>OY720176.1:8867500-9467500 GCA_963082885.1 Parascotia fuliginaria | reverse complement strand
TGCCAGGGACTCTGCTGCCTACCGTGAAGAGAGTGGGATAGGTGAAGGGATTGAGAAAAGTGATAAAAAAGGAAAGGTGAGGAAATAAGCCTCTGGCGCTCTCACTCACCGAACGAAACGCAATAGTACGGATACTACTACTCTTACGTCGATCTTCTATGAGAGGGTAATAGTTCCCCGGTCGATCCGGCCAATTCATGCTGAAACCAGCGTGGATCTACTAATATATTTAAATATATATAGTTATCTTTGGCAGATTTTCTCTAGAAAATACATACAATAAATTCACTCTCCTTTCATTAATGGGGTAAACAGAGACTTTACAAATGCGTTTATTATTCATATTTTTGTTAGTAAATTGTTACATAGATATTATGACTGTTTTTTTCTTGAATGTACTTACCTGCCTAAAAGACTGAGGGGATCAGACCGAAATGACAAATTTTTTAGGGGATCATAACGGAAAACAATAATAATTATAACCCTAGGAGATCAGATCTGGGGGATCGGACCGAAATAATTCCATAACATATAAACTATTTAACAAATATTTTGTTTCTCTTAGCCTATTGTGACAACCCTACCAAAATAGGTAACAATTTTGCACTTTCTTAGGCAGCTTTGCCTCTGTACGGCTTATCTACTCTGTGACAATACTAGGCAGAATAATAGCGAAACAATAACGGTACCTATTGCTCATTAGATAATGCGCGCTGACTTCAATCCAGTTCAATCAACAACTTATAACAATATGGAATCACCTCATAACGTGTATTTCATCGATTTCCTAATTATTTATGTATAAAAACTCAAAGTGCTTTTAAAAATATAGACTAGAGAGCAACTTGTATAATAAAGTTTAGTAGAAATAAGGAAAGGTAATTATTACAAGACTTGTATTTATACTGTAAACTTACGTCAATCAACACGAAACAACTTGGTCCAGCTATAACAATTCACTGTTTAACAATTTTTATCTCTATAAATACAATACTTTGTAGATTCTGCCAATAAGCAAATATTCGTAATTAAAACGTGCAAATATATTTTATCAACTTTATGTTTATTAGATCCTCTTTGAAAAGATACTCAAATTAATAATTATACTTAATACGAAATATATGTGGCGATAATGTTTTCAATCCACTAGGTATAACTATTAGGTACCTATTTAATTAATTAATATATAAAAAGAATACCATTCATTACAATGTATTGTTTAACTTAAAATAAATGAATGTAAACGATTACAATATTAATAAATAGCTGAATCAGAAAAAACCTCGGTACCTATATATATAGCGACATGTTTAACTTACATAATGTCCTTTTGCAAAATTTTAATGAAACATATAAAACAAGTGAACAATAATGTAGTAGGTACTTGTATAGTGTGTTGTCCCTAAAAGTATATGGTTAGACATGTCGCTTTACACGTAGGGACTGTCTTTGCTTGACACATTAATAATAATGTCTTAAACGAAGATGCCTTGAGCACATTATGGCTTCTAAAACACTAAAACCTAGCTCCTGGTGGCTGTAATTCCAACGATATATCTGACAAGTTCACCAAATTAGGTTTATAATTAGGTTTATTAAATACTAAGATTTACATAAAAGATAGCTCCATGGTAGACCTGTCAGGTTTATGTTAAAAGTGTACATTAATGTACTAAATGGGTTGTTCCCAGCTAACTACGTGATTCAGTACTTGTTGCGCCGAACCATATAAATTTGTACACTGGCTCACGTGGTATATTCCGATAAATATTAGACGAATATTGTTCCACTGTTAGGCAAATGCATTGTCTCATAGAGAGAAAGCATGAGCATAATTTAGCATATTTGCTTAAAGCGGATCCATGTTCAGGCTAGTTTGGGAGTCAAAGGGCAACTTGAATGCTTCAACACAACCAACCAGCTAGTTATAACACTTGTTAAACATATTGTTAAATAAATGTGTCTTTCTATATAATATCATACCAGCCCGTTATTATCCCACTACAGAGAAAAACCACTTCTCATATAGAGAAGGCATGAACATTGATAGCCACGCTTGCTCAAGGCGGATTGGAGGATAATCGTGAAATATTAACCACCCTAAGGTCTATGAGCAGCCCGGTGGCTACGGATAGACAGAGGATGCAAAATCTGGAGCTAAGGGCGTCATCTCTGTAAGAAGGCAGGATAATGGAACTAACAGCACAGGCCTTTCTCTTAACATCCACGGTTTATTCGAGTGGTCCGACACCGCATGTAACCTCCTAATACACTCGCTCAATAATTATTTAAGAGATTGGGCTCTTTAAGAAAAGTGATCGATACAACCATAAAACTGGAAGTATCCACTCATTGGCCTCTGTCGGTGGCCGTAGTGAGCCACTCTGAAACTTATCCCGTTAATGTGTCCATGGAAAGAGCCTCCGTTCTGTGCAAGGTACAAAGCAGTGTGTTCTCCAATACAGCCTATTGCATGATTTTTAGAAAAAAAAACTCGTACTTTCCAAGGCTCAACTGAAGTGTCTGGGAAGATTATGCGTATATCTCTTCCAGATTACTCACTGTATTTCCAATATGCAACCCTCAAACCAAAGTTATCCACCTCGCTACTATTCCCAACCTCCTCTGCCCTCCTTCTGACTACTGCATAAGTCCGAACGAGTTGATGCTTTACAAGGCAAAATCTTCTATTCAAGCAAATTCCTATTGGGACTTTGGCTATTTCAGTACCACAGGAGAGAAGAGAAGATTTAAGTAAAGTGGACAAAGAGGGATTCACTATACTCTCACCAGTGACAAAGAGTAGACAGACAAAGGACACAGAAATTAACATCAATGATATAATGAACCTGGAGTCCAAGCCCTTTGACTATCACAATCAACAGAGATGTGTCACATCATTCAACAGTTCAAGACTGTCTTTTGGATGTCAGCCTGCAACGCCCCTACCTTTCTGGCAAGGAAGATACTAGAAAATGACTGCAGTAGCAGAAGCAGACAACAACCTACTTCTAGTGTGGAGGTGTAGGTCAGTGGAACACTGGGCATTTCTAGTTGCACTCATTCCAATCTAGACAAATCCTTTAGGTAAGATCAGTAGGTGATTTTCGATGCAGAATGTCTTTAACACATTGCTTCCTGATCACATACTTCTTGATCTTTTCTTTACTATAATATATAAAGATCTAAATATGTTTATAGGTAATTATATATAATATAGGCAATGAGTAATCAACTACATACTTTTATACTTTGGATAAATCTAATAATTGGATATGTAAGTGAATGATATTAAATAAAGTGCATTAGATACCTAGCGACAGCTACGTTTAAATACAATGACTAAATAAGGATTCAGTTGTGATCATTATCAATTTATGACTAGTAAATTTAAACTTTATGAATTTAATGAATCAGATAAAATAGAAAATGTCACAGTGAGCTAATTCTTGTACACTTAGGGCAAGATTCACAGACCGCACTTTGACTTTACTTTGATACAAAGATCTACTTTGTACCAAAAATATGTTTCTTAGGCCCAGATTCACAATCGTGACTTTACTTTACAGCAAAGGCACCTTCGCAAAGTAAGCTTTGTATTGCCGAAGATTACTTTCAACTTCATATTCAAACATATTTTTGGTACAAAGTAGATCTTTGCATCAAAGTAAAGTCAAAGTGCGGTCTGTGAATCTTGCCCTTAGGTATATTGTAGAATAACTTTAGTTACACTGCTTACAGGGTGCCTCTTTCTTTACTTTATATAATATTATGATTGTGGCTTTTCTTATAAGACCAAAGCACATCGATCCTTGGGATTCTTAGTGCTATATTTTTCTGTTACAGTTCTGATTCCCTCACAACTTTTTGAGAATGCCGCTTTCGGGAATGTATTCAATTTTTGTTTTCATGTTTTTCACACTTTAAATTAAAACCTTGAATCGAAAAATTGAACGTCATCAAGATTGTAAAACAAAATAAAATATTTAAAATATGAGTAAGAGATCGTTGTTTTGTCATTTTGTAAAATTAAAAAAGGAAGTATCGACATTTTGGGTCATTTTGGTAACGGCCGGAAAGATGACTTATTGCGGCATACCTATCTATTAAAGTTATATATAAAGAGGGCACTACGTAACAGTTTGGTTTGATAAGAACTATCTTATGATGGCTATAGACAGTGACGCCTCTAGTATACGTAACCGTTCATAGGCTTTTACTTCCCGCGATGATAGGGTTGGAGAGATGGTCGTGTAAATAATGATAATTGTCAAACAGAACATCAAAGAAACCAAATTACGAAAAGATATAATATAGACTAGAACATGTTCAATATGTCAGGTCTAAATGTCTCATTGAATAACAGCTCTGTTGAGTCATGGTGACCCAAGGCGTCGTGTATTTTCATCGCAATCGCATCGCAAAAGGAACTAATTTTATTTAAGGCATCGTATTAAACTACTTCTAGCTTTTGATGTAATATGGGTTAGTATTAAAGGCTTAATTCCTGCGTAACTTAACCAGGACATGAATTTTATGACTAAGACGCCTAATCTAAGCACTGCCCGATTCGTTTCTCTCACGCTAATGCGTTTTAAAACTCATCTTGTCAAATATTTAAAATTTATATTGTGTAATAATTTAACTAAAGGAATGTCTTTTTCTTGTCCAAAACAAATTTACTCCAGAGAACATATACTAGAATACACTAGCAGTTTTAATAACTAAGCAAACAACGGACGGCCGTATTGAATTTAGAAAATTTTGGTTTTCTATTCGGCTATGGCACCTTGATTATAAAAACATATAATATGTTTTATAGAAACAAGCAGTTTCCAAGAAGACCTTGAATGTAAGGATGCAGTGTAAATATAGCTGTTCTCTTCAATCATTTGGCACTGATAAAACTTCCCATAATGACATTACCTACTTAAATGCATATAGCATATATTAAATAACATACACACATATTTTTAACATAAAAACATGTGGAAAACTGTTAAGTCATGATTTGCAATGTTATTATATGTATAAAGTATACATTACATATAAATTACTTTAATTAAAGGCCATGCTGAGCGGTGAGTAAAACTGCGGTTTTACATTTTCATCATTATTATAGCACAAAATATTATACTAATAAATTAAGCATATAGTTGCAGGCAAAACTTAGACATTTCCAGACTACAGACTCTGTGCATAATATATAGGATCAATAAGCCACGTTTAAAACGTACTTGTTTCACAAGCCAGTTTTCATATTATTATTAACTTTTACACGAAGCAAGTTTCGCAAATCAATTTTTATTCTATAATCTTCTCGGTTTCTTGCCTTTAGATTGTGTTTCTTAGCCTTATTTCTATTGGGTTAATTTCGTAGAATTGTTTATGAACAATTCAATTCAAAATTGATGAAGGTAGCCTTTGGTACTACCTGTAAGCACTTAACATCTTCATATAAACCGAAACACGTCCACTTCTGACCATTGCCACTTTAGTAAAGCAATTCTGCGAGCTATATTAGTTACTTTGGTTCTGCTGCGGGTTTCTTCGTTTTTTATACGATCGCACAGAGACGCCTAGCATACGTCGATCAATCGCCTTCTGAGCCTTCTAACAAGACCCATAGTTAGCAAAAACGTCTCTGCTTCGCATTTGATCAGTGGCAACGCGCTTTGGTCAGAAACTGGAAACACTGGGGTAGTGCGGACGAGAAGTATGCTGTTGTTTCCATACGCTGCTCAGCCGAGTTAAACTCGACGAGTGCCCTCGTTTTCAAAATCGGACTGCTAGTCCCACCCATGTATGCCTATGCACTCGTGAATAAATTCGAGCATAGATGCTCTAGCAATAAAAGTGGGTTTAACATCGACATTCGGCATGACCTTGGTCTTGTCCATGTTCATTTTTAGGCTCACTAATTCAGAGCCTCTACTGAGGTCATCAAACATTGTGCTGAGATTTGTCACAGTCTCAGTCATGACCACGATATCGTTGGCAAATTGAAGGTAAGTGATGTACTCGCCATTAATGTTTATACATGCTAAGTCCATTCCAGTACGGCAGCCTGAAATGCAGCGGTAAATAGTTTCGAAGATATGACATCTTCTTGTCTTCGACTTTACTTTTAATATCAGTTAAACCATATTCATAAGGTTCCTGACCACTAAAATTCATAAAAAGAAATACTGTCGAGTGTCGAGTCTAAATGGCCAACAAAAACAAAAATGGTATATGACTTGCTTTACCGAACTTGCTTCATGTAAATGGCGCTTAAAACTGTTAAACAGAACATCACAGAAATTAAAGTATAAAAAGATAATAAAACTACTATGTGCTCTATACGGATTCTAACATGTTCATAAATCAGCTCTGAATGTATAATTGAATAACAGAGGCCCTAGACAAATGACAAACATTTCTATTCTATTCATAGAATAGATAAAAAAATGTATGAGATTGACATAAGCGTTGGCGTTAGCTTATATCAATTCAATACATTTTTTAATCTATTCTATGAATAGAATAGAAATCTTTGCCACTTGTCTAGGGCCTCAGTTCTGTTGGGTCCTAAAGACCCAATTTCGTTGTATTTTCCCACTAACTATATATATTATGGCTTATTTCTCATCTTTTTGCAATGTCAGTCATTATTAAATTATTAGTAACTTACTTTTAGCAAAATATGTAGGTATTTTATGAATTTAAGCTCCATCGCTCTGTAGTGGAACTAATAATATTAAAGGCATAGTATTATCTACTTTTTGCTTTTGGATGCAATATGGGTAATACTTATTATCTAAATTCGTGCTTGACATGCATGCATGAATTATATGACTAGGATCAAAATGACTACGAATTATTGTATTGGTGGGATTACATAATCATGGAATTGGTGTCATATTTACATAAGGAGACATTTCTCTCTTCCACTGGCGGATGCTTCTCCTCCCTCTTTTGTTACCTTGTCTTTCTTTTTCTTGCCTTTTCCATCCACTTGAAGGGACACATTTCTGTTCTTTTCCATGTTTAATAGTTCCTGGAATAAATTTATAATTAAAATATGTACTATAAAATACAATCAAACTAGCAGTGCATTACACTTGTATGTAATAGACAGATTAAAGATTTAAACATAAATAACTACACCATTGCCATATTATGATCACTTTCACGTTCTCGAGGGTCATCACTAATCGTCTCGCAAACAGGTTCGACGACTTCCAGCCTCCCGAACAAGCCGGTTTCCGAAAAGGTTTTAGTACCATAGACCACATACATACGCTGCGGCAGGTTATACATAAGTCCACAGAGTATAACCGGCCCCTGTGCTTAGCGTTTGTGGACTATGAGAAAGCCTTTGATTCGATCGAGACCTGGGCCGTGCTGCAGTCTCTCCAACGGTGCCATATTGACTATCGATATATCGAAGTGCTGAAGTGTTTGTATGAAAACGCCACCATGTCAGTACGAATTAATGGTCAGAGCTCAAGGCCTGTCCAGTTGCAGCGAGGAGTACGACAGGGAGATGTCATATCTCCGAAACTGTTCACCGCTGCACTGGAGGACGTGTTCAAGCTTCTGACCTGGAATGGACTTGGCATCAACATAAATGGCGAGTACATCACTCACCTTCGATTCGCGGACGATATCGTGGTCATGGCTGAGACCGTGGAGGAGCTCAGTGCAATGCTCGATGACCTCAGTAGAGTCTCTCGACAAGTGGGCCTAAAAATGAACATGGACAAGACTAAAGTCATGACCAATGTCTATGTTACACCCACTCCTATTACGGCCGGAGGCTCGATGCTCGAATTCGTTGACGAGTACATATACCTGGGACAAACAGTCCGATTAGGTAAGTCCGATTTCGAGAAAGAGGTCACTCGTCGAATCCAACTCGGCTGGGCAGCGTTCGGGAAGCTACAACATATCTTCTCGTCCGCACTACCACAGTGTCTCAAGACCAAGGTCTTTGACCAGTGTGTGTTGCCAGTGATGACATACGGAGCAGAGACGTGGTCGCTAACTATGGGTCTTATCCGAAGGCTCAAAGTCGCTCAGAGGGCGATGGAGCGGGCTATGTTAGGCGTCTCCCTGCGCGATCGTTTGAGAAACGAAGAAATCCGCAGGCGAACCAAAGTAACTGACGTGGCGTGGTAGAGTTGCTTCTCTGAAGTGGCAATGGGCAGGACACATAGCTCGCAGAACTGACGGCCGCTGGGGCAGAAAGGTTCTAGAGTGGCGACCACGAACCGGAAGACGCAGCGTGGGCAGACCCCTCACAAGGTGGACCGACGACCTTATAAGGGTGGCGGGCAACCGATGGATGAGGGCTGCGAACGACAGGCCACGGTGGCGAAAATTGGGAGAGGCCTATGTCCAGCAGTGGACGTCTTTTGGCTGATATGATGATGATGATCACTTTCATGATACAATAAAAATTACGGTTTATTCCCATCTTCTCCCGCAAGTCTGCCCCTGAATTTTCGTGCCATTTTCCCCGCATTTGTAATCGGGTGAAGTTAGGAAGTTCTGTTTCTATCTTTCTCCGCATGTCTGGCCTCAAATGGGGGAAAATGCGAATGTTTGTGTTATCTACCCCGAACTTCGGGGCAAATCGGAGGACGATATCCTCCGAATAGCCGCCTCCGAATGGGAAAAATGGGTAACTACCGCTAAATTCCTAAGCATTATGTCCATCTAAATGTTGCCTGGAAGAAATCGCTTTTAGCAATAAGGCCTGAATCGTTTTTAACAATATGTACAATAAATTATACAGGGTGAGTTTGAATTCATTAGCATCCTTTTAACCTGTGATTCTATACATAGTACCAAGTACTTATGGCCTATAAAATTGTAAATTAATGTTTAACATAATTATAATTTAAAATGGCTTTAAAACATTATATTTATTATATGCCGAAAGAAACACACAGCGTTAATATGAAGAAGCTGCTTGTGAATATGCCTTTTTATAGATAATTTCATCAAAACTTACCCGTGTACCTTTCTGTGTTGTTTACCTTATACTTCCAGTAGGGGGCGCTGTGGCGGCAACAGTGACAGCGACCGAACATGCTTGCTTCATAGTGTCTTTATACACCAGCAAGGCTCAGGGGATGAGATAAGATGAGAACTTACCACCGGACATGATGGAGTACCCTGCAGGTCTACTTCGGTGACTTCTACTGGAACTAGCTGATGAGTAGAGCTAGGCGAAAAACATTTGCGCAAATGGACATTTGCGCGTTGCGCGAAAACTTTTGCGTGAATGGACATTTGCGAGAAAGACACTCGCGCGAAAGACTTTTGCTTAAAAGCAATCGGTTTAAAAACAGCAAAATTCAAAATGGCGGCTGCTTTATATAAATTTGACTTAAGATTCGTGTTCGGTCATTCTTGGGACACTCAGATATCGATTTTAAAAGTAATCGGTTCAAGAACAGCAAAGTTATTCAAAATGGCGGCTGCTTTTATTGAATTTGACTTAAGATTCGTGTTCAGTCATCGCTGGGCCACTCAGATATCGATTTTGAAAACAACCGGTTCAAAGACAACGAAGTTCAAATAGCGGCTGCTTTAATTAAATTTGACTTAAGATTCGTGTTCAGTCATCGCTGGGACACTCAGAAATCGATTTTGAACGCAATCGGTTCAAAAACAACAAATTTCAAAATGGCGACTGCTTTTATAAAATTTGACTTAAAATCTTGTTTTATCATATTTCACGCAAAAGTTTTCGCGCCAGTTTCTTTCTCGCAAATGTCCTTTCTCGCAAATGTCCATTCACGCAAAAGTCTTTCGCGCAACGCGCAAATGTCTTTTGCACAAGTGGATTCGCGTAAGTGTCCTGATACCACTTCGGTGACTTCTACTGGAACTAGCTGATTAGAAGAGCTGGGTATAACGATTATGGGCTCGTTTGGTTAATTATGATGAGACCTTACCACCGGACATGATGGAGTGACCAGAAATCACATTCAGCTCTACTAATCAGCTACTTCCAATAGCAGTCACTGAAGTAAACTTTCAGGTCACTCTAACATGTCCAGTGCTAAGGTCTCATTATAACTAATAAAACTTACCCATACTCGGTACACCCAGCTCTACTAATCAGCTAGTTCCAGTAGCAGTCACTGAAGTAGACCTTCAGGTTACTCGATCTTGTCCGGTGGTAAGGTCTCATCATAACTAACAAAACGAGCCCATACTCGGTACGCCTAGCTCTACTCGTTAGCTAGCTCCAGTAGCAGTCACCAAAGTAGACCTTCAGGTCACTCCACCTTGTCCGGTGGTAAGGTCTCATCATAACTAATAAAACGAGCCCATACTTAGTACACCCAGTTTTACTATTCAGCTAGTTCCAGTAGCAGTTACCAAAGTAGACTTTCAGGTCACTCCACCTTGTCCGGTGGTAAGGTCTCATCATAACTAACAAAACGAGCCCATACTCGGTACACCCAGCTCAACTCGTTAGCTAGTTCCAGTAGCAGTCACCGAAGTAGACCTTCAGGTCACTTCATCATGTTCGGTGGTAAGGTCTCATCATAACTAACAAAACGAGCCTATACTCGGTACACCTAGCTCTACTCGTTAGCTAGTCCCAATAGCAGTCACCGAAGTAGACCCAGATAATACCTTGACAAATATTTCGTATAAAATACTTGCAACTCTTGTAAGTATCAAATCTAGTATTGTCAACTACATTGTGTTTATACAACGAAATTTACGAGTCGAGCAGCTTCCGATAACCGACACAGGTCCACTCACGACGGGCGCCGAGCGCGAACTGATTCTTGTTCACAAAGCTCTGTTCAATGCGTTGAAAACAACTACCAAACAAAATAAGTCTTATTACAATGCATCAAGATTCACGCTGCATATCAAAATGTATGGAAAACGACGATATTATTTTTCATTGATTTTCGTGTTAATTTGTAAAATATGAAAAAAATAGATGGGTATTTTATGAATTGAAGATATTTGCTAACTTTTGGTACTTTTAAATTTAGAATATTTTGAATATAATAAGAAAAAAACAGGTCTCGAAATCAACACGATTTCGTAAATTCTGCATTGAGAGTCAAAGAATAATAAAATTACAAATAAATATTATTAGAAAAAACCCGTTCCATCACAAGATAAAGAACCATTCTATTTGTAGTATCTGCTAGATATATAAAATTGTTTATCGTTTTGCCGTAAAATGAACCGAAAAAGGATTATTTTTGATAGAATTGTAAACGCGTCCTTAATATACTTAGGTAATCACAACTATACTAGATATAGCATACTAGAATTAACATATTGAAAGTAAATAATTGTAACCTTCAAAAGGAAATAATGGAATAATACAAGTTTAAGATATAATTAAATCAAATAATTATGTGCAAGAATTAACCCGATAATTAAAAACCAACTTGTATTAAGCATCTATTAATTTCCTAATAAAATAATAATATTTGAGTACAACAGTAAAAGATCTGGGGTTGTATATTGATACAACATTAAATTGGGCAGCTCAAGTCACACAGGTATGTCAGAAAGTCACCGGTATCCTACGTGCTCTGTATCGACTGAAAAACTTTCTTCCGATTAAGACTAAAACAATGCTTGTGCAGACTTTAATTTTCCCGTTAATCGATTATGGTGATGTGTGTTATTATGACCTGAATGCAGATCTACTCAACAAACTAGATCGTCTTCTCAATAACTGCATTCGATTCATATTTAATCTTCGCAAGTATGACCATGTGTCTACTTATCGTTCACAACTGAAATGGCTTCCAATTCGTCAGCGACGTAGTCTACGCGCACTCTCTACCCTGTATTCCATTCTTCTATCTCCCCATACTCCCTCTTATTTAACTCCTCAGTTTCAGTATCTATGTTCTACTCATGACCGCAATCTTCGCTCTACAAACAATCTCCTTCTTCTGTGTCCTTTTCACACCTCCGATTTCATTAATTCCTCTTTTCCAATTCAGTCCATCCTTCTTTGGAATGCTCTGCCTTCAGAAATCAGGATGTGTACCAGTCGTATCGTGTTTAAGGCAAAAGTTAAGTCATTACTTCTAAGCAAATTAGCAGAATCATCACAATAATAAGGTAATTATATATTATGTATATATTTATTTATCTTTCTATATAATTATATGTATTATTTGTAGATTATATTTATAATAGGAATCTATATACGTATTGCATATTTGTATATAATGTTATTTATTACATATTTTTTAATGTTCTAGTCTTAATTTATACATCTACCTTGCTTCATCTCTGCATCACCCATTAGGTTGACTGGTAGAGAATGCCTCAGGCATTAAGTCCGCCTTTATACATATGTTCTGTATATGAAGTTTAAATAAATAAATAAATACTTGTCTAACCAAGACTAGAAAAATGTGAAAACAGCAGGTCTTCTCTGCTGTTATTAGGAACATCTCTTCTAACCTCCTTGCAAAAATATTTAATAACATGGAACTGAAACTAACCAGTCAAACAATAATTTTGTATCCTATATTGGAAGCTTAATGGACTGAGGTTTAGCTATTGCAATTGCTTTTAGAACTTGATGAATAAAGAAAGAGTTTGATAAATTCTCAACTCGATTACCACAAAAGGTAGAAATGGCCGATTTGTGCAACAAAATTGTGTTGTATGCATATTTTAAATAGATATGTGCTAAAAACCTCACGACGCAGATGTAGCTAGATCTGCGCCGTGAAGTTTTTTGTGGTCCTTACCATTTGTGCTACACCAAGTAAGCCATCTCTTTAGTGGAGCTTTGTAAGTATTAAGAGTAGATGTCCGCCAACTACTATTCAATAAATCGCGTTCTCCTTCGCTCCAGTGGCAGATTTTATCAGCCCACCCCCAACTTTCCAAGCTCTGAGTAACAGCTTGTCTACTTGTAGTGGGGGCCTCCCTGTCGACCGATCGATAAGGTTCTTGCGCAGATCCTGTATCTGAATTGGCCTCGCCAAGGCTCTCGACATTAGGTCGCTCTGCCAAAAGCACTGGTCCCAATGACTATGTATGTCTCTGACGCATGATTGAGATGGGACAACATCCGTGGTATGAGGTTGGGGGTAGGAATACCCACGCCAACCAATAATTTCACTCTCGCTCGACTGAAAGCGTCGCAAAAACTGCCTGAGCCAACTTTTTAGTCCCAAATTGCGTACTGTGGGACGACTGCGGTTTCTTTGGACGCAAATAGATCGACGTACGGCACCCACCATGCCTCGAATACCAATTCTCTGGCTGGAAGTAATAGGTGCCATTCGGGTACTGGCCTTCCTTTTGAGAGGTGGTCTGCTATCCCGTTTAACCTCCCCGGGAGGTAACCTGCCGACAACGTCACCTTGAGCTGTTCGGCTAGGAGAAGAAGGCGACTCGTTAATGCCAGCAAGGCAGTTGAACGAGTGCCGCCATCGTTCCTGATATATGCTATCAGGGTCCGATTGTCCGATTGGACTAGAACGTGGGAGTCCCTTACATATGCACTCTGCTGTCTCAAGACTGCATACACAGCATATAGCTCTTTTATATTGAAATGCTATCTCAGCTGGCCTGGACTCCATTTCCCGGACATAAACATGTTGTCTAGGTGCGCTCCTCAGCCCGCATCCGCTGCGTCTGTGGTTAAAAAGTGAGCTACTTTCCTTTTGCGCATCTCTTTAGTACTGCATTTTATGATGTCCAGCCACCATAATAACTCTTGAATTACCAGAGGAGGCAACAATCTCTTTTCTCTTGGCCTGCCCTGCCTGAATGTTCTCAGAAACATATGAGTTCTGAGGCAATGTAGGCGATCATTGTGGGTTGTTAGGCATGCAAAATTTAGAGATCCCAACAACTTTTGAGCATCCCGGAGACAGCACATCCTTTCTCTCAATAGTATTAAAAGCTGAGCTTCTACTTTTATTATTTTGTTTATGGGTAAAGACATCATGCTGGTGTTTGTGTTCCATTTTATGCCTAGGTACTCTAACTCCTGTACTGGAGTGAGAACTGACTTTGTCCAATTTAAATGCCAATCTAATATTTCTGATGTGTTTAGGGCTTTGGAGGCCTGATGTGCTAGGTCCATCCTGTTCTGATTTACTATAAGGAAATCGTCTAAATATACTAAAGTTCTTATGCCGTGTCTCCTTAGAATTTCCGTAATCCAATTGGTGACTGAGGCGAACATGTGAGGTGCTGATGAGAGACCAAAGGGAAGGGGCTGTCAACAGTAAAACTTCTTACTCATATATTATACGAAAAAACCGCCTGTGAGATTGTTTGATTGCTAAATGAAAGTACGCTTGGTGAATATCTATTTTGATCATCCAATCCTGGTCATGCAGGAATTTAATTACATCCGTTCGTGAAATTAAATGAAAGTGTTTTGTTGACACGTGTAGATTGAGTGCCTTCAGATTGAAAATGGGGCGTATACCTCCGTCCGGCTTTTTTATTTAAAAAAATTGTGAATAAAACCTCGGATCTATTCTGGTAGGTTTTTCTAAAATGCTCTGGTGTTTCAATTCTGATATCATTTGAGTCATTTGATGTGATGGCTTGGTAGCAAACTTGCTCAAAATACTTTAGTATGGGTATTTCAGTGGGGGCTGGTTTTGAATGGGATGCGACCCTCTGAAATATTTTTTTTTATAAATTGACTTGCACTCATCTTTTCCCATACCTGAATAACATGCTTTAACCAACCCCCTCTGAATACCTTCTGTTGATTGTCACTTTTGCTTACTGTTGGTACCTGGGCCATAGGACAGATTTTCAGAATTCCGAAAGGGCTTACCATTTTTATGAGCATTTTTATTAGTTTTAAAATTCTGTGAATGATATTTACCCTTAGAATTATTTTTGTGGTAAGTATTAACTCTTTTAGTATTATTTGCTTGGCTATTATGTTTAAGGCCTGATGAAGCACGCTTCTCTTTTAGATACTCAGGTGTGTTTAGCCAAACATGAGAACCACCCAATGACTCTACTAATGGAGTAAGCCCCTGCCGTCTAAACAAATTTTCAGCACTGGGAGGAATGTTCCTTAAGGCCTGTTTTAAATTAACATTTTCTATTTCTTTTAAGATGCGCTCTCGACGGTTTTCTATGCTTTCTGCCCTTTGCCACAAATGAGTTGTAGTGTCACCTCGACGACTCGACGACTCAATCATTTTGTTATATAGAGAATCAGCATTCAATTCAGACTGATTACTGGAGGCCCAATTGACTATATTATGCAAGCCTGATTTTAACAGTTGTCGGTCTTCTAGAATCCTATTAGACAAGGCAGCCAAAATCAGCTCAGTACCTTGGAAATAATCCTTGCCTTTGTTGAAGTGGCACAATTCTTCATTTATTTTTTAATCCTACAAACCCCGGCGAGGCAACACAGTCTGCAACGCTTTTTTGTACCAAATATTATGCCAAATCGGCAAATCAAACTGTTGCAAAACTAGCGTGTCCATTCGCGGGTCCGAACAAGTTTTGACATGTTTCGATCTACGTTTTGACCTCTTGTTTGGCGGCGGCGAAGCAAAGCCCTCCTCATCTTCCGAAGACGACGAGGAACTTTGCGAATAGCATGAGCTCATGGTGCTGCGCTCTCCTTCCGGAGCACCAAAAGACACCACTGGATCGTCATTTGGTTCCATCGCCACAAATAAAACGTACCTACTTACCGTAGGGTGTAGCCACCAACCACTTAATACTAATTAATTTAACAATAGAACTTCTAAATCTTATTTAATACACTGAATTTTGACCGAATTAACAAAGTCTAGAAAATTTTTGATTCTGTAATGAGTTTTGTAAACCAGTGAAAATTTTTAGCTCTAGCGGTAAAATTCACAAACGCTATGAAGCAAGCATGTTCGGTCGCTGTCACTGTTGCCGCCACAGCGCCCCCTACTGGAAGTATAAGGTAAACAACAAAAACACCACAGATAACACAAGTAAGTTTTGATGAAATTATCTATAAAAAGGCATATTCACGAGCAGCTTCTTCATATTAACGCTGTGTGTTTCCAGTTGGCAAATAATAGTTAATTATTATTGCGCGCAAATCAACTACGTGTGGCCGCTGTATACCAACAAGATGATAGTATTACCTACGCGCGGCATTCATTGATTAACCTATTATTGAATAAATGCACCGCGCGCTCCTCGCGGCCGCGGTATGCGTGCGGGGGCAAGATCAGGGTGCAAATTTTTATTTTCTATCAGTTACAAATTTCATAACTTTTAAGTGTGACGTAAAATAATTCTCTCCATAGACTTTCAAACCGTGACGCTCGTGGCTTGATTCAGTGACTTTGTGTGTGTGTTGTGTTGTGAAGTTTAATAATTATGTACAAGAATCAACAAAATTTGTAAATGGTGTTGTTTTATGACCGCGCCTGGTCATAACCTTGTGCGAGCTCGGCAAATGTTTCACCGACGCTATTTGAATGTGCCGATACGTTAGTATTTAAAAAGTCCTAAGTGCATTAAAAACGATAGATTTTACAAGTTAGACAGTTTTAAGCGAATTATCATCAAAGTGTGTCTTGATTCAGTTGGTTCGATTGTTGGGACATTGCGTGATAAGTGAGACGGCCGCGGCCGTTGACCGTACAGCGCCACTACATAGCAGTCAGCTGTAGTAGCTGTCCGAGTCACTCCGGCAGTCAGGCCGCCCTTGATAGTAAAATGCGTAGGTAATAATTTTAGCGCGTAAACGTCTTGACACTTTTCTTTATTTATTGTATTTTTGTGCGATTTTTTTTTTATTTTGTATTTCTTTGTTTTTACGATTTTAATTGTTAATAATTTTACTTAGACATGATGTTTTCAACCAATTTTTAATTTTTTTTTATGTCAGTAATACTGAATTTCATAGTCCATAAGTACTTGGTACTATGTATTGAATAACAGGTTAAAAGGATGCTAATGAATTCAAACTCACCCTGTATAATAAAATAGTAACATGGGGATGCTTGTGTCATCTTACCACGGAGTTGTAACCGGGGGAAGATAGGAAGTAAAAGTTTCACATTTTGTCAATTTATAAATATAAAATGCTGTATTATTTATTTGGATTGATTAAGTATAACAAGTCTTTGACTGTTAAATATTAATCGTTAAAACAATGAGACTGACTAAAATCTATAATACAGTTAATTTTGTAAAAAATTATTTAAATACAAAAAGGAGTTGGATTTCGCAATATTTTCTAATATATCGTAAGACTGATATATAGATCAATATTATTATTATGTTTGGGTGTAAGATTGATAATTTTAAATTAGAGGAATTGTTAAATAGTAGTAAACCCGTAGATTTTTTATATTACTGATTGTAAAACGAAAAAATGCTGTATCATTATTGTTTTATAAAAAGTTGGTAATCATAATTTTCTTTTAAAATTCCTGTAGTGGCACAAAACAAAATTAATTATTAAAAATATTTCGGGGAAAAATAAAACTTCCTATTTTCCCCTGATTACAAGTTCAAGGGGAAGATGACACAAGTATCCTCATTTTCCATAATTAAGAGGCAGCTATTCGGAGAAAGATGGGAATAGAACTTACTAACTTCCCCTGATTACAAATGCGAGAATATTTTTGAATTTGATGTTGTAATGACGGGAATAAAAAAATAGAAATACACAAAATTACAACAAAAAAAATTACAAATACCAAAATTACAAATACACTAAATATTATTGATTTTAAACACCATCTAACGGAAGAATAAAGTTATGAAGTCTTTTTACAACTTTTCATACAATTATTTTAGGTATTACCTGGAAAAGTTGTGTGACATTGTGATTAGTCTTGGCTGATGTCTCCATGAATGAAATACCCCATGCCTGGGCCTGTGTTTGTCCTTCTGAAGCCGATACTTCTCTGATCTCAGGACTCTCATCACATTTGTTACCTGCCAGCATCACTGGAATGTTTGGAAGCTCTGTGCCTTTTATTTCCTTTATTGTTTGCCATATTGGCTTCAATTCTTCTAAAGATTGTCGACTACTCACAGAATAGACCAATATAAATGCGTGTCCCTAAAATGAAAAGATGATAGCTTAATAATAATAATAAAATTTAATTTACACAGACATCTCGTCAGAGGCTGTTTCTTTTGAATTTGTATGGTGCCTAACACACGATGGCGACGTAGCGCTGCATCGCGGGGAGCAGCATCGTGTGTTGTGAAGGGCCCATAAAAATCCAACAGAGAATAGTGCAGCGCCGCTGCAGCAGCGATGGTGTCGCCGCTGCGGCGGCGCTGCACCAGTACTCTTTTTGGTGCAAGATGTTATTAAAATAAAAACAATACATTTCAAACATGATATTATTTTGTAAAAAATAATTACCTTGCTTATTGATAGTCTTTGCATAGCAGGAAATTGATGTGATCCTGTTGTGTCAGTTATTTGTAGTGTACATATTGTCTTATTGCTGCTTATTACCTGTAAGATAATTGTTACCTCTTCAAAATAGTTTTATGACAATAATGGTGAAATGAAATGAAATGAAATGAAATATATGTTTATTCATTTAAGTTAATTAAATTAACACTTATGAACTTCAAAGTTTACAAAATGTCAGCCAATCAACCTACAGCCAGTTCGCTGACGAAGTAGAGCCATGAGAAGAACTGGCAAGAAACTCAGGCCACTCTTTTTAATCGCCAGGTTATTACAATTTTTGTAAGTTACAGTTTCAAGTAGCATGCAAAGTGACGCAGGCAATACACTTAACTCTATAGATACTTAATTACTTACAGCTTTCTATGTTGTAAAGAAAATTAAAAAGTAAAATGTGTGCTTTACAGGCTGCCTCAATTTGCATATTGCTACAAAAGGTAAAGGCAACATGTGAACTGTGGTAATGGGATGATGAATATTAATGTATGTAAACTTCTTTTATACTATGCAGTCAATACTGATTATGTCTTTACCATACTTAGAAGCCTAAATTAGAGTACTTAAAATTTTGTATGTACCTAGACAGTAATTACTGAATTAAAGTGCAGACATTACTATAAGACAATTATTATAATCCATACTAATATACTATAAATGCGAAGGTAACTCCGTCTGTCTGTTATGCTTTCACACCTAAACCACTGAACCAATTTTAATGAAATTTGGTATAGAAATACATGCGGAACTGGACACCCATTTGGTGCAAAAACGAGGTACTAGTGGTTTAAGGCTGTTAGATAATAATAATAATAATACCAGCCTGTTTACTGTCCCACTGCAGGGCAAAGGTCTCTTCTCATATAGAAAAGGTATGAACATTAATCACCACCCTTGCTCAAGACGGATTGGCAATTTCAGACATTTAAGTCCAGGTTTCCTCACAATGTTTTCCTTCACCGTTAGTCAGAAATGTCCAAGATAAACTTAGAAAATACATATGATTTGAAAAATCACATTGGTACTTGCCCGGATTCGAACCCACTACCTCGTGTTTAAGAAGCGGGTGCCTTATCCACTGGACCATTTCGACGTATGGTAATAGGCTGTTAGATACCTGTGTATAATGTGTGATAAATAGAGATACCTACAGTAAGCTTCCTGTTTATGTACATAATAATTTATAAACCTACTTTGGTTTTAAAATGTATGTAATGTAATGTTACCTTGCACAAAATAAATGTTTCTTTGTTTCAAGATAGACTAGACCACGACCGTAAAGAACCACTAAACTTGCAGTTTTGTCCTATCCTGTTCTAGCTCTCATCAACACATCTTTGCCTTCTAGTAATAAGGGAATAGTGCAGCAGTTTCCTGGATGAACGTAGGGTCTGGCCACCCAAGTTGTGAAATCTTGTTCTTTTATTGCGCAAAAATGGCGTGAAATAGTTAAAAGAGGGGATTAAAATTTTATGCACCAACAGACATTCATGAGGGCGGACCACCGGCACAAAGTAGATACGTAGAGAGACAAAGCTTCATACAACCGCGCAAATCGGTTGCACTACTACAAGCACGCGGCGCATGTGTGCGTGTCCACTGGCCGCTTGTCACGTACGCGGCGAGACTGGAAAAAACCGGTTGACGCTGGCACAGCCGGTTGACAATCTCAGGGTCAGTGTGACGCACGTTAAAGTTAATTGTTAATTATTTTATCGATTGAAAATACAATAAATATGTTAATGTTTATATTTAATAGAAAAGTTTGATTAAAGATAAATAATGTTAATGATATTTAATAAGTATGATTGTTTATTTTAACGCGTTCTAAGTTTAATTCAGTGAACTCACTTTCATATTTTATCAGGTTCATCAAATTCTTTCATATTTTGTAGGTACTTACCTACTTGAAAATACACGAACGAAAATGTTTATAAAATCACATTGGCAACAAAACTTTTATGATATTATCAGCCTAAAACACTAAAATATATCGAACTTAGCTACTTAAAAAAAAAGGCAAAACGACAGATGTTTTGCTAATTCCCTACGTTAATTCTATTTGTTGAAATGAGATATAAAAATCAGTAAGTACATATATAGTTATTTCGGTCTGATACCCTGGGTAACCGCTTTATTTTTTTATTATCTATTCGATCTTCCGTCTGGGATCAGAAACAAAAGTTAATTTTTCTTATTGGCGACAGTGGCAGACTAACAACCAGTCTACGTGATGGTAAGTGGTAACTGTCGCTCATTGACAACTCAGTCTTTCGCATTGCTCGCGCATTGCCAGGGACTCTGCTGCCTACCGTGAAGAGAGTGGGATAGGTGAAGAGATTGAGAAAAGTGAGAAAAAAGAAAGAGGGATATAAGCCTCTGGCGCTCTCACTACCGAACGAAAAACAATAGTACAGATCCTACTACTCTTACGTCGATCTTCTATGAGAGGGTAATACTTCCTTGGTCGATCCAGCCCATTCATGCTGAAACCAGCATTGATCTACTAATATATTTTAATATTTTATTCCGGCCGTATCCCCTAGTTATCTTTGGCAGATTTTCTCTAGAAAATACATACAATAACTTCACTTTCCTTTCATTAATGGGGTGAACAGAAACTGTACAACTGCGTTTATTATTCTTATTTTTGTTAGTTAATTGTTACATAAACTGCTTTTTTCTTGAATGTACTTACCTGCCCAAAAGACTGAGGGGATCAGACCGAAGTGACAAAATTTTTAGGAGATCATAACAAAATTCAATAATAATTATAACCCTAGGGGATCAGATCTGGGGGATCGGACCTAAATAACTCCATAATATATAAACTATTTAACAAAAATTTTGTTTGTCTTAGCCTATTGTGACAACGCTACCACAATAGGTAACAATTTTGCACTTCCTTAGGAAGCTTTGCCTCTGTACGGCTTATCTACTCTGTGCCTCCGGGCAACGGCTAGTAGCACATTATTATGTTACATTAGATGTCATAGCACAACTCAAAGTTATCTATAATAGTCATGGGTAGGACAACAATTTTGAATGTATGATGTATGAGTACCTCATTTTGACGTTTGAGGTGGGACAATGTACCACCTCAAATGAGGTGGTAGGTACATTAGCAAGATACAGAGACAAAATACAAAAATTTAATGATGTTACAAATTGTACCTAGTGTGCGATTCTTGCCTGCTTCACTTTTAGTGTTTTTGTCCTTGTATCGTCTAATACATATTAAATATAATCAAAAGAGAACTTTGAGAATTTAAAATAGTACCTAGTTACTAAAACATATCTCTCGAGTGTCGTATAAGTATACACAGTACCTACATCCTAAAGTATTATAATATTATATAATCAATCACAGATTATTTCATATATATTAAAACTAATTTTGTAGTCTACAAGGTACTTCAATAGAAAAGTAGATACGCGCAAAAGTAAAATAAAAAGCTGGCAGATTATTGCTTACATTCGCGTAACACAGTAGCTAGCACACAGCACTATCCTGCTCTCTCGTTCCCATGGATACGTTTCCTAACAAATGAGTGAGCGAAATACAAGACTTGTTTAAACATCTGTCCTATACTTACGACATTGTATATATGACGTCGAGCAAATGAAATGAACTGATACAATTTTCGTTTTTGAGGTGCTGGGACATTTGATCGCGGTGTATGCGACATTTTTGGTGCCTTTGTATGAGGCACGCAACTAATTTATAACACCATTGGCATAATCCCAAAATTCTCAATAATGCCTTTGGCAAAATATCAAAAAAGTCAAGGACTATTCTGTAAATCATGAGGTAATAAATAAAATACCTATTTTTATACATACATATGTATCACAAAAATCTATGCAAGTTGTTGGAGTTCCTAGAAAAAAAAATAGACACAGAGAAGAAAAAACAGAGGATCTAAATCTTTTCAGATGCCTTAAATTGACCTGTTCATTTGTAACTAATTACTGATAACAATCTCAACTAGTAGACAATATACACTACAAGAAAAATCTGCTAGAAACTCAAACAATCAACTTTTACAGTTTTCTACCAAATGCAGCTTGACTTAATTACCTCTAACATACAGAGGATAGCAGCTGATAGCCCTTAGTACTACTGCTTCCTATTATCATGAGCAGTAGGTGCCATTATAAACAAGTCATGAGTCATGACAAACACATAAATATTATAAAATGAATTCCTATTTTATAGTTAGGATTCAATTACTGTACATTATTTTATGATTACCAAGTTGAAGCTATCACTTCTTTTAATGTTATGAATGTTATATTTTTTGTTGCAACCAGTATTTTCTAATTAAAATAAGGCGCGAAAAATTACATTAGAATGTAATAGATTTAATGTATGTAAGTAAATAATCTTACCTGTCTATATGTATCTTCGATTGTTGGTATGTAAGATTCTCTAAATGTGCCTTTAACGAATCTCAGAACAAGGGAACTTTTGCCGACACCACCCGCACCAAAAACTACGACACGATAATCATTACTTTGCTCCGGCATTACTTAGTTTTAGGATTATTAAATCCTTTCAAATAAATTCCAAATGCCAAAATAACTGTGTAGTTAGAATAACTTTAAAACATTTTAACAAGAACACTTATTTGAATGCTAATTATTATTCGTGTCAACATGTAGAAATATAAATATATTCCATACTATTTGCCCGTCATTTCAAACTATTACGTTTTTCTGAATATAAATTACAACGCCCAGTACAAACCAAACCAAATAAATTTGTGATTTTTTTGTGCACACAAGAAGCACATAATCTCTAAATCTCTAATAATTTGACAACTAGAGCGGCACAGAAATTTATTTATAGTCAATTTAGTAGACTAAGTACTCGACTAACCGAATTTATAATAAACTAGCTGTTGCCCGCGACTTCTTTCGCGTGAAAATTCAGATCTGTGCCTGTTTATCAATATTGCCTGCCTAATCGTACATTGTATCAGTATTAATCAGTATAATCTGTCTCTATGGCGAATTCAATTTAAATATATTCATCTGCAACCACAAAAACTGTCGAAATTTCACACTAACATGCTGAAAAAGTAAGAACAATGTGAATTTCACTGTATTTCGTTTATTACAATATAAATTTTGGTTATGCCTTAGCCTCAGCAACACATGGTGGTATGGTTATGCAATTAAATTGTAGCTAGCATACAAGAAACGTTTATATTTTTAACATAGCGGCAACAAAAATAAATTATGTAGTTAATCCCATTAGAACCGGTCACTTTCAACTGGAAGTTTTTTCTGATTCCTCTCTCACCGAATGGGGAGCTTTTTGTAATGAGGAAACAGTAAGCGGTTACTGGTCACAGGAAGAAAGAGATAATAATAATCATAATCATTTAGAACTATTAGCAGCCTTTATGGGGCTGAAATGCTTTAGTAAATCTATCACCAATTCGGAACTATTGTTAAGAATTGACAACACAACTGCCATATCTTATATTAATAGGCTGGGTGGTATACAGTTTCCACATTTAAATAATATAACCCGAGAGATAAGGCAGTGGTGCGAACATAGAAAGCTTTTCATATTTGCGTCTTATATACGATCATGCGAAAGTACTGAGGCTGATAAAGCCTCTAGGCTCTCAAACATAGATACAGAATGGGAATTACATAGATCTTGTTTTCAAGAAATTGTAAGCGAGTTCGGTCAGCCAGAGATAGATCTGTTCGCTTCTTGAATCAACAAAAAGTGTTTAACATTTGTATCTTGGAAGCGAGATCCGGAGGCACACGAAATAGATGCGTTTACTCTTAGATGGAATAAATTTCTTTTTTATGCCTTCCCTCCTTTTTCAATTATATTAAAAATAAACTTGATTTTCAATACAATGGGTTGTTAATTTAAAATCTACCCACTTATCATTCTGCAATTATACGCTAAACATCTACATGGTTTATTAAATCACATAGGATGCAGCAATATACAGCAACAGAACAATAGAGCTTATCGAAGAAAGAAAAAACTAATACAATACAGAAAAACGACAGCACAGAACAAGTACTAAAGCATAGAAGTACTATTATGAGAATAAAGCGTACACACTCAGAGACAAATAAAAGTTTAATAGTGCTACGATACCTTCTGACAATTTATCGATATCGATAGATGAAATTTGTCTATGGGCTATGGTAAATTAACAGACATGCTAATAAAATGAGGTCTGGTTGCATAAAAGCTCTCGTAAACGAACTACAAGAAACAAACGGCCGTTTTACACCTCACCGGAATGGCATAGGCCGGCAGCGGCGCCAGGAGCACTTTCAATGTGAAATAATTTTGAAGTTTTTATTCATGTTTCATGCTGTAACTTCAAACACAATGTAAACTGTATATGAATAAATTAAATAAATTGAAAATTGAAATATACATGATCGATCCACACACTGCCCCGCATCACGGATCGTAGTGCAAGCGTGCGTGTTCTTAACAACATTTATTTATTTATTTATTATTTATTTATTGAAAAAGTTTTTACAATATCATTACAGATAAAAAATCCAATACGATATCATAAAAAAACCTAAAATTTAAAACAATATAACTAATTACTAATAAATATACCTATTTATCCAATACTATACATTTTTGTGCAACATCTTTGAATTTTGACAGGGTACATTGAAAATATCAATTTCTATAGAAATAATATTAATAAGTCGTATGGCGCGTGACAAACTAACTTAACTACAAAATATAGTAATATTTTTGTCGTCGATAAAATATGCAGCACAAGTCACAACACTATTGAACATGACTACACAAATTGGTAAAAATGTAAAATACTTAAAAATTACTGAATCGAATGGCAAACAGACGATTATAATATGATTGCAGTAAAGTAAAGTATAAATCACTTAGGTATTTTGCACTTATGTATAGGTTTTTAGTATATATTATTGGTTTGTTATCTACTCACCGATGGAAGTTGACGATTTAAACTTGATTTTCTTTGCGAAAAGAATGTAATTTACAACCTACAATAACGCAGGACATTGCATATCCAATGGGCTTAATTTTACTTCACAATAGCATTATATAATTATTAAATAACATATATTATTTCACAAAACAGATAAACAACAATGAAAATTACGAGCGGCGGTATAATCCGACAAAATTGTCTAAAGACCTTGACAAGTTGAAACATTTGACATTAGTTCGCTTTTTAATTCGGCATCCAAAGGTAACCAAAGGTAAACAAATTGACGTTTCTACAGTGTACACCAGCCGTCCTTAGCAAAATTATTTGTCTCTTTCTTTTCAATGTATCCGGCTTATTTGGAAAAATAGGACAACTATATGAGGGTGATTAACACTCCTTCTATGCTTTAGTACTTGTTCTGTGAACGACAGAAAGACACGAAACAGAATATCTAATCTCAGCAAACAGATACGCGAAAGTATGAGAAAGGACAGAAAAATAAAATTAAAAAAACTAAAAGATCTAATACTAAAAACCGGTGGAACAAAAAAAGCCATCAAATAACTGAGGGAATATGGTAAGAAATGGATTTCTAGTTTAAAAAATAACCAACACAAGCAAGCAACATCACATCCGTAAATCAGAATATTAGCTATAGAATATTATAAAACTGTATGCAAAGCAAGACATATGCTGCGAGCCAGAAGGTAACATGGAGTCAAATTATATAGGGGACGAGGTATCCCCAATTCTGACAGCCGAAGTACAAAGCTATAAAATTTGAAAAAATGGACAGAGCACCTGAACCACAAAGGTACCAAATGAACTGCTAAGGGGCACAATCAACGAGCTATGCCCAATACTAACAAAATGGTTTAATGACATCATGAACACAGGCAGTATTTCAAGACAATGGGGAGAATCACACATAATTCTGCTGCACAAAAAAGGAACATAAGATGGCATTGGAAATTACAGACCAATCAACCTTATATCGAATGTTTACAAATTTTTCTCAAAAGTGATTTTAGAAAGAATAACAAAAGGTCTAGACGAAAACCAACCTATCGAACAAGCAGGCTTCAGAAAAACTATAGCACGAACCAAAAGCCTGTATTTATAGCTTTTATAGACTACTCTAAAGCATTTGACAGTTTGAATTGAATCACGATTAAATTTGGACAAGCATATGTCAACATGGAGTGGAAAACAAGTACATTAGCATATCCAAAAACATCTACAGTAACAGCATAAGTCGCATAAAACTAGAACAAAAAGGAAACCTATTCCCCATACACAGAGGAGTCAGACAAGGCGATCCACTATCTCCTAAATTGTTCACTGCAGTATTGGAATGCATATTCAGAAAGTTACAATGGGACTCTTATGGCCTCAACATAAATGGTAGACGCTTGCACTGGATTTGCATTGGAGGTAAAAACGCCCATCTCTACTCGCCAGTCGTGTTTTTGCTCTTAATAGAAGTTATACGCGCCGAAGTGATTAGCTTTAAAATTCTGTTTGTTTCTCGCTATTTCATCTTCAACTCTTATCTATACTCCTTCTACTATTCTTACTGTGCTCATAAACTGTTCTTAAACGTGTAATCTATTGTGTATGTGAATAAACTGTCTCGGACTTATGGTGGCAAGTTTCCTTTCGTATTCCTCTTCTACTACCTAACATGCTACACGCTATACACACATATACCTACACCTGGTTTTAAAACCTGGTAGCGTAAATACACGGTAATACTATATACAGTAATCCATCTTCATACAAACGGAGTGAATTTTTACGATGCGCGCGCACACCGACAGAAAAAAACAACACCCTGAAGTTAGTTGCGAACCTTTGTGTGTTGTATCAGTACAAATAATCAGTGTGTGATAGATATTTTTTATTGATCATTTATCAGTAAAAATATTTATTTTGAATATTAGTGGTAAAAGTGGTTTTAATATACTGTTTTAAGTACATTTATAGTTTTGAGGTTAACTATCGGTATCTATAATTTATTTACATTGCAAATTATAAATTATTACATTATTATCTAATGAATATTTTTTTGTTTTCTTTTATTTTAATTATATTTTATGATTTTTCATTATTGTTGCATGCTATTTATATTATGCGTTGTGTTATTATTTGGTATTTTTGGATCGTTACGCCAAAGAAATATAATTTCTTACGTGCGTACATGAGTACACACACTCTTTTTTTTTAATAATAGTTGTTTATTGTACTGTGTGTATAGATAATACAAGAAAAAATATATACAACACGCATTTTTATTAAACTCTTCTTATTAAATTCACAAAGCATTTTATTTGTTTATATAAAAAAGTATATATACAATCACGAAACTAAATGGAAACACAAAGTAGGCAAATGTAATTAAAGTGCTGGAGGCGGGCAGCCCTATCGCATGTTTACGTACCGCGCGGTTGTAGGCATTTATTTATAAAATACGGCCGAGTCACAATACTGATAGATAGTATTACCGTGGTAAATACGTCTCATCTCTAGCGCTGTACTGCGAAGCGAATACCTGGTTTAAAACCTGGTAGTGTAAATACATCTCATCTCTAATTCATTTATACAATACACATTCGACCCGACCGACTTGTCGTTGAATTTTTGAACATGCCGTTTAAAAGACTAATAAAAATTATTCTCTTTACTTTAACCTAATATTTTTTTTTTATTTTGTAATATTGCATTCTGAATGTATAATTCGACTATACATTAATCGATTAGAGTGACATTGCTGGCTCACTAAGTACTGGTTTAACTCGTCTCGTTGTCGTTATATTTGTGACACGGCTTTACCTAGTTAAAAAAATTTACAAATGGCTTCCGTTTTTAACTTACGCCTATCGTAATTCTCTGTTGGTATGGTTTTTTATTAAGGTTGGACAATGGACAGTATTTTCATATTTTAGTTGCTTCTAAAGTTTTCATACGTACATAAATAATGTTTTCTGTGTAGAGATACAATAATAAATGAATAAATAATTGATCTTAACAAATTTGACCTTCGATATTTACGTGCCGGTAACATTAGTTTTCTACTTTTAAGCATAATTATAAAACCATTTCGGCTTATTGTGCATAAATAGTGAAAAATTGGTATTATTGTAAGATTATAAATAATTAAAAGGCTTTTCCGTGGTAAGACACTCAAACCACCACTTCTTACCTTCAAAGACATATTATTTCTTTCAGGCTTTCAATATTTTCATCGTGACGAACGAGTCGATCGAATAATTTGCACCTATTATTTCGAACCATGGGGATACAAGACCTTCAAACGTTTTTAGAAAACGAGGGTGTGGGAGTAGATTTATTTCGCATTGCTAAAAACCACGCAGGGGGGTTTCGTTTGGTTCTTGACGCAGAAGGCTGTTTAGATCGCCTATATGGAGGATATTTTTCAGGTACCGTATTGAGTTTTGGTGCAATCGCTCAACTTTTAACGACTTAATGATTTACTTGTTCTTGCAGAATGAACAGCTATCCATGTGATTCTTCGAATTATCAATAAAGTACTGTAATAGCTGCTTTATATTAGTGTCATTACAGAGTATCTTATTTTACATTGTGTTTTATTAATAACTTTGCAGATTGGGCATGTGGTGGGCAGTGGGCACGCTGTGTCCAGTTTTTGACCACACTTGCACAGGCTCTTGCTGAACATCAAGTTGCTTTATGTGTCTGTTTTAATGGTGCACATCCCACTCCGCCAGCTTTACCACATCATTGGATACAAACTCAAGCTACCTATCGACAGAGGGTCAATTCTGTTAGTGAATTTTATTATTTAAACTGATATTATCTTTGCTTATAATTTTTATTTTATTAAATGCTTTCAAGATTCATATGTGGCTAACTTACGTCACAAATTGCTATTAATTTAAATTTACTCTTATCCAACATAACTAATTATTTGTATTTATAAAGGTGTTGCGTCATATTGTAACCAAAGGAACTCCACCACCAAAAGTATGGTGGGTACCACCTATGGGGCTTCACTCATGTCTGCGCACAGTACTCCGGTATCTTAATATCCCCATTGTAAGTAGTTAAAATTTTTTTTACTTATTAAAAAAAATATCGAAATGTATGGGAATAACACAATATTACATTTTCAGATGGTATCTTCTGATGATCATTGCCAAGAAGTAGTTGGACTCTGCCGTGAAAAAACATATGCTGGTCTTGTGGGCTGCTCAGGAGAATATCTGGTATTCCAACCGCCAAGGTATTTCAGCTCTTCACAACTGAAACTCACCTACAGGGTAAGAACAGTACCTATCCATTGGCTATCATTTTATTTCCTTGTGGTAAAATATGTCAAAAACTCAATATAACATAATCATAATCAGTTTGTGTAACAACTAAACCTCTAACAGTAGCAGTAATACCTGTTTCCCATCTAGGTTGAACATACCAGAAGCAACCACAACTTAGCATTTCAAATATAAGTAATTCACAAAACAATGCTGTTATAGAATGTGCAGCTAAATTAGAATTGTTATTTGATATCAACACATTTTATATCACAATACAGTTTACATTTTATATCAAATATTTCAACACAGTTATTTTAAAAATGTGTCATCTCAGTAAGTTTCTGGTGGTCTAAAAATTTAATAGGTAATGAATTTTATATTAAAAATAGTGTAGTCACCTGAAATTGGTGCTCTAGTGTGAAAATTGAGCAATCTGGAAGGCTTATTAAACGAATGTTTAAAAATAACAATCTGGAGACAATTTGGTAGATGATTTGTGAACTGACAAACTAAACATATCAAAGTAGATAATTTAAATGAAACTAACATAACTGAAGAACAATAATCATCTTTACAAGCTAAAAAATTACCATTTCTGGACATTGGCTTTCCCCAAATGATACCATCTAGTGTTGAGCTTGAGCCCTAATTTATTAAACATGATAATATTATATGATGGAATTTTATTCATACTTAAAAATAAAAGTAATAATAAAGTGTGGTTTATAAAAAAAAATTAGACTTATTCTTATGAGATTTACACCTTAAAATCAGGATGTTTTCGTAACCAGTAATTTAATTGAAATAGAGTTTATAAATAAACGTTTTTTTTTCTTTTCCTTACTTACTTCCTGCAACTATGTTGAGTGGGACCAAAAAATCTGTTTGACAAAATAGTTAGTCCACCTGGAAGATTCGAAATTGCTTTGGTAGGTTTTAGAACTTTAAATACCTCCAAGCCTTAAGGTCCACAATTTTAATGATTTTGTATCACTCAAGACCGATAATATCGCGTTACTTACCATGTTTAGCCTGCATCTCAGCAAGTTAATAATGTCCTTATAGGACAAATGGATATTTTATAACTTTCTTATTTTTTTTTATTTTTTTTTTATAACTATCTATGTATAGCTGCCATAGTGAAGGCCCCCATACCAGTAGTTTGTCTTTTGGAATGGTGTCCACCACTTCTGGATTCGCGTGGCGAGTGAAATGTTTTTTTTTGCTTAATGACCATTCAGCTAAATGACGTAAAAACAGAATATCTAGTCAGCAGAGAGTCAACTCTGCTAGAAGACATATACGCAGAATGAACAAGTATTCCACTAACTGCTTAACATCAGGCAGAATGAAATCATTTTGGTAGGCCAATATAAAAAAAACTTTTTGTATCAAATAATGATTTGAATTGAATAAGAATATCACTAAACAGAAACTGATTAAAATTTCATGCAATTGCTGCTTAAGAGGTTTTGGTTTCGATTTCCTTAAAAGACAAACTTTGTGTTATCCATAAATATTTCTTCCGCGTCTGTGTGTGGTGTATGCTACTAAAGTACACCATGGCACATAGCTGGTCGCTACGTACGAGTACTTTAAAAAAAATATCATTTGCTAGCTGCAAAGTACATACATTTCAGCCTTGCCTCATGAGCTCCGAGGCCCTAGACAAGTGCCATAGATTTCAATTCTATTCATAGAATAGATTAAAAAATGTATGAAATTGATATAAGCTAATGACAACATTGTCATTGTATAAGCTTATGACAATCCCATACAATTTTAGGGTCGGGCGATAGATGTCTCGAACGCTAGTTGCCGCAGTCATTATAATGATTAATACTGCTTACGTCCATTTCTCACTATGTTATAAAAGCATTTTGTCGTAGTCGCAGAATGTCTAAAAAAATACTGTGACCAAAGGTACAGTTGTTGAAAAAATTATTACCAGAACCGTATGGATATATTTAATAAATCTACAAATAAAATATGTCAAGTCAGTTAGTATCTTAAATTTATAAAAAAAAAGAAATTAACACATTTAATTGTTTGGCTAGCCGCACACCCAATAATATTGCCAATATTAATATTGACAATCAATAATATTATTGTGTTTTCTGTTCTTGTGTTTTTTTTTTAAATACTTTATTGACAATAATATTGGGGGACTTTATTCGCATACAGACTTTTTATTTAAAAGAAAAAAAAACAAAAAGGTATTTTTGATATTTTATATATTTTATTAACCGACTTCAAAAAGGAGGAGGTTATCAATTCGGGTCGTATGTTTTTTTTTTTTGTATGTTTGTTACCTCATATCTCGGTCATTTATGAACCGATTTGAAAAATTTTACAAATTTTTTCAAATTTTTTTTAAAAATTTTTTTTTTTACATATAGCGTTATGCTTAAGGCCAGTAATAGGTATAATTAACAAAAAGTTTAAATACCTACATAATATTATTTTCTAGTTGTAGGTAAAGTTCTCTCATGCCAGCTATCGATTCGATCGACTGTACCGTATTCTCTGTACATTAAAGTATTTAGACATTCTGCGACTACGACAAAATGCTTTTATAACATAGTGAGAAATGGACGTAAGCAGTATTAGTCATTATAATGACTGCGGCAACTAGCGTTCGAGACATCTATCGCCGACCCCAATTTTAGGTCTCTGGAGCGTAGTGTCTTGTTTCGGATCCGGTTCGTAAATTTTTTAATTTGATAATGATGCTTATTCAAGACGTAAGATTCAGCTCCATATGAACACAGATGTCCCTGAGTTTTAGTTTTACATCTGTTATTGTTACAGTCATCCTTGGAGACTAAGGAGTACATGGTCCATGAGCTGCCACAAGTGTTGGACGTGCCGCAGGATCGGCTATGCCTTATGGCTGCTCTACTCGGCGGTACCATTCTCTCTGAACAGAGTCTCACTGATTTTTACAAGCGTTTAGGAATTATTCAAAAGAAGGTATGTTGAATTCGAAATCTAAAGGATAACAACTAAATTGTTTAACGTTTCTTAAAATATAATTATCAAGAAGAGCAATGTTTCAATAGCTTTTGATATATTTTTGGCCAACTACAGTAGCATTAGCCATTAATCAGGATATGTTAAATATATATATTAAGTGCATTACAGGGCCCAATGACTTTGAGCATTTGACCTCTAAACTAGTATTTTGTGAATTTTGTTTTTAAGACGCCACCTACCATCACAAAAACTATACTACTATAAAAGGAACTTATGATTATGGCAAAACACAGTAGATGTGTCATCTTGTTGAATGTTGATGACAACACAAGGTTTATGCCTATTTTATTTAATATCTGAGTAACCTACTCGTAAAAAATATTATGAAAATCCTAGAATGAGTACCTCTATTACAACATAATTTATTTTTGTTTTAAAATAAATGTTGTACTTTGTCTAAACTTGCTATGATTTTAAAATATTAAACATTTAAAATATGTAGTTAAAATTATCTAGCTTATTACATTTATTTATTTTAGCGCTGGAATAACTGCATGGTACATTCTGAAGATAACCACGTCTATTCTTGTTGTTTCTAAGTAAATAAAAGTCATCTTTATAAATATAATATAAAATATTTTGTGTAATATGCATACAAAGACTTTACAACATACACATAAATACAGACTATTTTTGTATTTCGGTGGGGGGTGAGGATGGTCTCGGGTTCTATTCCTCTTTCTCTTCGGGAAAAACAAATGCGTAAAGCTATGTAGGTATGCAATACAACATTAAAGTCACACACCTTACATAATAATGCAAAAAACTTCTTGTATACTTACTTATATACTATAACTTTATAATCTTACTTATAAACTAATATATAATTATATCAGAATAGAACAACGGCAAAAAAGACATGGCACGCATACTGACATTTATCTACACAGAGCATAAAATGAAGTCGTTTCAAGAACCCCGCAATAGATTATGTGTGGTGTCATTGCCTTGTTTACCTACACAACAAAAAAGGTTTAAGAATACTGAATCTCATTAGTCAAGATTTCTTCACGATGATTTGCTTCACCGTAAGTCAGTAATGTCCAAGGTGAACTAAAAAAGTCAATTTTTTATATGAATTTAAAAACATCACATTGGTACTTTTCCGGTTTTGAACCCACGACCTCATGCTTAGAAAGCGGATGGCGCCTAACTATTGTATAAAAGCCTGAATTTCCATTAGTACAGTTTCAAATGCACCCCGAAGCGCTTGGTCGCCGTATGCTTGGTGGAAATCGTACATTACAGTCAATTACAGTCGTAATACAATGAAGTACTTTATTTTTCGATGTAAATAATATTCCACTTCTTCTTAAGGGTGCCTCCAACTAGCGGAGGTTAGCAGTCTACTTACCAATAATTTTAAATAGCTTGACGACACTTCACTTTACATTTATTTTTATACTAGGCACCTACCCTCTTGCTTCACTTCGGTATCAAAAAGTTCTATCTTTTATTAGCGGACGCCTACATAAAATGTCTTTGCAGTACTGTCTGCAAACTATTATTGCAGTGCTGTATTTAAAATTAACAAATATTGAGATTCGGAAAATTACTAAAAAATACACATAATAACATATTAAAATATAGTCTTATGTTATCCACTACTATTAAAGCTTTCTAAAGGTGAAATAATTTTTAAGTCAGTTTCGTAGATTCTAAGTTAAATCATAACAAACAAATATAAAAAAAATCGGGTAATGAAGGGCCCGTGGTCCTACCAATTTGTCCTACTGGTGGGATTACGGTCTACTACTATGTATCCGTAGTTCTTTTGAGCTAGGGACGGATTAATATAGTGATATGTCGTTATTTGTATTCGATAAATGATTGAAATTAGCATTTTCTTTTTCAAAAACATGAATATCGTGGTAAACTAAAGACTATATTAAATTAAATGTTTGTCATATAAAAACAAATGAATTAAATTGCCTCTTTGACATTAGGTATGCTGTTTGAATTTTAAGTCCTATGTAACAGGCGGCAAGTCATTTATCGGGCACAATTCCAGACTCTGGGTTAATACTGAGAATTTTTCAAAAGAAAAAGCCAATGTAACTTTACCTGAGCCAGGAGTCGAGCCCGAGACCTCTCCGTGGTAATCCACGTACAAAACAGTATAACCGAACTGTGTACCTGTTTGTTTGAACGCGCTAAAATCTGGAACCACTAGTTGGATTTGAATAATTCTTTTTGCGTTGGATAGCTCTGTTTCTGAGGAAGGGAAGCTATGTAACATCACGCTACTGGCAACGGGAGCAGGGCAGTTGGTAAAGACGTGGGTGAAATCACGCCGCGGAAAGCTAGTTCGAAATAAGTAACAAATTATCACAGGTTTTAGTGAGTGGTTTCAGATTCAAAGAGTTTCATTTTATAGTTATTTAATATGAATAATAATAATTAATATATTCCATAACATTCACAGGCAGCTTTTAAATGTTATCAGTAGATGGGTATTGGACAAATATTTTTGTGCAATACCCAGAACAATGCAAATATATATATTTGCATTGTTCTGGGTATTTTTATGTGTGCACGAACCCTCCCGGTCCTTCGCGGAGGAGAGTAGCGGCACACTTCTTGTACTGGGATTGGGGATGTCTCTAGGCGCTGTCGGCGTGAGGTATACTCGTGGAGTATGGCGGGTCAAGAGGGTGACACTGTCGTGAGGACCGAGATAGAAACAACAAGTAGTGTCTCTCAACCGTGTATTGCCGTATATACTCGCTCGGTACTTGCAGAGCTTCAGGGCTTCAGTGGTACTTGCAGAGCTTCCAGGCTTCCTGCAGTACTTGCAATGCTTCAGGGCTTCAGTTGGTACTAGCAGAGCTTCCAGGGTTCCTGTAGTACTTTTTTTTACTTCAGAGCTTCTTTCTTCTTTCTTGAGAGTTTCTTCTTTTTTGATTGCTCGCTCGCCGTGAAGTGACGATCCGTACAAATGTTCCGCCTTTTATACATGTATCGTAGGTAGCTATCGAACGTTCTACAAGGTTCCGACTAATCAGCGTAGTAGGTACCTATTGTTCTACAACATTCCCGCCAATCAGCGTTGAGTGCCCTGTTTCGCGGCCTTATTTGGTAATGTTTTGGTTCTACCTATACGTGACTATACTAAGCAAGAATATTCTCAAATATCGTCTAAATATTATTTAAATGTTGTGAAACTAAATTGTAACAATAAACATTGTTATTCTAACAGGAAATTGACATACTCTAATACAATTTTAAGTAGAATCTTATACGAAAACATACCTAAACACAAGTATTAACAATAAAATGGCATGATTAACATTGTTAGTAAATTTTTTTTTTTCGTGGGAAATGCATTACGCATACACACCCGCCCGGGCAAAGCGGGAGTTATGTCTGACTCTCCGACCGCACTCAAAGCGCGGCCGGCATACCGACTAAAACCCACGGTGTTCCTCCAGACGGCCAGAGTGTCGAGACGGGAGACGCTCGCGCATTCATCCGCGACCCCAACGGGCCACGGCCCGCTCACCACACTGGAGCGGGCCCCGTCCGATTTGGGGGACCTAGCCCTCTCCCTCGAGAGGCGTGTGCGGAACACGCGCACTGCCATCTCGGGCCCGTGCTGTTCGGGAGGCGACTGCCCGATCGCCGCCCGCAGGCCACCTCCTAACTCGGCCGCAGAGGATAGGGAGAACGGCGCGTCGCAATAATAATAATAATAATAATAATAATAATATTCTACCACATTCACACAGCGCCATCTAGCCCCAAATTAAGCAATTATATTTGCTTGTGTTATGGGTACTAAACAACTGATATACTACTTATATACATTTTTTTTTTTGTAAATACATACATATTATAGATAAATTACAACCAGACACAGAACAAACAATCATGCTCATCACACAAAGGTTTGTCCTGGGTGGGAATCGAACCCACGACCTCCGGCTTAGCAGTCAGGGTCACTAACCACTAGACCAACAGGCCAGTCGATACTACCGCAATACCGACACTCCTCTTCCCCTGCGGCCCCACCGCGTCCGCAATCTGGCGGTTGCGGCCCCGCCAAGGACGCGGAAGGTAGGGAGACCGGTGCACCGTTATACCGGCACTCCTCTCCCGCCGCGGCCTCGCCACTCCCTAGCCGCAGTGTCGCCGAAGCAACACCGCAGCCCGATCCAGTTGCGGTGCCGCCCATACAGCACCGCAACCTTCCTGAGCCGCTCCATCGTGGGCTTACTGCCAAAGCCCAGAGGAGCGGCGCCTCCTTGGGGTTCCTCTTGGTTCACCGTGGTTCTTGGTAACCACGGCTACTAAGCCCCCCCGCCGCGACAAGGCGAGAACGTCGTTTGGGGGGGCACATTGTTAGTACATAAATCAACCTTATCTATCATATAATATTATTTAAAACATCATTAATTATATACTACGCCCCTATCTATGTAAAACTATTATGTCTTAGTACATAAGATAACAGTATATAAACATATCTAAGTAAATCACATCTTTATAACGACATATCACCCCTATCTGCTTATAAGAAGCCTATTCTAATAAGATTAAATCATAAAATCGTATATAAACTAACACTATTCTGTTATAGAAAGCTAATATATAAGGCGACCCTAACCTAGCTATATTATTTACATGTTAAACTTAGCTCTATTTGGACGTCGTCGTGCACATTTATGTATAACATGTATGTATTTACAAAAAAAGTATATAAATAAGTTCATCCGCATTCAAGAACGCAAACCACACTTAAATGCTTACCTTGGGTCTAGGTAGCGTTGTTGTGTTGATGTGATATTATTATTTTATTAATTATTTGTATATTTTTTTATTGATATTCATTTGGCTTTGAAGAAGAAATTGCTAATTTTTATTATTTATTGAATAAAAATACCGACACATATCGATATATTAATTGGCCCTTAGCCCAGAAAGATCACGGATGCATAGTGGTATTGCGTAATCCAACCAGTCGAACAAATTGGTAGGACCATGGGTCCTTACCCATAAGATAATTTTTTTTTCTTTTTTAGGCATAATAGTCAAGATATAATTGTCACGTTACTCTATGACATGATAAAAATACTAAACTAACTTGCGAACAAATTTTTATATATTTATAAACTGAATTTCTATTTTTATATTTGCATAAAAAATTGACATACAGTCCACCTTTCACACGAGTCGTTGAGACTCGACTAAAGTCAAATTTGACAGTTTTACAGGCCTAGAGGGGTGCTTCTAGCGGGGCCACTCTCCTCTAGCGGTTTTCTGTATTTTTTAAGAATTATGAATGAAACATAAAAATGGATGAACACGAATTCCTTAATACGTTATTACCGTTCTTTTATATAAAATTTATGCATTACCATTACGTACTTATTAAGAACATTTTCAATTTAGGTAGAAGTAGGGTCTATTCATTTCTCGTTTTAAAATCTATTAAAAATTTAATAAACATGATTTGTTTGTAATGATCTTAAATATTAGATTATAGTTTGTATATGATCAATCCACAAAAGGTTCTGTCTAGAATATGTATTTTACCTAGGGTGTTTTTGACATTTGAGCCATGTAATCCCCTTAACAAATAACCATAACGAATATGCTTGCAATCCTGTACCTACTTATTATTATAATCTGTTTCAGCAGCAGGTTCCTCCAGAAACTCTAGTGAAAGCTGTTTGTCAGTATGTAAAAGAATTGTCCTCTTCTGATGTGGATGCTGCATGCATTGATGTATTTGGTGACCTCAATGATCTCCGTGCTGCCAAACTGAAACAAGCTGTTCAATATTATTTAAATGGAACTAAAGATGGATTCTTGAAGTATAGGACTGCTTCAGGTAAAATTTTATTATGATTTTAACTGCAGCTTGCAAATATATATAGCCTCTGCTTTAATTTTTCCATGTTCAATTTTAGGTCGGCGTCCAAAGATTAATAAAAAGAGTCAGAAACCAGACATAAGTCCACAGTCAACTTCTGCAGATTTAGATACTTCCAAGCTCGCAACTGAATCAACCGAACATGAGGTTTATATTTATTTAAAAAAGTAAAATAGATGGTCATCCACGCCTTTTACATCTTCATCAATATCATTGGCATTCATCATTGGCAATCTGGCAAATATTGCATGATAACTAGTTCAAAATTGTGATAAAATTTTGTCTAAGTGCAAGTGGACCTCTTTTATCCAATCAATTATTATGTTTATTCTCCTTTAAACAATACATTATATTTTCTATTTTATTTATTCTTATTGTTTTTAAAATTTTACGTACCTATATTGTTTTACACTAAGCACTTCAGATAGTTAGAAAAACTGCAAACTCGATCAATTGCAGCAAAAAGGCTTGGAAGATTACAAATTGGCTACAGCGAACGCGTCAATGAACGCCGACTTTAACATGGAGGAGAGGACCGGCGAGATTCACCAGGGATTCGCAGCGATATCGCTCGACGCCGGCGAAGCGGGACCGGCTAAACGACAGGCTGCCATCCCGGCCGATAAAAACGAAAAACAACCAACCGCCGCAAAAGAGGTCTGAATCATGTTTGAGCGTATACTCTATTCTCTTTCGGATGAGAGTCGTCAAATTACTTAATGCTTTATGAAGTGATATTTGTGAAATCCGAGGAATATTACGTCGGACGATCGTTAATAGGCGTCGTTATTGTTGTTTAAAATGCCACGTTGTAAGATTGAGTAGATTCGCGTCCGACGGAGTGGTCTAGCGGCTCGCTTGTGAGCTCGTGACGCGTTACAGTTGCAGGTGCGGGCGGCGGACGACACGTGCCCGCCGGCGCCAGCCGAGGTCCTGCGCACGTGCGCCGAGCGGCACGCGCGCGGCCTCATGCACCCGCACGTGCTGTGCGTGCTCACGCACCGCCAGCTGGCGCTGCCTGTGCTCATGGAGGACGACAACCATCGCGAGATACCCTCCATACACCACTTCTATAGGCCGATCCGCCAGAACGTCTACGCAATACTTTACAACATGCATCATCACCGTTTTATGGCTCAAAAAGCTAAAGGTTAATTGAATCAATTTTTTTTTTTAAAGTAATACTGCAGATTAATATTTACTTTTTTTTGAAAGTGTTATGTCTAGCAGTAGACTGCCAGAGGCTGATGATTTTGAAACACTACAGATAGAAACATACAGCAGGTTTATTCCCATCTTTCCTCGCATGTCTGCCCCGAATGGGGGAAAATGGGAATTTTCGTGTCATCTTCTCTCGAAATTGTAATCGGGGGAAGATAGGAAGTTCTATTCCCATCTTCCCCCGCATGTCTGTTCCCTAATGGGGTAAAATGGGAACTTTTGTGTCATCTTCCCCCGAACTGTTAATCGGGGCAAAATAGGAAGTAAAAGTTTCATTTGTTCCCGAAATATTTATAATAATTAATTTTGTTTTGTGCCACCGCACCCAAGTATAGTTTAAATGAAATACCTAAACATGATTTTTACAGGAATTAATAAAACATAATTAAGATTACAAACTTTTTATAAAACTAATACAGCATTATTCCGTTTTACAATCATAAAATATACTATTATATCTAGCAATTCCTCTAATTTGAAATTATCAATCTAACACTCAAATAATAATATTCATCTATATAAAATCAGTCTTACGATATTTATATATTAGAAAAAGTTGCGAAATCCAACGTTTTTTTATTTTTTTTACTGGGTTTCGCTCGGTGAGTGAGAGCGCCGGAGGCCCAATTTCCCCTCTTTCCTTTTTCCTGACCTCTCATTCCCTTCCTCTAACCTCATTCCCAGCCGCTATAGTGGAGGCCACCATACCAGCAGTTTAAGACTATGGTATGGTGGCCACTACTTCTGGATTCCACTGACTGCTTACCATCATGCAGGGTGGAGTCACTTTGGTAAGCTAATATAAAAAAATAATTGCTGGATATAGTAGTATATTTTATGTATTACTGATTCTAAAACGAAAAATATATACGGTCGAATTGAGAAACTTCCTCCTTTTTTTGAAGTTGGTTAAAAAATACTGTATTATTTGTTTTATAAAAAGTTAGTAATCTTAATTTTGTTTTATTAATTCCTGTAAAAAATCATGTTTATTTCATTCAAACCTTAATTGGGTGCGGGGTGGCATACAAAAAAAAATTATCAAAAATATTTCGGGGACAAATGAAACTTTTACTGAAGATGACACAAACATTCCTATTTTCCCCCATTAAGGGGCAGACATTCGGGGGAAGATGGGAATAGAACTTCCTATCTTTCCCCAATTACAATTTCGGGAAAAGATGACACGAAAACTTCCATTTTCCCTCATTTGGGGGCAGACATGCGGCGAAAGATGGGAATAAACCATACAGCAGGCTCTTAATTGTATAAATCAAATTACAATTTAGGACAACAAAATTATTGTTGAAGATATCCAAAAAAAAAAAAACAAATTCAACCATGCATTTCGCTTTTTGCAGAAGAAGGATCATCCAGTTCATCTTCTAGTCTTGATCGACCTTGCACAGTACAGGTATCGGAATGGATTTACTCGCGCGTTAATCCTGGAAAGAGCCCTGAAATAGTACCAGGAGTGGTACTGGATTGGCCTGTACCAACTGTGCAAAGGCTTTGGTTCGGGTAAGCTTTATCATTAGTTGTTTTTTGAAGACAATACTAACATAGTATATTATTAAATAGTAGACATAGTTTTTGCTTTAAGTAAAAACATTGTATTCATTGTACTCATTGTTACAGAACTGCACAAGACGATAAATGCCGCCGAATGAGAGCGTTCCTTTCGTGCATGCGATCTGATACTCCGTTAATGTTGAATACTTCATATGTGCCGCAACATCTGCTCATTTTAGCAACCGTTTTGAGGTATAATAATTTCAGTATTCATTAAATAAATATATTAGTGCACTAATAAACATAAATCAAATTTTACAGGTTTATTATGACATCTCAAATTCAAATCTTAAGGAGGCAAGAGTTGGATGCTTTCTTGGCTACAGCTTTTTCGAACGATCTCATGAACGCATTACACTTGCAAGAAATGACGGTTAGTGTAAAGAATGTCAGTACGAAAATTAAAAATTCTGAGAGGTATTTCGTAATTCAGGATAAAAGTTAAACGATCGTGGATTGGGTTGCAGGTGAACGGTATAAACTCCCGAGGGGTACAGCTGGGCGCGCTGGTGATGGCTGGCGCGGAGACGGCGCTGCTGGCCAACGACGCGTGCGGCGCGCCCGTCCCGTGGCTGGTGGCGGCGCCGTGGCTGTACTTCGACGGCAAGCTGCTGCAGCGCAACCTGCAGCGCGCCAACCACTGCAAGCACCTGGCGCAGCTCTGCGACAACCACCTCGACACCGTCGTCAAGGTAATTCCACACATTCTACTCGTGCTTTAAAATGTACTTGTGGTCCGTACCTGCAGCTACTGCCATTGTTGCAGATACGGATTAGGCACTCTTGTGCACGCGTAACGGACTACGCATACATTGGAACGTTTGGTTCATACAAGGCTCTATAAGTTATAATTAGAGATTGGAATAAGTAGTTATTTTTGGTACTTGTGTTGTTTTGTCGATACAAAAGCAATTTTATGTTACGGGCTAAACAAAATTTAAACTGTTTGACGGTAGTAAGCTTGTAAGTAATCCAAATAGCAACAATTTTCTTGACACAGGTATCCACACTTATTTAAAATTTGTAACCACCGTCAACGCAGTCCAACAACGCCCACTAGAGCAATAAATAGTATATTGTTAGCCTAGGGTTGAAAAGAATCAATTCCCGAGGTAGTTAGACGGCTATAGTCAGAGTAGGAATTAATTCTTTTACCCGTGGCAATCATTACTTTTCCTTTAGAATATGAGGAAAATAAAACTAGTTGTTTATCTAAACTATTTATTTATAATAATATATTAGTAGTACCTATTTAAAATTAATAGTCCAATTAGGACAATTCGTGAAATTAAAAAGATTTTCTATGACACAATTTGCGTCGTCTGTAATGGAATCTGGTGTCAATATTTCGCTTGAACTCATTTTTAATATTTAATTCAAATGTTAGCACAAAAGTCCGTCACAGATACCGATGGTCCCTATTAACAAAATCGTTTCTGCAAAAAGATTTCTTTTCAGTAGAGCAGTTCATAGTTTGTTTTGACAATAATAGATTATTAAAAGACTGTGGATGTTCAAATTTTCACTGATTGTTTAATGTATTGATAACTACGTATTGACATAGACAAATTATAATATATTATAATATTAATTATTTGAATTTGAAGTAATGGCAAGTCAATATGTACATCCGACAAAAAAATCTGCACCTATTGCAATTAATTGTGTAGAAAGTGACACATCTGACACAATGTCTGCTTTAAGAACGTCGGAAGTGGTACATCCAACGAAATGATCTACTAAACGTACATGTAATAATGTCGAAAGTGGTATATCCAACAAAATTTTCTGCTTGAAGTACATTGAAAATAGATGTATTTACCGGAACCGACTTTATTAAAGGGAATATAATTATAGTATGCAAAGTACAAATGGTTTATTAAAAAATAGTAATTATATAAATGGTGCTCCTCTTCTTCACTTGTTTGTGGCTACCAATACAAATCATTAAAGAAGAATCATTCATTACGCTTCACGAACTTCGTCAGTTCTGTTACCAACACTATTGCGCGGACAAAATTATTACAACCGACAATATTAACCTAGAAACTGACTGAATATCATGATTTTCAATAAAATAAAATATTGTGTACCATGGATCTTCTTATTGTAATTCTATTTATATAAAAAGTGAATATTACCAAAAATGTATATTCGACATTGTTAATAGGGACCATCGATACATACATAACAGATTTTAGTATCCCGCCAATTTGTGTTGACTTTTTAAATTTTAAATATGTAACTCGCCGCTCGCCGCGTAATTGTCGCGGCACTCACGATTTATTCCGCTCAAAGAAGTTTGCGCTAAATTCACACTGGCTGTTTAAAAAGTCATGCATGACATTTTTTAATTAGTTTTTTTTACATAAAACTCTTCACAGCTGACAGCAGTTCTATTTTTAAAGTTCATTTCGGCCCGAGGGTCGGGATGAATTTGTATGAGTTTTCCCTCCCTATGAAAGAAAAGCAGCATCTTCCACCTAATAATCAAATCAAAACAACACTACTTTCCGAGTATGAGAAACGAAAAGTATTTTGTTATTGTATACGTAATACGAGTGTAACGCTGCTCGTTGGTGCAGGTGGAACGCATGCGCAAGGCGATCCTGGAGGGTCTGGAGGTGGAGTTCGCGATGCCGCCGCTGCCGCTGGTGGCGGGCGTGGTGGGCGGCGCGCTGGGCGGCTGGGCGCGCGGCCGCGGCCGGGGCGCGCGCCTCGAGATAGCCGGCGTCGTGGTGGGGCAGTGGGGCGGCGGCAGCTACCCCGCGCGCGCCGCTCGCTACCCGCAGGTCAGTGGCCCGCACGTGACACACGTGACACACGTGGAGTAAATACACTCGCTAAACTATTTCTGTTTGAAATAAAAATCGTTTGAAAAGGGTATTATTCTCAGCAAAAGTACAGCCATGCTTTTGGTACGTATACAGAGCTAAAGTTTAGCGAGCGATATCGCCTCATGCTCAGTCAAGTCGTTTATTTGTCTGTGCAAACACATACAAGACATAACTTTAGAAAACCAAAATCGTCAGTTTGGCTTTTTATTTTCCATTAATATCAAAACCACAGATTTGTAGGTAAGTTTCCCATATGATGTACACAGTGCACGCATTTAAAAAAAAACAGACAAAGTGCGCGCATTAATTGAACCTGACCAATACGTATATACGGCCTAAAAATACGTATTCAACTCTCTACAATGAGTGTCACTAATTGTACAACTCTAGAAAATTATTGATTAAGCACCCCGAAACGATGTCTTCTTCTCCTTTTTTTTGGCAACAGAGCTGACGATTGTGTCAGCTATTTCTGCCAGCGTCAAGTGTAGAATAATATTCTTGTTGATGATATTAATGGTATATTACAATGATAAAATAGAAAAAATGTGGATGAAATTAAATGACAACCATCTTCCGTGAAAACAAAAGATGGACCTCTTATATGATGTCAGTTACACTCATATTATTATTGTACAAGCAAACTGTATGCCTTCCAATCTGACATCACAAGTTGACTGGTGTCAAATGTGAGTAGGGTTTATGGGTCGCGTCGACACGGCGACGTCTCTCAGGTTGGTTTTACAGTCCCGCGTTCGGCAGCGCGATGAGTAAGCGTCGCGGGCCACGAGCTTTGAGTGTCTTGAATCGTTACATAGTAAAATCAATCCGTGATGGCGCTACGAACATTACGCGCCGACGATCAGCATGACTGTAAAACCAGCCTTCATGCAAGAGCGGGTGCAGGTGAGCTACGTGGGCTACACGCCGCCGCCGCGCAACGCGTACGGCGGGCGCGGCTGGCGCGGGGCTCGCGGCGGGCGGGGCCGCGGCCGCGGGCGCGGGGCGGCGGGGGGCGCTCGCCGCGCGCGCGGCGTTCAGGACGAGCCCGCCAAGCCGGCTACGCTCACTGTTAATGGGTAATTATTTATTTTCTATTCTTGTACGGATCTTACCAGCGCAGAGTTGCTGTCGTATTACCCGAAAGATGTTTCAAGCGACCTGTATTTTCATAGTGAGCACGTGCTCGACTGAGACCCCACGAGAATTCAGCTCACTCACTGTCGGGGACGATAAGCTTGGCTCGTTCGCTGCGATTGCCTATAAAAATGTTTAGTCGCGTAATTTATACTTTTTTATACTTCGGCCGAATGGTCCATTTGCAGAATTACAAATATTTGGTCGACGTTAATGGTGTTCACATTATTTTATAGAAAAACCGTGAGGTCGGATGAAATGGGCAGCCAGCTGGAGGAGGGCAGTCCGCACGAGGATAACTCCGCTGCAGACAATGATACTGATGGTTTGTTTTGATTATACTATTGTCTACATTGAAACACCATATTCCAGGATATAATATAAAAGTAAACAAAGCCTTCACAGATATAAATAAAATTAAGCATTGCAAGAGTAACAAATAGACACAGATATCTCCACAATAGATTTTGCATTCTTGGCAACAAACACGCACAACTCACAGCGATATTCACTACCATAAAAACTCTCTACGGACACTACGATTGGTGCATTTCTTTCCATTCGAATGCTTCACCTTGAAATAGCCAATCGCAGCACAACTTTAACATTGCGCACATGCGGCTCCTACGAGGATTTATGGAGATAAGAGTTCTCGAATAATAATAAATATTTCATGGTGATGTAGCGTTAATATGATAGTACTTTATTCCAAAAACTCGTCTTCAAGAATGTCATATAGTGTTTTGCCTCCTTCTCATGTAGTATAAGCCAGAAGAGGTCTACTGCTGGCCAAAAACCTCTCCCACGAGGAGGGTTTTCCAACAATCTTCAACGTTTACTAGGCAGTTAGGTAACAGCAGTTAGATATTTAATACGCAGGTACCGCTGTAGCCCGTTCCTTGGTATTCCAGAACGTCCCTAAGGGTGCGTTTCCATTGAAGCGGAGCTAGGCGGAGTGGATAGGAGCGGACCGTGAATTGGCCAATCACGGCATTTCGAACACTGTCAATGGAAACGCATCCTAAGGCTGCCTGTTCAGAAAAAGCAGAGCGATGGTGCGATGCTGAGAAATGGACAAATTTAATATTAACCAATAGTGACTATATCCACTGGAGCGGCGCGGAAGTTTTATATAATCCTGTTAGTTAATCTTTCGCCGTTTTCGCGCTCCGCGGCCTCGTTTCGCTTCTGTAGGCAGGCACCGTAGTCGCCTCTTATTACATTTATGAGTAGAGGTAGACCCGTTTTCATATTATGAAACAGAGGCCACACGACATACCTTGTAATTCATCCTAACACAAGACGGGCAGCGGCGTCCTGTGATAAGACTGCCGCCACTACGATCGCCAATCCGCCTGCCAAGCGTGGTGATTACCGTAGAACCCCCTTAATGAAACGGCACCATATAAAATGGTCCCCGGTCGCCTCGCTATTCTTGGCTACGGTAGCGGACATGGTAAGGGGGGTGCGGCCAGGCTACTCAAACCGACGGCCTTTGGCCCTAGCAACATACAACGTGCGCACACTGCGGAAGAACGAGAAGATTGTTGAAATGGAGGAATAATTGAGTAGGCTACGATGGAACATAGTGGCATTGTCAGAAGTCTGAAGACAGGGGGAGGACACGATAACCCTTAAGTCCGGTAATCTGCTCTATTTGCGGGAGGGCGACCAACTGTCCAAAGGTGGAGTCGGATTTATCGTCCACATGCCCCTCGTGAACAACGTGGTGAAAATCGAGAGTGTGTCGACGAGGGTAGCGTAACTTATACTCAGAATCACCAAACGCTGAAGGTCATACAGGTTTACGCTCCCACTTCGACATACCCCGACGATGAGGTCGAGTTGAGGTTATACGAGGGGTGATCAAAAAGTAATGAGAATGGGTATATTAAAATAACTATATACTTAAAAATAAAATTTATTTTTAACCGACTTCAAAAAAAGGAGGTTTCTTAATTCGACCGTATATACTATATATATATATATATTTTTTATGTGTGTACGCGGATAAAGTCGTCGTTTATGAACCGATTTCGATGATTCTTTTTTTTTTGGAAAATAGATATCCCAAGTTGTGGTACCATGATAGGGAAACCAGGATCTGATGATGGCATCCCAGGGAAATCGACGGGAACTTTCGAAAATCGTACTGGCAACTAGTGCATTTATTATTTTTTTCATTAAGTATTTTAAGGCACTACTATTTAGTAAACGTTTGGAGTCGATCTGATGATGGAGCCGAAAGACAGTCGAGGGAACTCAATAACGATTTACAGCAATTACTTGGTGTTTGGGCTTAAATCATTTCTTATGATGGAAACTTTGCACCCATATGGGTTTTAAGTGCCATTACAGGTGACCATAGACAGTCGAGGGAATTCCTTACCAGTAGTCATGTCGGGCTTACTTCATACGGTTTAATATTCCAAAGTGTTTAGTTCGTACAGAAATAATGCCTAAGCAAGATTTAGGTCTACCCATCACTGAAAATCGTAAAGTAAAATAATTTTTAACAAAAAAAAACCTACTTCAAACGGGAAGGAAACTGAAAAGTTGAAAATAAGTTGCAGAAAGTAATTCGTATTTTGAGTTAGTTAATCAAAAATGATTAAATAAGTATTTTATAATTTTGAAGTTAGTGCCGAGAAGCTGGGTAGATGAAGCGGTAACGAGTTGAGAGTAGGGCTGTTTGGATTTGGATCCAGGAATCACTGGGGCCAAATGCTGGCTGACTTCATGGAGAAGTAGGGTATGATGAACTCCTTCTTCAAGAAGCGCGATAGCCGCAAATGGACCTGGATTAGTCCTTGGGCCTAAGTCTCCTATCACAATATTAAGATTGATTTTGACAAGTTTCAACCAATAATAGTGTCAGAATAGTTGATCATGATCTCTTACTGGTTGATTTTGACAAGTTTCAACCATTAAGAGATTGATGATTGATCATTCAGACACTATTGTGATAGCAGATTTAGAGGCCCCTGACGGTGTCACAAGAAATGAGATTGACTTTATCATATCGACCACGCTGCAAATATTTAATGATGTCTCATTGATTAATGCGGTGAAAACCGGAATCGATTACTGGATGGTAAGAGGCAAGGCACATTAAATATCAACCCTAAGCTGGGTCTTGACTGATAAATTCTGCGCTCCGACCTGCACCGATTCAGATTCAGAGCTCCCAGAGTTTCCAAGTCGAACTTCCGAACCGTTTCGAAAGCCTCGGCGATTGCGTTGACGTGGACGAATACAGCAACAGGTTCGTGGAAACTGTCCGTTCGGTAAGGTCCAACATCTTTAAAGGCACCGTAGTAAAGGACCGAGAAAGATCACCGACCAGACCCTCAAACCTATTGACGAAAGGCGCAGGATGATACTGTGGTCCCCAGGAAACTAGCGACAATCGGCGGCTCAACAGACGGATCTCGCAAGTGTTTGACTCGTGACCTTTGCCAATTTAACAAACAGCGTGTTAAAGAGGCTATAGAGCGCAACAAAAGGCTTGAAAGTGTTCGCACGAGATCGGTCTGTCGGGCAGAGCCGACTTGTCAAGCTGAAGACTAGGGACGACAGGCTCATCTAATCTAAGCCAGAGGTTTTAGAGAAGGTCGAGAGATTCTACGGACAGTTATACACGACACAACATGCACCTGTTAGCTCCCTAGCTTCAGATCCAAGAGCTAGGTTAACTCGTCATTACACCGAAGACATCCCGGACGTCAGCCTGTACGAGATGGGTATGGCCCTCAGACAGCTTAAAAACAACAAGGCGCCGGGTGAGGATGGAATCACAGCCGAGCTACTGAAGGCAGGCGGAAATTCTGTTCTGAAGGCCCTTCAGAGGCTCTTTAGTGCCGTTTTCCTCTAGGGCAAAACGCCACAGGCATGGCACAGGGGCCATGGCTGTGCGTTTTGTGTGGTGGAGCTGTTCGTCAAGAAGGGCGATGAAACACTTCTGAAGAATTACAGACCTATCACACTCCTAGTCTACAAGCTGTTCTCGAGAGTCAACATTAATCGTCTCGCAAACAGATTCGACGATTTCCAGCCTCCCGAACAAGCCGGTTTCCGAAAAGGCTTTAGTACCATAGACCACACACACGCTGCGGTGATTATACATAAGTCTACAGAGTATAGCCGGCCTCTATGCTTAGCGTTTGTGGACTATGATAAAGCCTTTGATTCGATCGAGATCTGGGCCGTGCTGCAGTCTCTCCGACGGTGTCACATTGACTATCGATATATCGAAGTGTTGAAGTGTTTGTATAAAAACGCTACCATGTCAGTACGAATTAATGGTCAGAGCTCAAGACCTATTCGGTTGCAGCGAGTAGTATCACAGGAAGATGTGATATCACCGAAACTGTTCACCGCTGCACTAGAGGACGTGTTCAAGCTTCTGGCCTGGATGGAATGGATTTGGCATCAGCATAAACGGCGAGTACATCACTCACCTTCGATTCGCGGACGATATCGTTGTCATGGCTGAGACCGTGGAAGACCTCAGTGCAATGCTCGATGACCTCAGTAGTCTCTCAACAAGTGGGCCTATAAATCAACATGGACAAGACTAAAGTCATGACCAATGCCCATGTTTGACTGGCCTGTTGGTCTAGTGGTTAGTGACCCTGACTGCTAAGCCGGAGGTCGTGGGTTCGATTCCCACCCAGGACAAATCTTTGTGTGATGAGCATGATTGTTTGTTCTGTGTCTGGGTGTAATTTATCTATAATATGTATGTATTTACAAAAAAAAATGTATATAAGTAGTATATCAGTTGTTTAGTACCCATAACACAAGCAAATATAATTGCTTAATTTGGGGCTAGATGGCGTTGTGTGAATGTGGTAGAATATTATTATATTATTATTATTATTATTATTATTATTATGTTACACTCACACCTATTACGGTCGCAGACTCGATGCTCTGACTCGTTGACGAGTATTATATACCTGGGACAAACAGTCCGATTAGGTTAGGTTAGGTTAGGTTAAATCGGACTTTCTTTTTTTAAATCGGAAAGTCTTCTCGCTGATCCGATCCGCCGCCGGCGAACGGGGCGCCGTCGGCGCGCATACGCGCACGCGATGCCGCCTTAGTGGGGTTGCCGGTGGGGGAGCGGGGCCTATCACCCCTATCCGCAACCTTCCATGTAGGGACAGCGTTCCTGGTGTACCCGGACGCTGTCACAGGTGTTGGTGCCCGCACGGTGCGGGCTGGCGCTGGGTAGGCCGCTGATGTAGTATCAAGTTCCGGCGGCCTATCCGTTAAGGCGAAAGCAGGTGCACAGGGGGGTTTTAGTCGGTATTTCGGCCACCTACCATCTTAGGCCAGCGAGTCCGACATAGCCGCCTCGTTTCCCCGGACGAGGAGGTATGCGTAAATGCATTTCCCCTCATAAAAAAAAAAAAAAAAAAGGTTAAATCGGACTTGATTTCGAGAAAGAGGTCAATCCAACGAATCCAACTCAGCAGGGCAGCGTTCGGGAAGCTACAACATATTATTATCTTCTCGTCCGCACTACTGGTACTATGGGTCTTGTCAGAAAACTCGAAAGTCGCTCAGAGGGCTATGGAGCGAACCGAACTAACCGATGTGGCTCGCAGAGTTGCTTCTCTGAAGTGGCTATGGGCAGGACACATAGCTCGCAGAACTGACGGCCGTTGGGGCAGAAAGGTTCTAGAGTGGCGACCACGAGCCGGAAGATGCAGCGTGGGCAGACCCCTCACAAGGTGGACCAACGACCTTATAAGGGTGTCGGGCAACCGATGGATGAAGGCGGCAAGGCACCGGCCACGGTGTCGAATATTGGGGGAGGCCTATGTCCAGCAGTGAACGTCTTTTGGCTGATATGATGATGAAATTTACAAGTCTGTATCAGTGGCGGAGGGTGACTTTTTGTCAGAGAGAAGCCGGGGCAAAAATTGCTTAGCTTGAAGCGCGATGTATGGTCTATTTCTATACTTTAATAGATATTAACTATTTATCGTAAACAGAGATATTAAAATGTTTAATAAATCCATAATTTATTTTAAAAGTTATTGTTATATTTGGGCGAGCACGATCGTTCTAAAATACATGTTTTTTGTTTTCAAAAATTAACTTTTAGAAACGTGTTTTCTAAGATAATAAATAATTCAGGCAACAATTTAATGCTACTAGCGTCGTAGACACAGAAATCAGAATCATACTACGCTCTAAGCTCGGCGCAGCTCCCGCCGGTCACGCTAAGGACGTCAACTGAGGAGGGCTACTCCAAACTAGTCCAAACCCACAGTAATGGCCCGCATAGTAGAAAACTATCAAGCGGGCGACACTTGCGCTGCGCTCGTACCTACTTATTAGGTATTCCCAATATTTTCCAATAATTCCGAGATATAGCATGCATGAAGGTTCGTTGCTCAAGCGCACTTTGTATGTAGATTACCTTCTGAGTAAACATCTTCACTAAATTACTTTCTACTTGTTACTTTCATAATATTATAATTAAAGTCTATATACGCTTAGAACTACTTACTAAACAAAATTTATTATGTTCACTCTTTTACAGTACACGTTACACAAACGCTACCCTACACAAACTATATTTTATTTTAGAATTAAAACAAAAACAAACAAAATATTGCTTTAGTGTTTGTAAATAATGAACTTTAAATGAAATGTCAACAACGGAGTTACCAATACTCAAAAATATTTGTCCCCAAACGTAAACCAAAATCAAAAATCTCTAGAAATGAAATCATAAATCACCAATAACCGGGGCGGTTCAACTTTATTTTAATAATTACTTTATTTTTACTAATTTTTAATTACTTTTTTTTTATTTTCAAAACCTCATATTATTTATTATCTGATTTATTTTAACAGCTAAGTTGTTAACCCTAACATGCACATCTCTTTCTTGTCAAATTTTCGTGCTTCGTACGTTCTGGAATGTAGCTTTTTTGTCTGTCTCGCTTACACTTAAGCAATTTGAATGTTCTGTCTCTGTCATAAGCCGGCAAATACCGGGTTATACTCCACCTACATTACGCGTAATTTAACTATGTACTTAGTTACTTGGAACGTACGATTTCTTATAGGGATTCCTCTCAATTCCTGCGGCTTATTTCATAACAATTTGACAATTTGGCGCCAATGCGAAGACGTTTTTGAAATGTTTTCATTTTATTTTAGTTTATTATTACCAGAGTAGAAAGACAAGACAGTACTTAAGGTGTTTCTAAAATGTTTTAAAATTATTTTAGTTACATATACCAGTGAAAATAGATTATATTTTTATTAATAGACACTAGTCTTTGTGATTTATCTAAAAGGGAAGCCGGTAGGAATCGGGTTATATGGACCCTTCGCCACTGGTGTACTGTATATCTCCTACATCGAAAAGTGATACAACTTATAATACTTACCTATATCTTTTTACTATTGTTTGTACAACATTCGGAATAAGGTAAATTTTTCGTTCGTAGTGAATAGTAAATGATGACACTTTTCGCCTAAAGGACTTAGATTCAAATTTATTCTGCTGTTCATGCTTGTGTATATTTTTTTATCAGGTGCTCAACCTCAAAAAATAAAGACTGCAAAAAATGCCAAGAAAAACATGGGAAAGGGAAAGAAGAAGAGTAACAACCAGAAATCTGAACTTGGTCAAACATTGGAAACAAATGGCCCTCTTGATAAAAATAAGGTGACTGCTGAATAAAAAACAAACCATACAATCATGACAACTCCAAATACATACTACTGATTTTACAATAGAGCTTTCCTAAAATTACGTAGATTATTTTTCATTTAGTATTAGATGAAATAATAAAATTTATGTTTTATTTAATACCATGGTACCTATATTTTAGGTGGCGGAGCAATGCCACAATTTTGAAAAGGACCACATTGGGCAAGGTGATGCGCCAGTTTCAAACTAAAGTATTCATAATGTAAGGTAACTTCGTGTTATTGTTTTCTTTTTCGTTAGTATTTTGATTTTAAATCAACTTAGTTTAGTTTCATTTTGAGTTGTTTTCGTAGTTGAACAATGTTTTATTAAATTCATGAGGAAAGCTTGCTAACTCCGTTATAAAAAAGTACGGGGTAGAAAAACCGCATTGATAAAAACACAAACACAATAAACTTTGTGTTAAGACACTTACTTGTTGGGAAATTACATTGGAATATGATTATTTTAGCACGTATTTGTGTGGTTGCATAATAGATTCCTTAGTGGAATCATAACTAAATCTTTTTTAGAGGTTCTGTTATAGCTTGGATGGGAGTATCCAACTGTTAAAAGTATACGTGCCTGAAGATCTAAAAGACTTCCCTATTTTGAGACTGATTTTGTATTACTTTAATTGACACAAAATGTGTTCAATTAATAATGTTATATAAAGACAAGTGACGTTATTATGTGGCAAATTATATGCCACAATAAACCCAAATAAGACAAAAACTATGCCTCTGGTTATTTTGTACTGTATATTACTGTAACCAATAACACTGATATAATGTAACCTGAAACACAACATCTATATTTCTAAAAAAAGTGACTAAAAGTAAATGGCGGTCGATTATTGAGATACATAATTATCTCCTTACAATAATAAGAACCGAAAGAACCTATTATTTGACAAGTGATATTTAAAAATATACTTATGCTACTAAATTGACCTGTTGATTGTTAAGTCATGTTTTATTGAAAAGTGAGATGACTTAGTATATAATATGTTTCATTTATGATTAAGCATATAAAGTACTGAGTCAATATTATTTATTTACACATAGTCTATTTACAATTTACCAAATCATAATTTTTTACTTTTAAGCTGGTTTGGTCTATGAAATCTATTTCACAATATTGATAAGAAGTTAAAATCCTTTCGGGGAGTAATGACCAAGATGCCAAAATATCCATAGTGCTGAAATTACTATAGTGCTTAAATGACCAAATATACACATCGTCCATCATACCAGTGTTAAAATATGTACGACCAAATTTCGGTCGAGAACGGCCCTTTCGCGATATGTCCCGAAAATAAATGCCCAAAAGTATAAATTAAAAATCTTCCCTAATACGTTTTACGAGATGCCCAATGCACAAGACCTGACCTCTGAGGACCCTGAAGGTATGGGTTTAGAAGTTACACTTTTGTCAGGGACAGACAAATAGATACACGTAAACAAACTTTGTAACACATTTGTAGTGGGCGTCATCTTTTTGCGTTGCATCAGATGACGCCCACTACAATTTAAGTTTTTGGGTTAGAAATTCCATTTTGCCTACTCAAAATACCGTTTAAGAGCATGTCAGACCATGCAAAATGTTGAATTCCGTAGCAAAAAGCGTATCTTCATAGCGCTTACGTCCTTTAGTTGAGAGGCGCAGTTTTTTGGCAATAACACAAAAACGGTTTATCCGATCATGTTCATGATTTATTAAAAACTTAGAGGTTTTTTAAGTCACTAGATTACAGACATTTTAGCAACATGACATTCTAGCACCATGGACATTTCAGCACCATGGACATTTTAGCACTATGGTCATTGTAGCACTATAGTCATTTCAGCACCATAAACATTTTGGCATCTTGGTCATTACTCCCCGAAAGGGTTAAAATGCTGCTAAATGCAAAAACGCCAAGAAATAAGTTAAATTAACATCAGTAAAGTACAGAAAATTCGATTGCATAGACTAAACCAATATGTTTTCAGACTTGTTTTTGGGATTTCTCGAGTTATTTTAGGCGTTATTAATGTGTGCGAGTGTTGTGTTGAAATAAAACATGGCCGACCCTTTGTATCGTCGATCTCTTAATATGATGCAAGGTTCAACAGGCTACCTTAACGTGGCTACAACTAGATATATATCGTATAACATTGTTGAGTGTTCCAGCAAGTAACAAAAGTATGTTTGGCATATGGAACGATAATATTAGTATAAAAGTTGCATTTATTGAATGATTCTTGGTGCTTTGAAATCTATGGGACTGCCTGAAACGAGTCTGAAACTCATAGATTTAAGTCTAACGATAAACGTTTATTGAAACTGAATGAGCATTCGCATTTTGATTTTCCACGTAATATAGGGGTATTATTTCGATAGGAAATCGTAGATTTGTTATAGTGATATATTTATATGCATTTTTTGGAATCTCCAAAATTGCGAATGTTCTTCAATTTATATGTATTTTTGTAAATTTGTTATATTGTTATACTTAAATTTAGCTGGAATGAGAAACAAGGATATAATGACAGTCTTACTAATTAACTCGAATGGTGATCAAACTGTCGCAATTGGTTACGTAAAGTTACATTCCATTGAGATCTACCGCAGTAATTGCACAGTTCACGCCTGTCGGGAATGGAACTAAATGAAGACTTTACAATTTTGAACGCTTTATAAAACCCTGGCCAGAACATAACACAAAGTATGTTGCTACAATAACATAATATATGTTGTATCGTTGATGATTTATTAGAACAATCAACACATGATCAAAACACTAGTGCTGTGCACATATTCTTATACAGCAGCCACAATGCTGTTCCAAGTGACTAAATAAATAAATAAATGCAAATCAAAGTAATAAATGTCTCTGACTTGTAAGGCCGCCACACGAGTGGCCGCGCGGTGACATAGTTCCGCTGCAGCAGAGCGTCGCACTAGCACGTGGACGCTCACAATGCTAAGTATTCGCTAGCTGTCGCCCACTGCGATATGCACTTTATATAATACATTTAAACATTTATATAATTATTGCTTGCTTAATTAAATAGACACCATGTTAGCGTTTAGAATTTTAACTTCAATGTATTTTGATTTGTTTATGAATTATGTATAACAATGGTAAAAGCATGTGAAAGATAATAATCTTATATGATATTGGTGACAATATTGTCAATTTTAATGTTCGATTTCATCACCGAGAGATATTCTTAAGAATGTTTACTTAGACATTCAAATTTAATTGTAAGAAACCTTTTCTTCTCCATTTTCATGCTATACTTACACATATTTTAAAACTAGATGATTCAAAGGAGGAACTAGATTTTATTTGTTCTCTTTTAAATCCATTATTCACTATAGTTTTAGATTATTCTCAGCAATATGATACCTTTTACTACCTACATTTTATAAATTTGTTTGCTGACAATGGTCATGATTATCAACATATAATAATCAAAATATATTAGAAAATACTTGTCATGTAAAACATTTTTCGTAATTGAAGTAGCAAATGTGGAACTGTGGCTTTTTGAAAACACTTATAACTTAATAACCTACGTACATAATAAACCTTCAATGTGAAATTTTAAAATTGTTCATTACATAAAGTTTGTGAACACAAAAAATATTGGATAAAATTTAAATTGTAAAGAGTTGTATTTGTCTTCAAATAAAACGTTCCATTACTAAAAGTGATATTTTATTTCAATCCTTGAGTTGTAACCGTTTATGCACTTCTGTTACAGTTTTTTCTTCTAAATTGGCTATATGATTTATGACTACCTGCGTGGCATCTTTAATATCATTGTATTGATGCAGCAATCTTACTTGAACATACTTTTTATCATTGAGCATTTGGTCAATTGCTGTTTCTGCTGCTGCCAGCTTGGTATATGTTTCTTTCATGGTTTTTGACATGGTTGTCCTCTGAAAATAATATTATCTTTAAATGTAGGTATAGCTCAGTACATGTCTCTAAATATGCAGACCTGGAATAATAAATATCAATTGATTTATTACTCTGTAGCTAAAAATTGAGTTTGATCAAAAATTGCACTTGAAAATGGTATAAGCACCCTGGATTGTTCTACCTAATTAGTATTTTAATACCCTTATCCTACCTTAATAATATCGATTTGGATTGACCGATACGTTAATACACTGACGGACTCATAAACTGCATCAAAGTAATAGACGACTTTGAAATAAATATTTTAACCAAATAAGCAAACTTTCTATACAGATTAAAATTGAAACATCTACATTGGTTCGTGAAGTTTAAAACAGCGTAGGGTCATATCCTTAAGTTTAAGTTTGTGTACTGGAAAGGACCTTAAGACTTTTTTGAAGAAAAAACAAATTTAAGAAAAATTGGTTTAATAAAAAAAATGGTTTTAACAATAGACACAAACTTATAATAATAATAATAAATTCATTTATTTCAGACCACAAATTAATCCATAGTATTGTTAGTATCAAAAGACTTATAAACTAGTGTTAGTAAAACATTAATCTATTAATAAATTTCTTTAAGATTGGAGAATTATAATTCTCCGCTACTGTTTTTAGAATACTGTTGCGACTACCTCGTACTCTTTTTAACAGGGAAGCTGTTTTTTTGCGTATTATCGCAGGAAAACCGTCCATGCGGGCTTGCGCAAACATCTCCGACGCACTACAATACCGAGGCGGTCGCAACTTCATTCTTTATGCAAGGGTTTACATATTTATGTTTTAATAAGGTATATTACCTCCACGTGCCCTTATTACGGATTCTAATCGGTTCCGCATAGATTTTATTAGGGTTATTAAAAGATCTTACAGAATATTGTCCCATTCTTCTGAAAGTGCTGTTCTTAGTGCTGCCACTGTCGTGGGCACAGGATTTCTCGCATATACAGCTCTTTTTAAATTGTCCCAAACATGCTCAATGGGATTAAGATCCGGGCTGCTTGCTGGCCAATTCATTGTACGTATCCCAACCTCTTCGCAATATTGTCGAACTTGTGCAGCAGCGTGCGGCCGGTCATTATCCTGCATTAAAGTAAAATTTTCGCCTATGAATCCCATGTAAGGCACCACGTGATCTTCTAAGATCTCTGTTATGTAGCGATGTGCAGTCAAACCCCCTCTATTACCGTTTTGACGGATCATGTCTATGAACTCAAGTTCTGTTTGCCCGTTCATCGATATGCCACCCCAGACCATACACGAACCGCCTCCAAAAGGAACACGCTCCTCAAAGCAATTTTGAGCATATCGCTCCCCACGTCGACGATAGACTCTTCTGCGACCATCTGCACCATATAAACATGTCCTACACTCGTCCGTGAACAATACGGAGGCCCATTGCTCTTCTGTCCAATTTAGGTGATCACGCGCAAATCTTAAGCGAGCTTGTCTGTGAGCTACAGACAACTATGGACCATTTGCTGGTCTTTAAAGGGGTGATATCCGCTTCCTTTAACCTTCTTATTGTTCGTGCACTCACATTTACTCCACGCACTTCATTAAGCTCTGTTTTGATGTTAACTGACGTGAGGAAACGATTTCGCAGGGAAGTTGTAACAATAAATCGGTCATCACGACCGGTGGTTGCTGAGTCCTGCCTATACCACGGCTCCACGTCTCCTTCTGTAAGAACCTGTCTCCACAAATCTTCTGTATATTCTAGAAACCGTAGACTGGTTTAAATTTAAATTTCTACCAATCGTTCGTTGATCCAAGCCCTCCCGCACCAGTGCTACAATTTGAGCCGCTTGTTCGGACGAACTATCCATGGTTAAAAAACTCTCGATGAGTTAAAAAACTAACCCAACAATTCTGCTGGTAACAATAATTCAATTGACAAAAGAATAAAAAATCAATGCGAATCAATTTAAAACTTTGCTTTAAATAACACGCAAATCTGATACTACGAGTAAATTTTCTTTTCCCGGCTATATTCATTTGTTTTACTGCAGTTCTATTTTTAAACTTTGCTTTTTTTTTAAGATTAAGAGCCAGTCTCTCCATATTTATATAATTTAATCTAAAAAGTTTGCATACTTATTAAAAAAAATCATTTCAAAGTAATCCTGAACTTTGATGCAGTATACGAGTCCGTCAGTTTATTTTTGAAAATATCGACTAATACAAGTTGGTCGTATGGCTCATCTTGGCAGTCATCATCGCGAATTAAAAATGTGATAACATGACGAATTAATCAGTAATTAGTCGCAAAATTCCAGAATTGTTCGGTCTCTGAACCGAGATATTTGAAATTGTTTTTTTTTTCCATATAATTAAATTAAATTTTTAATTAAATTATGTATAATCACGACCAAATTCATTTTCGGACAATGTAAACGAACAGTATTTTCAATATTTTTCTATCAAAAACTCTATAACCGATGAAACATGGATTTATACACATTCTGTCCACTATATACTTCATTTTGCAACTATTTTTACTAATGACTAGCTGTGCCCGCGACTTCGTCCGCGTGGAATAGTGATATTGGACAGCATTTTTTGGATATATCTTTTGGTTTGTTTTGAATTATAAACATCTTCGTTTAGGTGAATAAGAAAAATCTTTACAGTAAATGCTTCTCTATTACGATTTTAGACGTATAGCCATCGGGGATCAAAGCCATACAGGTTGCTAGGATTACTTACACGTGACAAATCCACATAAAGCTGACCATGCAAAAAACAGCTAATATTTAGATCCACAGTCACAACATTTAGTGTCTGACCTTAGGCTTTATTAATTGTCATCGCGAAACATAGGCTCACTGGAAACTGAACTCGTTTAAAACTAAACGGGAAATGGTTTGGAATGAGAGGAATCTGAGGAATAAAAACGCTATAAGGTTTTTTAAAATATATTAGCCTGCCAAAGTGACTGCTTACCATCCCGCCTGATGGTAAGCAGTCAGTGGAATCCAGAAGTGGTGGCCACCATACAAAAAGCCATCGTTTTAAACTGCTGGTATGGTGGCCTCCACTATGGTGGCTGGGAATGGGGTTAGGGGAGTGAGGGAAGTGAGGAAAAAGGAAAGGGGGAAATTGGGCTCCTGGCACTCTCACTCACCGAACGAAACGCAGTAGTACGAATACTGCTACTCTTACGTCGATCTTTTATGAGAGGGTAGTACTTCCCCGGACGATCCGGCCCATTCATGCTGAAACCAGCTTGGATCTACTACCGTAATACTACGGTTAGGTCTAATTAGGCCCCTGTACAATGCCGCGGGCGTCCAGCGGCACCACCATTTATACGGGTCTTACTGGACGGCGGGTTGACCCACACCACCCACACAATGACTCCACGGATACTCAGCTGGTCCCACACATGCTGCGAGGATTGTCATCTCTGCATCAGTTGGGCCTCCGGCTCTCGCACTTACCGAACGAAACGCAATAATATGGATACTATTACTCTTACAACGATCTTCAATGAGAGGGTAGTATTTCCCTGGTCGATCCGACCCATTCATGCTGAAATCAGCGTAAATCGACTACTACTATTTCGTAATTCACTTTAATTCCACCTATTCCGTAATGAGACGTGTTAACATGTTTTTATCATAAAAAATAAAATAAGTCCAGAAAAATATAAATCTAACTTTTATTTACATTTTAACTGATAAAGTATTTACATTTTAATAAAGAAATAAGACGTGTTAACCTAACTTAAAAACACACTAACCTAAGCTAAATACATACCACATGTATGACGTGATTATTTAAATTGGCATAACTTTTTTATTTATGAACCGATTGACATGAAACAAACACAAAATGTTAAGTGAAGCTTACCACAATGTATCAGTGAAAACCATATTTAAATCGGATAAGCCCTTTTTGAGATTAGCGTGAATTTGAAACTTGATTTCCCCCTGACTTTCCCCTCCCTTTCCCCTGACTTCTCCCTCACTACCCCCGCACTTTCCCCTCACTTCTCCCTTCCTTTCCTCTTCCTCCCCCTCCCTTCCCCCTTCCTCCAAATTTCAAGTCGCCAACTTCAAAAGCAAAGATCTTTCTATTTGCTGTGTAGAATATTATATTATTATTATGATATAGGTCCCAATAGTATTTTTTCTCATATATCTTCCATGTACAGACAGCGATCGGTTACATTTTTATTATATGTATAGATTAATAATCAAATTAGATTAGTTTAATAAAATTACGAATTACTTTTTACGGTCGATTAAAGACGTCAAATTGTTTATCAGTTTTATTTTTTCTGTACTCTTTAATATTGTCTTTGAAAACCAATGTTGTAATATATAATAGAAGAATTAAGTATAACCAATACATATCATAGGTACCTACATAATATTTTGTCGTTTTTTATTTATTTTGGGTTTGCTTTCACAGGTCTGAGTTCATTTGTTTTATTGTAATACTAGCTGTGCCCGCGACTTCGTCCGCGTGGAATAGTGATTTTGGGCAGCATTTTTTGGATATATCTCTTGGTTTGTTTTGAATTATAAACATCTTCGTTTAGGTCAATAAGAAAAATCTTTACAGTAAATGCTTCTCTATATACGATATTAGACTATCGATACGATACGATATTAGACGATGGCTATACAGCCATCGGGGATCAAAGCCATACAGGCTGCTAGGATTACTTACACGTGACAAATCCACATAAAGCTGACCATGCGAAAAACAGCTAATATTTAGATCCACACTCACAACATTTATTGTCTGACCTTAGGCTTTTTAATTGTCATCGCGAAACATAGGCTCACTGGAAACTGAACTCGTTTAAAACTAAACGGGAAATTGTTTGGAATGAGAGGAATCCGAGGAATAAAAACGCTATAAGGTTTTTTTTTATATATTAGCTTGCCAAAGTGACTACTCTGCCTGATGGTAAGCAGTCAGTGGAAACCAGAAGTGGTGGACACCATTCCAAAAGAAAAACTACTGGTATGGTGGCCTCCACTATGGCGGCTTAGTGAGATGCTTTTTCACGCTCCGCTTTAAAGAGCCAGGATCAAAGTTAGATGGAAACTCATGCGCTGGCAAAGAGTTATAGGCTTTAATTGAGCGACAAAGGTATGAAGTGCTCAACCGTTTGTTTCGAGACCCTAATATAAGTAGTATTAGTAATAATATTAGTAGTAATATTTGGACACTATTACACACCGTCATCTAGTCCCAAGCTAAGCAGAGCTTGTGTTATGGGTACTAAATAATTGAAATATACATATACATACAAAAATTTTTGTATGTATATGTATATTAATTAATGTACATTATTATTTAATGTACATTTTAATAAAGAAATAAGACGTGTTAACCTAACTTAAAAACACACTAACCTAAGCTAAGTACATACCACATGTATGACGTGTTTATTTAAATTGGCATAACTTATTTATTTATGAACCGATTGACATGAAACAAACACTAAATGTTAAGTGAAGCTTACCACAATGTATCAGTGAAAACCATATTTAAATCGGATAAGCCTTTTTTGAGATTAGCGTGAACAAACGCACAGACAAACACAAAAATTGTAAAAAAACATTGTTTTGGGTTCTATATACATATATCTTCAATGTAAGGACAGCGACCGGTTACATTTTTATTATATGCATAGATATAGATAGTATAATAAAATCGTAACATACGAGTACATACAAATTCAATTTAGTCAATATTTCACAAATTTTCATCAGGCGGGAAAATATTCAAAAGTATTATTCCATTTCAGTCCGTGGTCAAATCGTTGCATTTAGAGGTCAATGCTTAGTTTAAATTACATTTATTTATTAGTTCGTTCCTGCGTGGAGTACTGCTCTCATCTTTGGGATGGCTCTGCACAGTACTTACTGGATGCACTCGATAGGTTGCAGCGGCGAGCAGTCCGTATCATCGGAAGCCCGGAGGCTACTAAGACCCTTGAGCCTTTACAGCTGCGAAGAGACATCGCCTCAGTGGCCGTCTTCTATCGCCTTTACCATGGAGAGTTTTCTGAAGAGCTGTTTGAATTAATCCCACCCTCTCCCTTTTTATTCAGAACGACACGTGCGGTACTAAAGTGCCACCCTTTCACAGTGGAATCTAAAGGGTCTCGAACCAAACGGTTTAGCACTTCATACTTTTGTCGCTCAATTAAAGCCTGGAACTCTTTGCTAGCGCATGTGTTCCCATCTAATTTTGATCCTGGGTCTTTTAAGCGGGGCGTGAAAAAGCATCTCACTAAGCCGCCATAGTGGAGGCCACCATACCAGTAGTTTGGCTTTTGGAATGGTGTCCGCCACTTCTGGATTCCACTTACTGCTTACCATCAGGCAGAGTGGAGTCACTTTGGTAGGCTAATATAAAAAAAAAAAAAAAGATTAGGTACATACTACATTGTTTGTCTTATTATCTTAATGTTTATACATCAACGGTTACAATAAAATATGGTATTGTATTTTATTGTAACCGTTGATATTTAATATAAATACAAATATTTGGAGTAAAAACTTAGAGCATTAAACCAACCGGAGAGGCCACTTACAGGCGTACCCCTCTGCCAAAGGTACCAGCCCACCGGTCATAGCATACAAAACTAGTGGACACGCGTTCCGCATCATACGTCACCTATCAGTGCGTGCGTAACGTCTCAATAAAAATGCCGAATTGCAATGTATTTTGGTGTTAAAGCGATCAGAAACACCAAATCTACAAAAGGATAACATTACATTCCTGTAAGTATTATTTTGCTCGAATATTATTAAATAATGCAATAAATTAGCAATTTAACCAAATAAAATACTAATCAACAAGTGTTGCCAGATTTATCATCAATACTCTAATCTGGGGTAATATTTTAGGTTGAATGTACTTATAAACTTTGTGTGTGTGGTGCGAGGGCCACTTTGTTAAAACTCTTTAAAAATGTCCTTATGATTTAGTGAACATTCCCAAAGAATTGTGAAAGTTGAAACCAGATTTTGTGAAAGTCAAAAAAGCGAGTTATGGCCTGTATAGTTGGGCCCTCAGTTCTCACATAGAGGATTGAGGGCCCACCTGTACCAGATAAAGTATGGCCACTACAGTAAAAGTGTTTATGCCAAAATCTAAGCTAATGCCAATCAAAATTTGTGAAAACTAAATAATAACGCAAAACACTGTCCTACTTCGTAAATTTTCGTTCAAAATGGGCCCTCAATGCTCATACACGTCAAAGTTTATAACGTAAATAAAATAAAACCACTAACATAATTATAACTACTGATTGAAATCCTACATGCTACTGAAGAAATTGTGAAAATATGTGAAAGCAAGAACCGGTCACAGCTTCTTGTTGTTTGGAAGTTATGACCTTGAGAAAACTCGGGCCCTCAATCCTCCATTTCTTTTGTATGTTGTATTATTGTGTTTTAACGTATCAAAGATAGACAAACATAAAATTGTGTATTTTTGTGAAAAAAAAATGTGCAACAAATTGGTGTTATTTGTTTCTAGTAAGACTTACGATAAAAGTACAAATCTTAATAGATTCTGATATTGACTATTTTTTTATTGAATGTGTGGGTAGAGTGACAATAAATTCTTTATCTTAGTTCTTTATTTTTTTTGTCCTAATTGTTCTTCTATAGGAATAGATGGTATGCGTCCTCTTGGCATGGTTATGTGTATCTATTGGAAAACTTTCTATTATGTTATTTAATAAATTATTATTTTATTAGGTTTTAATTATTTGATTAAAAACGTCAAATTACTTACTTACTTACATAATAATTTGTAATTTTTTATTTATTTTGAATTTGTCCTCGCAGTTCTCAGTTCACTTGTTTTATATATATATACTATTATATTGTTACGTGTCAGGATGGGGTTCGATGCAAAATGCCAGTTACGCGATGATAAGTTTATTAGAGACTCGCACAATACACTAACAGTAACAAAATAAAGCAATAAAGACTTATACTGCACTATAACGCTTCGTATATCGCTCTTCGTAAACTTCCGTATCACTTAGATGTTCGCTCGAGATCGCTGTATTCACAACTGAACGAAGTGCCGACGTTCGAATCCTTTTTATAGTCCTTCAATAGATTTCTAGAACCTTCCAGTTATTACTACAAAGATGCCGACAATTCTCGAAAACAGAACAATGAGTGTAGGTACTTAGCGTAGACGCGTAGGTATGCCTACCGCCGATGATCTATTGTTATACGTGTAGGTAGGTACATGCGAACGTTCTAGTGTAGGTATTCATCGTATAAGTGTAGGTAGGTACTTGCGAATGTTCTAGAGAGTAGGTATTCGTCGTACACGAGTAGGTAGGTACTTGCGAACGTTCTAGAATAGGTAAACGTCGTAACATTGCTCCCCTCTTAATCATGCTCGTCCCGAGCAGCGTTAGAACCATGATAGGGTGCTAGTCGATCGATGTGGACGATCTTCGGCTTCTTTCTATCGCCCTGTCTTATGCGATAGGTCACGTCATTGATCCTTGTGATCACTTTATAGGGACCCTCCCAGCGGGCCTGTAGCTTCGGTGACTTGCCGATTTTCCTGAGAGGATTATGTAACCACACGAGCGTACCTTCCTCGAAGCCATGATTACTTGCTTTCCTGTCATAGCGAGTTTTCATCTTCTCACTAGCCTTGAGGTTGTTATCTCGCACTAGATCATGTGTCTTATCCAGCTGTGCCTGCAAGTTTGCGACGTATTCTACTGTCGGCTTTGGCGTATCAGGAGGTGTTCCGGTAATCAAGTCTACTGGTAGGCGTATCTCTCTTCCGAAGTTGACTTTGGCCGGCGTAAATCCCGTAGTGTCATGAACCGCGGACCGATATGATAGCAGGAAGAGTGGAATGTAACGGTCCCAGTCTCGTTGATGGTCTTCGACAACCTTGGCCAGATGGTTTTCCAAAGTCTGGTTGAACCGTTCTACCATGCCGTCAGACTGCGGGTGTGCTGGTGTTGTCCGTGTTTTATGTATGCCAAGTAGATTACACATCTCTTGAAACAGGGCTGACTCGAAATTTCTTCCCTGGTCACTATGCAGTTCCAACGGCACACCAAATCGACACACTACTTCCTGGATCAACTTTTTGGCCACGGTCTGAGCCTCTTGGTTTGGTGTCGCAAAAACTTCGGGCCATTTGGTGAAGTAATCTTGAACTACTACTATATAGCGATTGCCGTCTTCTGTCACGGGAAATGGTCCAGCTACATCAATGGCAATTCTCTCCCATGGGGCTCCGACACTGTACAGCTGTAGCTTGCCTCTTGATCTGGTACGAGGTCCTTTTACAGAAGCACACGTAGAGCACTTTCTACACCACTCTTCGATGTCTTCTCGACAGCGTACCCAGTAGAAGCGTTCTCTCACCTTAACCAAAGTCTTCTTCACACCAAGATGCCCACCCGATGCACCATCATGCACCAAGCGCAGAACAGGTGCAACTTTGTCTCTCGGGATCACCATCTGTAGAACTTGCTCCTTGCCGTTAGGTGATTCCCACTTTCTATATAGCACGCCTTGTTCCAAACTCAGACTGTCCCACTGAGCCCAGTAGGCCTTCGTAGGGCAGTTAGTAGGGCTTGCGGCTGATACGTCCTGCCATAATGGTTTCCGACCCTGAGCCTTCCAGTCCATTATTAGTTTAAGATCTCTGTCCTCTTTCTGTGCCTTACTGACTTCATGTTTGTCCCAGGATTCATCGGTCCCCTGAGTCTTGACAATTTTCACTACCTCCTTGGACTCATGCTTCAAACAGTGTTTACAATCCTGGGAGCATGGACGTCGCGATAAGGCATCAGCGTTGGAGTGAATCCTTCCACTGCGGTGTTCTATTACAAAGTTGTACTCCTGTAGTTGTTCGATCCATCTCGCGACTTGGCCTTCAGGATTCTTAAACTGGAGTAGCCACTTCAGTGCCGCATGATCCGTTCGTAGTGTGAACTCTCTTCCCAGCAAGTATTTATTGAAATGTTGTAAGGTCTTCACAACTGCTAGTAATTCACGTCTAGTCACACAGTAGTTTCTCTCAGGCTTCGATAGAGACTTGCTGAAGTAGGCGATGACCACTTGCTGTCCATTTTGCTCCTGGGATAACACACCTCCGATTCCAGTATTACTGGCGTCTGTGTCCACAATAAATCTGCCTTCTCTATTAGGGTAGCACAGGACTGGAGCTGAGCACAGCAATTCTTTGAGTCGTGTAAACGCACGTTGACAATCCGAGTCCCAAACGAAGTTCCTCTTTTCTTCTGTAAGGTGGTGTAATGGCTTGGCTATTTCAGAGAAGTTCTTCACAAAACGCCGGTAGTAAGCACTAAGTCCCAGAAAGGCTCTAACTTCGGTTTTAGTTTTTGGTACAGGCCACTCTTGCACCGCTTTTATTTTGTCTGGGTCCGTTTGAACACCTCTATCCGAAATAATGTGGCCTAAGAACGAAACTTCTTTTTTGAAAAAGGCGCACTTCTTCGGATTAAGTTTCAAGTTTGATTCACGAAAACTCTTAAAAACTTTCTCAAGATTCTTGCGATGTTCCGTGAAACTGCGTCCCATAACTATGACATCATCCAAGTACACCAGACAGGCATCTCCCAAAAGACCTACTAGTACGCGTTCCATAAGCCTTTCAAACGTAGCTGGTGCATTACACAATCCAAATGGCATCACCCGGAACTGCCACAGGCCTTTTCCAGTACCGGTGGTAAATGCAGTCTTCTCCTTATCTTCTGGCCGGAGTTCCACTTGCCAGTAGCCACTTTTCAGATCTACCGTAGAGAACCACTTCATGCCTCCAAGCATGTCCAAAGTGTCGTCAATACGGGGCAAATGGTAGCTGTCTTTCTTAGTCACGTTATTCAGCATCCTGTAGTCTACACAAAACCTGGTACTACCATCTTTCTTCTTCATGAGTACCACCGGTGAAGACCATGGGCTGGATGATGGCTCTATGATCTTGGTTCGAGCCATATTCCCAATCAGCTCGGCTACTTCTTCTTCTTTTGCTAGTGGCACTCGTCTAGGTCTTTGTTTGATAGGCTGTGTAGCACCTGTGTCGATCGGATGTTTCACTAACCCCGTTCTTCCAAGGTCGTTTTCTTCTTTGGTGAAAATGTCCTTGTAGTCCAGTAGCAACTTCTCTGCTTCCCGATATTCATTGGGTGACAGATTTTGCTTCGTGGTCTCTAGCAACGGGCCCATATGATTTGCCGAAGAAGCAGTTTGGACGTTCTCTTGGATCTTCCTCAGACTGCTCACAGCCTCACATCGTCCAACGATCGCGTTCTTCCTTAATAACATCGCCGAATTGCTAAGGTTGGCAACTTTAACTTTTGCCCCACTTCTAGTCATAACTAAAGTTCTGGCTGTAATTCGACTGGTATGGTGCCCAGGATCTTCCACTATGACGCAGCGATCAGCAGTTACACCCTCAGGGAACCTTACGTCGACTAAGGTTTCTGACCTCGGTCCCAAGGTTACCGTTTTGGCACTGTAGACCGCTATTGAAGAACAGCCTTCTAGAAAGATCTCTTGGTCTGGGAAGCTTAAAACACCTTTTGCAATATCGACAACGCACTGCTGCATTCGTAGGAAGTCTAAGCCGATAATGCAGTCATCCGTTATGCTCGCCACCAAAACAGTTTGATGATAAATCTTCTCTCCTAGTTTGATTTTCACATCTGTAGCTCCGAGGACGGTCACTGGCTGGCCAGTCGCTGTTTGCAATTTGCAAGATGGTCGTGCGTCTTCCCACTGAATTGTTCGCCGCAGAAGTTCTGGTCGTACGATGGTCTTCGACGCGCCTGTATCTATCGTAAGGCGAACAGGTTTATCATTTATTTCTCCAGCTGTTACCAGGCTATTGCCGTCACATGCCTGTGATACTTGCACTGTGGGGGCTTGACGTAACCCAGCCAGTGCCCGCCCCGCGGCCCTGGCTCCGATTAGTTTAACGAACCTTGACTAGCGTCAACCTGAGTAGTGGTTGACACCGTTCTACTTCCTCTCTGGGCCGGACAGTTAATTCGGATATGTCCTCGCTTGCCGCATCCGTAGCATATAGGCTCACCCCTTGGTCTAACAGCTGCAACAACTTCCCGTACTTTATGCGACTTGTAGTCATTTCGCACAGCTTCCACCTCAAGGGCATGTGCTAAGGCCGCATCTAAACTTGTATGGTGTGCCAACCGAACAGTTGCTCTGACCTCAAGGTCTCTTATACCATCCACAAAAGCTTGCACCACTGTCGGGTCCACAGATGATGTACTGGAGGCATAGGCTCGTCGTACCAGGCGTTCAATTTCAGCAGCCCATTGTTGAAGTCCTTCACTCGACTTCTGAGTTCGATCCTTCAGCTGAGCTCGATAAACATGTTCCAGGTGCTTATCGCCAAATCGAGCTCCAATGCCTTCAGGAGTGCGTCTAAGTTTCGTCGGTCAGCAGGTAAGTTCTCTAGGATCAGCAGTGCATCCCCTCTAAGTGCCAAAGTAAGCGCCGTCAGTGCGTGATCATCTTCCCATCCATTTCCTTTGGCAACTACTTCGAACTGGTGTCGAAAGGCCGTCCAGGAAGACGAGCCGTCAAAGGAGGGAAGTTTAAACTTGGGACCTCCGAAAGTGACTGCCGCGGCCATAGGCGTAGTGCTTGAATATAGGACCTTGGTCTTCTGCAGCTCTTTAATCATCTTGTCATGATGGTTCATGGTGGTCTGGACATCTTCGAGAATTTCATCATGTTTGCTGGTACGTTTTTTCACCACTTCAACGTCTTCTTGAAGAGAACTGATGACGGTGCTGAACCCTTCCCACTTAGAGTCCATCATTTCTTGAAGGTCCTCTCGGATAGCCTGGCGTTGGCGCTCTTCAGCTTGGCGTTGGCGCTCTTCAGCTTGGCGTTGGCCTTCCTTCAACGCCTCCATGGCTTGACGTTGCCGTTCTTCAGCTTGGCGTTGGCCCTCCTGTATAGCGGCTAAAAGGGACGACATGTCGAAGCCAGAGCCCATACTCGTCGACGCCGCAGAAGTGCCCGGATCACTAAATACTGCCGCGCTAGACTCTTCAGTATCGGCCATAATCGATGGTTCACGAGTTTCGTCTACTGCCGCCTGTCTTCGAGTGCGTACTCCCTCGTCGCGTGGTGTGACTGGCATTCTCACTTCTGTCACCAATTGTTACGTGTCAGGATGGGGTTCGATGCAAAATGCCAGTTACGCGATGATGAGTTTATTAGAGACTCGCACAATACACTAACAGTAACAAAATAAAGCAATAAAGACTTATACTGCACTATAACGCTTCGTATATCGCTCTTCGTAAACTTCCGTATCACTTAGATGTTCGCTCGAGATCGCTGTATTCACAACTGAACGAAGTGCCGACGTTCGAATCCTTTTTATAGTCCTTCAATAGATTTCTAGAACCTTCCAGTTATTACTACAAAGATGCCGACAATTCTCGAAAACAGAACAATGAGTGTAGGTACTTAGCGTAGACGCGTAGGTATGCCTACCGCCGATGATCTATTGTTATACGTGTAGGTAGGTACATGCGAACGTTCTAGTGTAGGTATTCATCGTATAAGTGTAGGTAGGTACTTGCGAATGTTCTAGAGAGTAGGTATTCGTCGTACACGAGTAGGTAGGTACTTGCGAACGTTCTAGAATAGGTAAACGTCGTAACAATATAAAGCGAAAGAATTTGTTTGTATTTCCATTAAAATAATTATATGTTTGCAGTCAATTAACTAAAATAACTCTACCTGTTACGACCTCTGTTAACAACGCACAGACACTAGCACTATAAAGCGGAAGAGTTTGTTCGTTTGTTTGTTTGAATGCGCTAATCTCAGGATTTCAGTTGGATTTAAATAATTCTTTTTTCGTTTGATAACCCAGTTCTTAAAGAAGGTTGTAGGCTATGTAATATCATGCCACTGGCGACGGAAACAGAGCAGTAAGCAAAAACGCGGGTGAAACCGCTAAGCCGGAAGCTAGTTGTTATAATAAAATCGTAACGTAATATAAATTCCATTTAGTCAATATTTCACACATTTTCATCTTGCGGAGAAATATTCCTAGGAATATATATAAGATAATAAAGTATTTCAGTATTCTATTTCAGTCCGTGGTCAAATTGTTGCATTTAGAGGTTAACACGTATTTTAAATTTAATTTAATTAATAGTTTGCATTGTTTGTCTTATTATCTTAATATTTATTAATCAACGGTTACCTACAATAAAATACAATACCATATTAAACATACCTAAATACAAATATTTGGAGTAATAACAAATTAAATAGAATTAATAGATTACACAAATTGAGTATTAGAAAAAGAACTTTTTACTTAATATCACATCTTAACATCCTTGTCTCAATGACTATTAAATTAATAAAATCATATGCAATGACAATATGGCGGTTTGTTTACATTGTATGAAATTGGAGTTGGAAAGGATATAAATAATACTAGACGTCCACCCTCGCTTCGCTTCGGTATTAAAAGTTTAATTCTGTCTTACAACAAACGCCGGAAAATATTAGCATAGTGTATTGGAATTCTGAAAATGGCAAAAAAATAATAATAGAAACATATTAGCTATATTATGTTTCTGTCATTTTCATGTCTAACAAAACATAATAAAATAAAGCCTATGTTACCAGCTTCATTTATTGATTTCTAAAGATGAAAGAATTTTCAATATAAACAAACAAAAAAGATAAAAAATAGAATGAAAAAATCTTTTCTCTTTATAATATTAGTTTAGATAATATCTTGTGAGGTAAGATTACTTTGAGAAGGAACTAGGACAAAGAAAAGATAAACAACTAAGATAAAGAATTTATTGTCACTCTACCCACAAACTCAATTAATAAATAGTCAATTTCCGAATCTATTAAGATTTGTACTTTTATCGTAAGTCTTATTAGAAACAAATAACACCAATTTGTTGCACATTTTTTTTCACAAAAATACACAATTTTATGTTTGTCTATCTTTCATGCGTTAAAACACAATAAAACAACATATGGAGGATTGAGGACCCGAGTGTTCTCAAGGTCATAACTTCCAAACAACAAGAAGCTCTGACCTGTTCTTGCTTTCACAAATTTTCACAATTTCTTCAGTAGCATGTAGGATTTCAAACAGTAGTTATAATTATGTTAGTGGTTTTATTTTATTTATGTTATAAACTTTGACGTATATGAGCATTGAGGGCCCATTTTGAACGAAAATTTACGAAATACGACAGTGTTTTGCGGTATTATTTAGTTTTCACAAATTTTGATTGGCATTAGCTTAGATTTTGGCATAAACACTTTTACTGCAGTGGCCATACTTTATCTGGTACAGGTGGGCCCTCAATCCTCTATGTGAGAACTGAGGGCCCAACTATACAGGCCATAACTCGCTTATTTGACTTTCACAAAATCTGGTTTCAACTTTCACAATTCTTTGGGAATGTTCACTAAATCATAAGGACATTTTTAAAGAGTTTTAACAAAGTGGCCCTCGCACCACACACACATTATAAACTAACTATAAATATTTTTTATAACTCGCCTTGTTGACACATCTACTATGTTTCATTTTGGATGTAAATTGTTGTGTCACCGTTCCCATATTTATTTATTTTTAATTATACCCAATGTTTTTTTACCAACTAATCACAAAATAATATTAAACGAACAAGTAAAATGAGACTATACATCCAAATATACAAGATTAGTGCACTTTATTTCGAAAGATAGTTGCTCATTTCTTACAAAAATAAGCGTATTTATATTTAAGAAACTGGTCACACTAACATAATATTAGAGATGAGACAATTTAATCACAAATATCGATATTGGTTTTCCTGTATTAAATTAATATTTTTTTTGTTCGTTTTAGATTTCCAAAAGAAGCAGCAGCTTAAGTCGCTTGGGTCCAATATTGTGGGGACCATATAAGTGGGTTCCTAAACGTACAAGTATCGGACTAGCAGCTTAAAAGACAGTCTTCTGTGCTGCCAGCACAGCTACTCCTCCCTACCCCCAAGCGGCTGGCAGCTCAGTTTTTAGCAAGTAAACTCGCTGTGCGCTACCTCCTCTTATTGCATTACCTAGGATTAGTTAAACTAGATTTATTAGGCTAATTTAAATTGCACAGTCTTTTTCAGTATTTTATTATACCTACTTAAATAAAGACTTTCTGAAATATATTCTGTTGTTTTTTTCTTATCTGTACAGATAAAATATCTCTCTAATAAAAATCTACTCATACATTCTCATGTCACCGTCTTGTTACCAGTGGCGTGCATTCCAAAGGCAGAATAGCACTGCCTACCTTAATAATTGCCTAAAATCTTAATTGTATCAACATAATTAAATACTGCCTACCCTGTCAAAAATCTATACTTAATGCCTATCCTGTCAAAAATCTCTGTGCACGCCACTGCTTGTTACTATGTAATCAGAACAAAATCCTCCAAATATAAGCTCTGCTTAGTTGGAACGAAATTTAATAGCAATAGACAATTAATTCAAAGTATTATTTGGTTTGAATATATATACATACTTAGGAATAATACACGTAAAATTGACACGTAATAATTAATTACTATCTTTAATCCACACTAGAACAAATTTCAACAGGTGGTGGTTATTGAACCTACATCCTTGTGCGCAGTAGTAAAATAAAATAAAAAAACGGCTAAATGCCAGTAGGACTCGCGCGCCGTGGGTTCTGTACAATCAGGGATCGGAAGTATTGAATAAACATTAGTAAACATAGTAGGAGAGAGATTTGTTTGATGAACAATGTTTAACAACTGTGTGATACAGGATCTTCCTAGTACAGGCACACAATAGTCTTAGCCTATTTTTAAAAGATTTATGTACCTATCTATGTTATTGTATACCTATTTTTATTTGATTAAATGATTTGATTTGATTTGAACAAATAAATTTAGCCCGACCGTATGACAGACTTTTTTCAATAATAACAAAAAAGTGTGCTAGTTAGAAACACTTGTTTTATTCTTCCTGTAATATTGATATAAACATGAATTAACAGAATTACTTCTAGTTAATTCATGTTTATGAACTATTACTTTACTTTTATCTATTTCAAAGTGCTTAAATAAAAGATTATTATTACCTAAAACTGTTCTATATAATATAAGATAATGCTCATTTTAATAAGCAAACATAATAATAATGAAAATAATTAAATCTTTCGCGTACTTATATGAAATCCTAAACATCGATACTAAATATCGACAGAGTCAAGCTCTAACTGTTTTACGCTAAAAAAGCGTAAACTGATAGATGTCCCTGTGTGAATGTGATTGTGTGTGTATAGTTTAAACTAGTGTGTAATAATTTTATTGTGTGCGTGTATAACAACGCGATTTAAAAATGCATTAGTAGTTAACATTGTAATTAGTGTGCGTTGCTCGCGTTGCCCCGTCCCCCGCCGAAAGTGGCAGACTTTTGCGCAAGGGAAATAGAGCGCGTGTCCACCACTTGTTGGTTTAATGCTCTAAGGGTAAAAACAAATTAAATAGTATTAATCGATTACGCAAATAGAATATTAGTAAACGTAATTATTATTTAAAAGTGTAAAAAAAAGGAACGAAAAATTACTATTTACCAATGTATCGATGTAATTAATTTTATTTTTATCATCCTTGTCACCATCACTAGTAAATTCATGAAACCATAGACAATGGCAATATAGCGGATTGTTTACATTGCACGAAATTGGAGTTGGAATGGACTATAAAGTCGGAGACATAAATCTAAGAATAATTAATATTTATTAGATCTGTCATGTTGATATTAAAAACTATTGATAACAAGATCATAAAAAATAATCTTTTTAAAGGATTTCTAAAAAGGAGGAGATACCATATTCTGTTTTATATCTTTAATTTTGATATTTAAATGGATTAACTTTTTGTTAATCTGTTAAAAATCGGCTATTTTCACCCTGTTCCTAATCTATACGGCAATAAATACATATATATCTCTGTCTAATCTGGTGAGTTGCTAATCTGGTGAATTGAGAATCTGCTCAACTGCTCCTGAGCCATTATTTTAAAGGATAAGGAATTTAAAAATTCGATTTCTCCAGTACTGGCTGCGTCCGGGTGAAATTCAATCGTGTGCGTTACCCTAGCAGGAAAGTGTATCCTAGAGTGATATGAGTAGCACGAATACTTAGTGCCTAATTTGCTGTAAATGTGCGTCGCATAAAAAGTAATAGTTCAGTTCATAGTTTTACGAAGTGTGGACCTCATGATCTGATAAGAGGACACTTAGACTCAAGAGACCCCCTTGACTTTAATATTTCTGAACATCTTTTGCAGCGATATATTTTAACACACCGAGACCAGATAAAAACTGTGTATGATCTTATTAATAATAAAATTCTACATTAGCCGATCGCACAATGGAAAATAGGAATAAAAATAGGGAACCCGAAGTAGAATATCAACCCGAACAGCAAGTTTTTATTAAGAACCCAGTAGCTGATAGGCAGAAATTAGCACCTCGCTATACGCAAGATACGGTTTTAGCCGATATCCCAATTCATATACATACATCTAAAAAGAAAGGTTCCGTTGCGAAATCGCGACTGAAACGTGTACCTAAAGGTTCAAAATTGTTGCAGGATACTTTTGGCAATACTCATTCACCCAATACTAATGCAGGAGATAAAACTTGAAAGCTTAGACAATGGACCTGGACTTTCACCATTCAAACTTGAACGAGCCAGTCTTGTTACCCACTACCATACTTTCCTGCAATACATTGAACTAACTGACATTGAAGATAGACTAAATTCAGTAAAGACTCAACTTGTCTATTTTGAGACTAAAGCAGACAATCATTTACATTCCTTATATAAGCTTCAAATTGCGCATTTAACGAATAAATTAGATAAAATTAGCTCACAACTAAAAACCCTAGAACCCGGTCGTAGTAAAAGAGGTTTAGTTGACGGATTAGGTTCAATCATAAAAAGCATAACTGGTAATCTAGACCATAAGGATGCCCAACTGTATAATAATGCAATTAAACTTTTAGAACATAATGATGCTAAACTAATATCGGAATTAAATGATCATATTAGTCTCAATAGAGTTTGGATGTCTCAATACAGCAATATTCTAACAAACATAGTCAATAATCAAGAGAAAATTAATACTACGTTAGGAATACTTTTAAATGAGAATATTAATACTAAGAATGATCTGGTTAATTACGCAGAATTTGCCAGCATGTTTACGAAATAACAAAACAAAGCCAGTTTATCAGTGAGCAGATTACAATTTAAATTTTAAATGAAAAATAATAAAAATTATATTAAGTATGTAATGTAATGTGTGAAAGTGTATAAAGTGGATAGAAAACACTTTAGCTTTTATATGTGCATCAAGCACACATCATAATTCTTTAGATATAGTTACCTTAAGTAATATGTTAAACAAATTAAATCTAGTATATAGTCCAGAGCAAATACTAAAAGCCGATTTAAGAGAATATTATTCAATAATTAAACCAGGCTACTACTACTCGGGAAAATGAATTACTATAATATTTAAAGTTCCCTTAGTTTCTCCAAATTATTTTGAATTATATAGGTTAGTAATGGTCCCAAATAATAAAGTCATATCCTTATTCCTCCATACGCTTTCATAACAACCAATGAGAAAACTATCAAGTACATGGAGGCTGAATGTCCGAAGTTTAACCAGTATCATCTCTGCGAAGAAGAAATCAATCATCAACCAGGAGAACGTATCAAATGCATACAGAAGCTCATTTATAACCAATCATTAGACAAGTCATGCAGATTGACTAAAGTCAGTAACTAAAAAGCAATGGAACAGTTAGACGATAGGTACGCGCTTATATTTCCACAACCTACTAGAACAAAACTGCAATGTGAAAGACAAGAATCTATTACTCTACATGGAAGCTATCTTGCCACTATTCCTCATAACTGTATTCTAAAAACTGAAGAATTTACAATTTCAAACGTCAACGATCGTATCAAAAGGCAGCCACCCGTGGATCAGGACTTCACCAAAACAGCAATCATACACCTAAAATTGAACCTAGTACATCTGAAAGATCTGCGTGAAATTGAAGACAAGATTCTTACACAGAAAACAGTACAGATTGATCACACTAATATCGACAACTCGATTTATCATACAACTATATCACTCTATGCTATAGTATTCGGTGCAATTGTACTGTGCGTTACACTCACTATACGACGGTATAACGTTTGCACTAAAAACAGAAAATCTCGAGAAGATAAACCTGAAAAGCATCATTATGAAGGTACCTATACTGGTAGAATCAACCAAGACACAGAATTAACTGCCAGCAATATTTTCACTGAACGTGCTCAAATAGTTGCTGTTCTAAGGGGGAAGGTGTTACGTGCTCTGCCTACACCAATTTCGCTGAATAGCGTGATGGCATATTAATTAATTATCATAATCGTCGGATATATTGCAATGTCTAAATTGCTGAGTCCACGCCTCGCGCCGCAGCTGCCTCGTGCATCGTTATTACTCAATCTTGCTAAAACGACTCCTCGTGTCGTCAACGCCCAAAAGTGCTGATTTGGACTATTTAGTTAATTCAATTTAATTAGAAATAAAGATTGGTAAGACACTTCGATTCTCACATCGGTCGAATGTAGGCTTAAATTAATTATAAGTTTAAATGTAATACAGTAATAAATCTTTTATTAAATTAAATTCGGTTTTTAAGTCCTCCGGCTGTCACCTTCGTAATTTGCTTATTTCATACAATGTAAACAAACAGTTTTTCAATATATTTTTATAGCATTAAATTGTTATAGGTATATTATACCTACTACTACTGTTAACGAAGCCGATTGTAATTAGTATTAAATGTTGTAAATAGGAAACTAGTAGAAATATTATAAAAAATCGGCTAAGTAGGTACACGAATTACGAGATCTGCTTGACTGTACAAAACATAGAAAACTAAGCTGTTTTTTTTTTTCGAAATCATTTTTTTACGTTGTTTGTTGAACAAATCGAAAACTTTACATTAAACAAATTCAAACAAATTAAGGTTTATTAGTGGTATTTTTTTCAAACTTCTGCGTCGAGCCGTTTTAGAGATCTCGATAATTCCAAAACGTTACCATAGCAAAATCTATACATATAATAAAAATGTAACCGGTCGCTGTCTGTACATGGAAGATATATGAGAAAAATATTATTGGGACCTTTATCAACGCAAATAGAACCTCAAACAATGATTGTTAAAATTTTTGTCTGTTTGTCTGTGCGTTTATTCACGCTAATCTCAAAAACGGCTTATCCGATTTAGAAATGGTTTTCACTCATACATTGTAGTAAGCTTCACTTAACATTTAGTGTTTGTTTCATGACAATCGGTTCGGAAATAAAAAAGTAATGCCAATTTATAGAATCACGTCTAATATAGAAGCAGAGATTTTAACAGGGTGTGGAATAGCTGATAGTGTTTTTATTCCTCGGATTCCTCTCATTCCATACAATTTTCCGTTTAGTTTTAAACGAGTCCAGTTTCCATTGAGCCTATGTTTCGCGATGACAAATAATAAAGCCCAAGGTCAGAAACTAAAAGTTCTCCATTCATATAACCTTCGCACTGAAAAGAGAGATGTGTCCTACAGTTACACTTGACGGGGTCAACTTGCCAGCACACACAAGCGTCAGATACTTAGGAATGCACCTAGACACAAAACTGACCTGGAGAGACCACAGCGAAAAGAGAACAAATTAATAAAAAAGTAAGGGATTTGTACTGGCTAATAGGTAGACAATCAACACTGAGTCTGGAGAATAAATTCCTAATCTACAAGTCCGTGATCAAACCCATATGGACGTATGGCATAGAACTTTGGGGATAGGCAAGCCACTCCAATTTGAAATATTGCAGCGCTCTCAAAATAATATATTGAAGGTTATATGTAATGCACCCTGGTTTACAAAAAATACCGAAGTACATGCATAGCTAGAGGTTTCCACTGTCAGACAGGAGATTAAAAAGTCATGTGAGGCATACCAACTACGACTAAAGCGTCATACAAATATCCTAGCAACAGCGCTCCTAGATAACACCAACAGGCTATCGCGCTTAAAAAGACCACACTTAGCCACAATCTGAACAACTCAGCATACAATAAGAGGTGCCATATCACAGGATGTGCGAAACCTCAAAACTACATAATAATATGAAAGAGATACCAAATCTGATTATAGCCATGTGGCTGATCGCAGATTAAGAAAAAAAAAAAAAAAAAAAAGATACTAAAAGTTGTAGGTGTGGGTGTAGATCTAAGTATTAGCTGTTTTTCGCACGGTCAGCTTTATGTGGCCCTGTCACGTGTTAGCATTCCTGACAGCCTGTTTGCTGTAATCCCCGATGGCTATAAGTCTAATCGATACATAGTATAAAAGGCTTTGTCCTGACTGACTAACAGACAACGTTCAGCCTAAACGGCTGGTCGTAGCGACTTGAAATTTGGAGGGTGTGTTTGTCTTAATGTCTAGAGGTGTACTAAGAAAGGGTTTTTTAAAATTCAACCTCTAAGTGTGTGAAAAGGGATGAAAACGATTGTATGAAACTTCTTCATTTTTCAACTTACTAAGCGAAGGCGAAGTAAGGGGGTGGGGGGATAGTGAGTGAGAAGTGAGTGAGAAGTGAGGGGAAAGTGAGGGGAAAGTGAGGGTTAAGTGAAGGGGAAGTGAGGGAAAATGAAGGGGAAGAGTGGGGGAAGTTAGTGATAAATCAGGGAATGGGAGGGGAATGGGACGAGGAAAGGAGGGGGATAGACTGGGAAGGCACAGAGAAGGGCGAGGAAATGGAGGAAGAAGGGAGGGACGGATAAGAGAGAGTGAATGGAGGGAAAAGGGAGGGGAAGTGAGAGGTAGGGGATGAAAGGACAAGGCAAACGTGGGGGATGTGAAGGAGGAAGCAACGGATGCTGAAGGAGGTGGAGGGAAGAAGTTGGAGGAGAGGGCAGACGCTAAAAGGGAGGAATGGGGATGAAGGGGGAGGGGGAAGGGAGAAGTTATTGTCGGGCAAGTTTGCTTTTGTGTAGGTACTGTATATTTTTTTACGGGGAATATCTTTAGGTAGGTGAAAGAGGGTTCGTAAGAATGGGAGATTAGAAATAGTATGGAAAACAGTATAAAATAATATAAAAAATATCTAATGGCAAAACAGATATTCACGCGAGCGAAGCCGCTGGCAAAAGCTAGTATTATATATGAATGGCCCCAGTGGATAAGGCACACTTCGTAAACACGAGGTAGATGGTTCGAATCCGCGCAAGTACTTTCTAAGTTTATCTTGGATATTTCTGACTGACGGTGAAGGAAAACATCGTGAGGAAACCTGGACATACAAGTCTGAAATTGCCAATCCGCCTTAAACAAGCGTGGAGATTAATGCTCATGCCTTCTCTATGTAAGAAGAGGCCTTTTCCCTGCAGTGGGACAGTTAACAGGCTGGGACTATTAATATTATTATTATACCGTATTACGTCAAAATGAATCGCTGAATGTGTTGCTAAGCGCAAATCTTGAGAGCAGCTGAACCGATTTCGCTAATTCTTTTTTTATAATATTTCTTAAAGTCGTACTTCTAATTTTTTCTTACAGAGAGAAATATAAGAATAGCCTGAAAAAAAAATTCAAGAATCGTCTGTGCGGTACGAAGTTCGCCGGGTCAGCTAGTCTTGAATAAATTTAAAACCACAACACACACAAATTTTGCTATAGGCAAATTATAATGCGACAAAAGCTACCTATTCGTGTAATTGAATCTGGGTAAATCGATAATTTCAAAACAACATTGCCTGTTTTTTCCGAATAACTTCAAAACTATAATGCAAACAAATTTTGCTATAGGCAAACAAATTACTCCTTACGACGCACTAATTATCTTTATACTCTCACCTCTCATATGCACAATTTTTATCAACATTTTGCTGGGGTAACGCACTCTTGACTAGTAGAGAATGCCGTTGTGTGTAAGAAGCTTAAATAAAATAAAATAAGTTGCAACATTTACCTTGTCCAGAAAACTAATAATATTTATTTCATTTTTTTTTATAGTCATTAAAAAGAATGTCAGGCTGCAGTGCTGCAGTGATGTTACCCCTGCAGAAAATGTTTTTGTGAAATAATAAAAAAACTATAAGTGCAACAAATTTAAAAATATGTGCAACAATTACAGAGGCTGGGCAACTTAAAATCTTTAAGTAACATTTAAATGACTATTTTCGACAATATTTTGCTGGGTTACAGGAACTATTTCGAGAATTCTCTTTCTCGAAATAGTTCCTGTACCAGTGCAAAAACTAGGTGAATTTACAGAGAAAATGTGTAAAAAACGATTCCAAATTCCAGTTCCAGCATAATGGACAAAAATAAAATAAATTTATAATTGCAGGTTCAGATAACAAAGACATAAAATAAAACAGATGTGTATTCAAACTTGTACTTTATTCAAGATCTATATCATAATTAACTGGTTCACTTACACCCATAGCACAAGCCAACATACTGTTTATATGTCGACCCTCATCAGCTTTAAACACATAACCACTAGATTTGTCAACTAATTTTCTTACATTCATTAAACTTTCCTCCTTACATAAATTAACAAGTTGAAATGTAACTAAACTGTAATCTTCAATTATAGATACAAAGGCACTGTTTAATTTTTTGTATTTGCTGGTAAAACTATCTGCATCAAGACAATCAAGCAAATACTGTAAATCTAATACTTCTGTGTAGAAATCTATTCCAAATGGCAATTTATCTACATGCTTTTTTAACAAATCTGCCTTTGTTAATAGGTTGATATGAGGTAGACCAATTTTTAGCATTGCATTGAGTGACAACATTAGAGCTGCAATAAATTTTCCAGCATCAGAGCAGTGATGTGAATCAATCAAATGTACAACACATAACTGCATATGGCCATTATTTGTTAATGCTGAAAAGATGTTGCTCAAACTTTTATGATGACAGTAAAGCTCTACTTGTCCAGGCAGATCAAACATGAATGTTGTATAATTAGCACCTTTCATTTGACTTAAAAGCCAATCAATATTCGTTTCCAAATATTCCATGCAGTACAGCAGAGCTCCATTGGGACCGAGATTGTGTTGTGCCATGACATCTTCTAGAGTAATAAAAGTTCTTATATCTATGTCTGGTTTGTAAGACATGCAATCATTTGCAGGGTCTAAATTAACAATTGTGATATTTCGATCCAATTTTTTCAAATACTCAGACATTTTCCTACAATATGTTGTTTTTCCTGCACCTGGAGGTCCCAAAACAAGTTGTCCATAATATTTATGTGCAGGTTTAAATCTTTTGACATTGCTTAACTCCATTTTAAAACTAAGATTGTTCTGATTCACTTTTCAAATCCAATACTATATCTTTACAGGCTTTGACTGTTTCAATGTCATATGATTTAAGATTAATAAAAATGCATAGCGTCTTTGTTATGTTTATTGCTTCTGCTAAATATCTTGCTGCAACTTGCTGTTCTTCTCCTGTAGCACCAAAAATAACTTTAGTTGAGTAAATGTCGTTACTGCCTAAAGGACTGTGAACTTGGTCCTTTTGTACCATTAACATGCTTCCTATCTTCTGATATTGGGACACTATAAGTAATGTTTTATCTGTATATTCAACAAGGACTATTTCAGTGGGCACATCATCTATATTGGCAGCTATGGACTTGAACAGCTGTTGTTCACTTGTATTTGGTATTTGTTTTATTGTAAGATTTTTCATAACATCTAGAAGTTCCATATTCACATAGGTATATCTAAAAGTTTTTAAAAAATATTTTTTTAAGTAAAGAAGTTAATCATAATCACAACCCACACAAGATAATATAAGTACTCGTAAGTATGTTTGTTTTTTATTTAATATACAGCGCAAGTATTCTCCCGATATGTTTGTCACGCCATAAAATCAAAACCTACGCAGCTACAATGCAAATGTATTAATGATATATTTTTGAACAGATAACTAATTTGACATTGTGGTGCGTTATGCTATGTAATAAAGTTGATTAATTATAGTATATGCTTTGCTATGATTTCACTAATTCACGTACCTGTAATCCAATTATTACTTTATAAATACAACAAGAAAAGTATATAAAATCAATAGTTTAATTTTAATCTCTAAAATTTATTTGTTCCATGGAGTTCTTCTCATTCACACCAAGTCACCACCACAGACTAAGTAATTCTCTCATCACTCACCAATATTAAAATAATGATTGTCTTTGTCTTTCTTTTTTTTTTTAGTGCATTTGACATTACTTCGCTCGCTTCATAAGCAATGTTGCCAGTGACCGATTGCCAAAAGTAACACAAGACTGCTCACAAAGTAACATTTTTGAGGCAAAAGTAACGTTATTTATAATGAATAAGAAAGAAAGAAATAAAAATATTTATTCTGACTCAACATTAACATGACCTGCATAAATTAGACTTAGATACTTTAATTTTACCACCCTATAGTTCGAACCTGGCTACAAGCTACTTTTATCTAATAACAAAACTTTTAAAAAAAAGTTAGAGGAAAGAAATTTTTTACCTACGAAGAAGTTAAGAACACCGTTTTAGCGTATATTTTATAAAGAGACAAATATTATTTTATGAAAGTATACACAAATAGCTCGCAGAACTGACGGCCGTTGGGGCAGAAAGGTTCTGGAGTGGCGGCCACGAGCCGGAAGACGCGGCGTGGGCCGACCCCTCACAAGGTGGACGAACGACTTTATAAGGGTGGTGGGGAACCGATGGATGAGAGCGGCGAAAGACCGGCCACGATGGCAAAAATTAGAAGAGGCACATGTCCAGCAGAGGACGTCTTTTGGCTGTTATGATTCTGATGATAAACAAATTAATTAATCGTTCTGAAGTATAAGTATTGTAAGTGTGTATATTAAAAATTAAAACAAATTTGGTTTAATATTTTTACTCTTTCTCGAACTTAAAAGTATCCCCGTATAATCTTAAGTGATTATGTCTCAACCGGTCTTTTTTTTAGTTCACTTCTACTTTTCTAGAGCGTGTAGCTTAAAAACTATTGGGAAATTAGAAAATGTACACAAAATGCAAGATGTAGAGAATTTTGTAAGCTTCCATTTGATACAAGACCAGTATTTTCTAGGATGCACCGTTTTGGAGGTATTATTATTATTATCAAAATTAGGAACTTTAAACCATTCCTCTTCTTCCGGCTCACTTCCTAGGGAACAGGACTTTAGACTTCATTAGAACAGCTTACATTTTTATTTTATATTCATTAACAATAATTCCAGTGTACCTATCTATAATGAAGAAGATTATAATATTTTTTTAATTATGATTCATACTACAAAAAACTTTTTTTAACATACCTTTAATATAAGTATCTAGTATTATTTTAGTAAAGGTGATAATCAACGAAAAAAAAGTGTCGTATTGACACAGAGGGAAAAATTTTCTTGTTCAGTTACACTGTTACACATCGGTGTTATTTGATGCGATATAATTATTATGAATAAAAAGTAGCAATATGTGACAGCGTTACTCAACAGAAATTTAATTCCTAATGAGTCACACTGTTATATATCTGGGTGTTTCTGAACGGGAATAAACCCATCTGGACTGATGGCCCAAGGTATTAAGTCGTAAAATTTCTAATACACGTTTAAGAAATTTATAACCTTAAGTTTTAACTATTTTTAATTAAATTCCCTATGAATCTTAATTCGTTTTGCAATTATTTAAAAAATGGGCTCCCAATGCTGATGTACACTATAACTCATATATGGGTACCTAGGTAAGTACCTACTGAATATCACAATATTGATTTGCCCGAATCTACACATAAAACTGATACACGGTCCTTTAATGGTTATTAAATCATTTAATTTTAAAGAGTAAGAAGGTAGGGTAGTTGGTCAGGCGAAAATATGCTGGTAGTATTGTTGAAAGCCTTATATCCATTGCCCGCACAATAGCTTATTTTATTTGACAGCATTCAAATTATTATTTATATTGTGGTCATCCAAAAAGAAAATACCGTGAAATTATTTTTGATGTAAAAATGTTTTTTTTTTAAATAAACGAAATACTAAATATGTATAATCACAAAATTGATTATGATATGCAACCAGAATAACAATTATTATAATATCTTATAATTAATACCAAAAAAAGTGTAAAAAATTCATGTCCTACCCCCATGTTGTCTACTTTTAAGGCATAAGTAAGCCGTATGTTAAACTCATAAATACATTTTAGACCTCCTTATTTCGAATTAAGGCTTAAATTAGCTCAAAATACTATATTTATTATTGTCCCAAGAATATATCAAAACCGGAATTCCGGTATTCGTCACTGCAATGTTTTCAGTGTTCTAACCATTAAGATTATAAAACATATTGTTTTTAATTTCTGCTAAAACCAGGTAAACCGCAATTTTGAGACAAACCTGACACACAGTGTGACCATATTATTATGTGGCAGGATCCTGCCTTTTCTGCAGTTTAAGACCTTTATTTCCCTTTTGATCGAGTTACCTTAAACGCAAGATGCCTTTTGAGCAAATTTCATGTTTAGGTATAACGTCTTTATTAGCATCTTGCGTTTAAGGTAACTCGATCAAAAGGGGTTTTTTTTTACTTACTGGCATATTATATGTTTGACGTTTTAGAAATCTGGCAATAATTGGCAGTTTAAATCAAAAGCTGGCAGATTTGGCAGGACAGCCTTTAAAAGGTATAAAAAGCATTAGGTCGGAATTTTAAAATGCCAATGGCAACACACTTTCCGGGACAGTAAATATAAATGGTAGTGATAACAATAAGACATCTATTGTGTCTACAGCACTGTCCATGAGAGGGCTATAATAATATCATAACATATCACAACAACTACACACAACGTCATCTATACACAAAGTAAGCATATATTAATTGCTCGTGTTATGGGTTCTAGAATGCGGCTATACATACTTACATACTTTTTCTTTTGTAATTATATACATGTTTAATAAAAAAGAACATCCAACCACTACTAAGCTTAAGAAGAAGATGGTCGGATACAGTGGGCAACTGGGCAGTCATCGGTGAGTATACATTTTTTAACACAAAACTTGGAAAATTGTAGGGAGTAAGTACATATTAGTAAGTATTAAAAAATTTTATGATTTCAAGTGCAAAAGTTTTTAAACGTCTTCACCAGAAGATTACTGAAACTAGGACTATTTTTAAAATTATGTTGGCATTATTTTGGCATTTTGCGGATTAGAGTTTGGCAGGATTTGTCAGTTTCCTTCACAGAACAAGTACTAAAGCATAGAAGTACTATTAAGAGAATAAAGCGTACACACTCAGAGACAAATAGAAGTTTAATAGTGCTACGATACCTTCTGAGAGTTTATCGATATCGATAGATGAAATTTGTCTATGGGCTATGGTAAAATATCAGACATGCTAATGTCAAATGAGGTCTGGTTGCATAAAAGCTCTCGTAAACGAACTACAAGAAACAAAGGGTCGTTTTACACCTCACCGGAATGGCATAGGCCGGCAGTGGCGCCAGGAGCATTTTCAATGTGAAATAATTTGAAGTTTATATTCATGTTTCATGCTGTAAGTTCAAACACAATGTAAATTGTATATGAATAAATTAAATAAATTGAAAATTGAAATATACATGATCGATCCACACACTACCTCGCATCACGGAGCGTAGTGCGAGCGTGCGTGTTCTTGTATTGTTTGTAAGTATCTCTCTTTGTATAGAAATCACGCGTGGTGCAACACACTGAAAACGCATTTAAGCGCTGTGTTACTGATCACACGCTTACATGCAGAGAAACACGTACTCACGCGCGTGGGTTCGGGGCCAGACGGTATGGACACTGTGTTCTGCAGTAACGTGCGTGATTGATGATGCAGACCAGCACTCTCGCATCTGCACGCGTGGCACCGTCACCGCGTCGCCACGCTCCCGCAGCGTAGTGCGGGGCAGTGTGTGGATCGCCAAAATACCGGTATCGGCCCTCTGTTCTTTTCTGACTTTCTTAGTATAGCAGATACCCCAAGGTAAAAATAAAACACAGCTGTAAGATTCATGTCACAAATGTATGATTATATTTCCAATAATATTGAAACACATTATTACTGCCCCTTAAAATTACAGTTTTGTTTAGGAATGTCCTGATTATTTGTGCATAAGCTAAAATATTTTTTGTTATGTTATGAATTGGTACTATTAGAAATTTTTCCCGATCAATTTTATCAATAAATTTCTGTAGTCATCTAGAACATTTATTTATTTATTTATTGAAAAAGTATTTACAATATCATTACAGATAAAAAATCCAATACGATATCATACAAAAACCTAAAAAAATTACTAAATAAATATACCTATTTATCCAATACTATACATTTTTGTGCAACATCTTTGCATTTTGACAGGGTACATTGAAAATATTAATTTCTATAGAAATAATATTAATAAGTCGTATGGCGCGTGACAATGGAGCAAATTTGAGTAGATTCGTCCTCACCGCTGGAACGTTAAACGTGTAACAATATAATATATAACATAATTCTCTCTTAATTTGCTTCATGGATCTTCCGGTCTGATCTTTCGGAAACCTGCAAAAGAACATAATGTATGAAACACTATGAAAGGTACAAAGATAGTTACCACAAAATCGTTAACACAAATTATAGTAATATTTTTGTCATCGATAAAATATGCAGCACAAGTCACAACACTATTGAACATGACTACACAAATTGGTAAAAATGTAAAATACTTAAAAATTACTGAATCGAATGGCAAACAGACGATTATAATATGATTGCAGTATAGTAAAGTATAAATCACTTAGGTATTTTGCACGTATATATAGGTTTTTAGTATATATTATTGGTTTGTTATCTACTCACCGATGGAAGTTGACGATTTAAACTTGATTTTCTTTGCGAAAAGAATGTAATTTACAACCTACAATAACGCAGGACTTTGCTTATCCAATGGGCTGAATTTTACTTCACAATAGCACTATGTAATTATTAAATAATATATATTATTTCACAAAACAGATAAACAACAATGAAAATTACGAGCGGCGGTTTAATCCGACTAAATTGTCTAGAGGCCTTGACAAGTTGGAACATTTGACATTAGTTCACTTTTTAATTCGGCATCCAAAGGTAACCAAAGGTAACCAAATTGACGTTTCTACAGTGTACACCGGGCGTCCTTAGCAAAATTATTTGTCTCTTTCTTTTCAATGTATCCGGCTTATTTGGAAAAATAGGACAAGTATATGAGGGCGATTAACACTCCTTCTATGTATGTACTTGTTCTGTGGTTTCCTTGCCTAAGCTGGGCAGGATCTCTAATTTAAAGTTGGTCACACTGACAGTGTGACCATATGTGGCAGGATCCTGCCCTTTCAGCAGTTTTAGATCTATAATTTACGGCATAAATGTTTGACATTTTAGAAATCTGGCAATATTTGGCAGTTTAAAACTAGCTGGGGTTGCATTTGACAGACAAATACAATAAAAATAAATATTATCTCAGAAGTATGTGAATGATTGAATGTTTGGCTATTTGGGATGAAATTTGACGATGAAGCAAGTTCCATGATTTTCGTTAGTCTATAAACTATCGAAAATGAATACGATATGTTGTGATAGGGGTGTGCCAATCACCTGTGTAGTATAGTCGACCGAAAGGTAACTCACTAAATGAACGGCGGCCTATAATCTCTCACCGGTGGCTCCAAGTAGTTGTAACGCATGCAGCGGCCACACCCTGGTTAACCACGTCGACTCGTGGGCTAGACCCGGTGAAGGGGACCGGCTGCTTAGGCACCGGTTTTGCAGATATCTCCTGTTCTATGCGTAAAATCTGACCCGGCAAAGATGGCACACCAATGCTGATAAGCAACAGGTGGTGGTAGATTTGGCGGGGCACTGAAGTCTTGTGGAAGGCTTGAGGGCGACAGCAGAGATCAAAAGTGCTTGTTGGCCATTCACTGCATCCAAACCCTTCTCCAGTCGTAGCGGCTTGCCGTTCCACTGGGCGTAGAAGGGCGAGGACGGCACTGCTTCCCCCGCTCAGCCGGGGAGGGGGCTAGAAAAGGTGCCCCAAAAAAATGCTTGTCCCAAACAATTGGGGAAGTAGCAACCGCGGCTGCTTATGCACCCAAATACTCGCGGTCGACGTCACAGAAAAAACAAAACGAAAACACCAGTTATAACTTTCGGCGCATGGAACGTGCGCACATTAATGGACAATGACAGAAACCTTTGTCCGGAGCGTAAAACTGCTGTTGTAGCACGCGAACTTGGTCGCTACAATGTAGATGTAGCTGCGCTAAGCGAAACACGTCTAGCTGACCAAGGCGAGCTTGAGGAAATTGGCGGTGGTTATACATTCTTCTGGAAGGGAAGATCTCAGACTGAACGACGGTTAGCTGGCGTAGGGTTTGCTATTAAATCCACTATAGCAAAAAAGCTGCCAGAATGTCCGCAATATATCTCGGACCGCATTATTACTTTGCGCCTTCACCTTAAAAACAACAACTTCTTGAATGTGATAAGCGTATATGCACCAACTATGAGTTACGAGGACAGTATCAAAGATCAATTTTATGAAGAACTTTGTCAATGCCTTAGCAATATACGCCTAGACGATTTCAACGCAAGGGTTGGCAGAGATGCTGAATTGTGGCCGGGCGTGATTGGGAATAATGGTGTGGGCAATATGAATAGTAATGGACAGTTACTACTTACACTATGTGCTCAATTCGACCTCACCATTACTAACACCCTGTTTAGGCTTCGTGAGAAATTCAAAGCTACCTGGATGCACCCGCGTTCTAAACACTGGCACGTCCTCGATTACGCCATAACCCGACGAAGAGACGTCTCTCAGGTGCAAATTACCCGCGTAATGCGTGGCGCACATTGTTGGACAGATCACAGGCTTCTAGTCACTAAATTGAGAATCCGCCTACGCGTACCGCGTAGACCCTGCAGAGCCAAACCAACATCCCTCAATCTAGACCGAATTAATTGTATCGAGTTTCAAAAAGATTACCAGAAAAAGCTTACAGACAAGCTAGTTTCATTTGATACCCCGCAGAGTGACCTGATATCGAACTGGCAACGGATCTCATCCTCTATAATGACAGTGGCTACCAGTGGCGAAGGGTCCGTATAACCCGATTCCTACCGGCTTCCCTTTGAGATAAATCACAAAGTGTCTATTAATAAAAATATAATCTATTTTCACTGGTATATTTAACTAAAATAACTTTAAAACATTTTAAAAACATCTTAAGTACTATCTTGTCTTTCTACTCTGGTAATAATAAACTAAAATAAAATGAAAACATTTCAAAACGTCTTCGCATTGGCGCCAAATTGTCAAATTGTTATGAAATAAGCCGCAGGAATTGAGAGGAATCGCTAATATAGGAAATCGTACGTTCCAAGTAACTAAGTACATAGTTAAATTACGCGTAATATAGGTGGAGTATAACCCGGTATTTGCCGGCTTAGGACAGAGACAGAACATTCAAATTGCGTAGGTGTAAGCGAGACAGACAACAAAGCTACATTCCAGAACGTACGAAGCACGAAAATTTGACAAGAAAGAGATGTGCATGTCAGGGTTAACAACTTAGCTGTTAAAATAAATCAGATAATAAATAATATAAGGTTTTAAAAATGAAAAAAAAGTAATTAAAAATTAGTAAAAATAAAGTAATTAGGTATTAAAATAAAGTTGAACCGCTCCGGTTATTGGTGATTTATGATTTCATTTCTAGAGATTTTTTAGTTTACGTTTGCGGACAAATATTTTTGAGTATTGGTAACTCCGTTGTTGACATTTCATTTAAAGTTCATTAAAATTACAAACACTAAAGCAATATTTTGTTTGTTTTTGTTTAAATTCTATAATAAAGTATCTCGAAATATAGTTCGTGTGTAACGTTTAGCGTTTGTGTAACGTGTACTGTAAAAGAGTGAACATAATAAATTTTGTTTAGTAAGTAGTTCTAAGCGTATAAAGACTTTAATTATAATACTATGAAAGTAACAAGTAGAAAGTAATTTAGTGAAGATGTTTACTCAGTGCGCTAAGCAACGCACCTTCATGCATGGACACGATATCTCGGAGTTATTGGAAAATATTGGGTATACCTAGTAAGTAGGTACGAGCGCAGCGCAAGTGCCGCCCGCTTGAGACACGCATGAATACGTAAGTTGAAAACATGATTTTTTGTTTGTGTAGATATTGTATTGTTTTTAGTGTCATTTGATAGGTTTAGGTCTATAACAGATAGGACAAAAGAAATTATTTAAATAGGGTAAGCCATTTAGAAGTTATTAGAAATTTTCGATAGGTAGTGAAAATTGACAAATTTAAAATTTTTGTACTGTACCTAAACTTTTTTATTGTAGTAGTACGTTTAATGTTTTGTTTTAATATTGTAGAATAAGTTATCTACTATGTATTACTGTGGGTTTGGACTAGTTTGGAGAAAGAAATTATGGATTTATTAAACATTTTAATATCTCTCTTTACGATAAATAATTAATATCTATTAAAGTATAGAAATAGACCATACGTCGCGCTTCAAGCTAAGCAATTTTTGCCCGGCTTCTCTCTGACAAAAAGTCACCCTTCGCCACTGGTGGCTACAGAAGCTATAGGATTTAAAAAACGTGTCAATGAGGATTGGTTTGACCAGAATGATAGGTTCTTAACTGAGGCATTGGAACAGCATCGTGTACTAATGAAGCGTAACGAACGTAATAAAAATCATATACAAGAAGTTCAAAACAGTAGCTCTCTCTTAAGAAAACTTAGCAGGCAAATGAAGGACAGATGGTGGCTTGAAAAAGCAGAAAAGATACAGTGGCTCGCAGACACACATCAATTAGGCGCATTTTTATGAAGAAATACGTAAGTTGATTGGTGTTTCGGTAAAAAAATGCGTACCGCTAAAATCCCTAGATGGCTCTCAAAAACTCACTGCTAAGCAGGATATACTAGACCGTTGGGCAGAGCACTTCAACAACCTGCTCAATGTTGATCCATCAGCAGATCTCGAGCATATTAGGAGGCTTCATTCTCTGCCACCGCAACCTTCGCTAGCTGAGCTACTGACATTAGCTGAAGTAGTTCAAGCTATAAAAGAGCAGAAAAATAAAAAAGCATTAGGTGTTGATAACATCGCCGGAGAACTGCTTAAATATGGAGGAGAGCAACTTCATACTTTAATCTGGCAAATTTTTGATCGTATTTGGAACGAGGAAACAATACCACCTGAATTTAGAATATCCCGTATACAGACTCTATATAAAAACGAAGGAGACCGTTCAGACTGCAACTCCTACCGGGGTATATCGCTCCTCTCTGTACCTGGGAAGATATTCGCCATAGTTCTTCTTAACCGACTTTTACCAGTCTCTGAAAAGATTTTACCAGAAACCCAATTCGGATTTCGTCCTGATGAGCACCTGTGAAGCAATCTTTTCCATCCGGCAACTCCAGGAAAAAAGTCGTGAACAAAGCCAGCCTTTGTACATGTGTTTTGTGGACCTGGAGAAAGCTTTTGACTGTGTGCCGCGGGAAGCTCTATGGACGATACTGGCAAAATTAGGCTGTCCTGAGAAGTTTGTTCGAATGATTCGCCTACTTCACGACGAAATGTCCTGTTGTGTGACATACAATGGCGATCAGTCTGAGTTTTTTCCTGTCAGTTGTGGTGTCAAGCAAGGATGTGTGCTTGCACCAACTTTGTTTGCTCTTTACTTTTCTTTCGTTGTCAGTGAAGCACTCGAACAAACTTCTGCTGGTATCAGAATACGTTTCCGGACTGATGGAGGCCTTTTCAACCTGGCGAGATTAAAAGCCCATACTAAGGTATCATACGCATTAATAACGGAGATCTGCTATGCGGATGACCTATGTTTTGTAGCTAATTCTCCACAAGAGCTTCAAAACCTGATTACGAACCTTCAGGAAATCTGTTGCCGTTTTGGTCTCAGAATCATTGTGAAGAAGACTGAGGTTATGGCAATGGACTCTCTTGGAGCTACAGAACCTCTCAAGGTTTACATTGGCGATACTGAGCTTAAGCAGGTAGATAAATTTAAGTACCTAGGTAGCACAATTACGTCAAAGTGCGACCTCGACGCCGAAATAAATCATCGCATAGGTGCTGCATCAGGTGCTTTCGGTAAACTGCGAACGAAGGTTCTACACTCGCATGATTTGAAGCTATCGACAAAAATCTCTGTTTATAAAGCCATAGTTCTCCCAAATCTTTTATATTCCTTCGAAACATGGGTCCTCTATCGGAAACACATACAGATGCTGGAAAGGTTTCATTTGAAATGCCTACGAGACATTCAAAAAATAAAGTGGTCAGACCGGGTAAGAAATACCGAAGTGCTCCGACGCGCAAATGTCTTTTCGGCATAGAAGCGTACCTGATACGGCGGCAGCTCCGATGGTGTGGACATATCTCACGAATGGCTGATGAAAGGGTAGCGAAACGCATCTTTTTCTCTGAACTCCAGAACGGTGAGCGCAAGCAAGGTGGCCAGTTCTTACGATTCAAGGATGTTCAAAAAAGACACATGAAGAGATGCAATATTGATCCCCAGAAATGGGAGGGGAAGGCCAATTACCGCACTCAGTGGAGGTGCTTGGTGAGAAATAAAGTAAATGACTTTGAAGAGCAGAGGAAATCCAAACTCGATGCAAAACGCGATGCTCTTAAGGCTAAACCACCAACGGCCATCATTTATAATTATAACAACGGCGTCCTCACGTGCAGTCAATGCTCGCGCACGTTTACTAACAAGCTTGGATACTGTAGCCATCAAAGGGCACATGCAAGAGCTGATCATCCTAGCTCCTCTACTAATTAGTGGTAGTCACCATAGCCGAAATCGGCTGGGAAGTATATATATGTTGTAAGCAGAATAGTACAGTTCACTTTATCGAGAGTTTATAAATTCGCTAGATAGTTGATATACTAACGGAAGGTGTTTGCTTATTTACAGTGACACACATACTATGGTAACATGAGTATTAGGTATTATATTTTTGATATAATAATTGATATAAGATGTTTAAGTTTGTCTGTATGTATGTATATATTTCAGCGAGCATGGCTCTCACGGCGGCAGAAGGAGCTAAACAGCAGAAATTTCTTTTAAAAAATTAGATATATAGATCATGCTGCGACCAGACAGCTATTGATGTCATTTGCGACCGATGTTACGAAGATTGTTCGAGGTTAAACTATAAGTGATACTGTTGTTAACTCAAATAAATTTTTATGTTTCTTTTATTTGAAATACGTTAATTTGTTTCTTTTGGCCAGTCGTGTAATAAACTGCTTTTACTTTAAATTTATTAATTCAATTCTTAAATTAAAATGTACCAAATTTTGCTGTATGTAAACTTAGCTTATTTTTTTACCAGTTAGTCACTTAAAATTTCAGCTATTTACCGTCCCATATTTCTACGGAGCTAAAACTAATACTGTTGCAGATATATTTAGTTATTTGATAGTATTTATGTATTTATTTATTTATTTATTTATTTAACAACTTCATACACAAAGTATAAATGCGGACTTAATGCCAAAGGCATTCTCTACCAGTCAACCTAACAGGGTGATGCAGAGATAAGATAAAGTAGGTGCATTTGAAGTAGAAATCTAACAACTAAAAATATTTATAAGTAGATACATGATAAATAAAAGTCTAAGATAAACATAATATACATATATATAAAAACATAATATATATATATATACATACATAAATAAATACTTACTAAGCTATTGTGATGATTCTGCCAAATTTTTTGCAAGGAGCTGTTATGTAGTTTTAGTTGACCCTGAGTTTGCTATAAAAGCTCTTACAGTTTGTCAAGAAAGTCGTGAAAAGAATAAAATCGGAACTAATATTTTTCTTAATTAGGCAACCCAGTATTTACATGTCTATGGTGGTAGTTTAAATGTCAACCTCTAATAATTTTATTGTGATCAACAAAATTATTTTTAAAGTTACAAATTAGTAGTGTTTGTACTATGAATTAACAGAAATACTGTCACCATGAGTAAATCTATTCGAAGTGCTGGTAGAGAAATCATTTTCCATGTTTACAAACAATGTTTTACTGAATACACCAAACCGGTCGAGTTTTATGGGATTTAGATGATGTGTACGCACGTTTGCCCTCAATGTTCTTGTTCAGAAATGCAGGGACATGCAAACAGATGTATTGCTATGTTTCATCGATTATGAAAAAGCATTTGATCGAGTCAAACACGAACGACTTCTGGGACTGTTAATGGATATTGGTCTCGACGGTAAAGACTTAAGGATTATCCGCAATCTGTACGAGAAACAAGTGGCTACAGTAAGGGTGGAAAATCAAGACACAGAAGAAATTAAGATCTGTCTTGGGGTCCGGCAAGGCTGCATTCTTTCTCCGCTGCTTTTTAATGTCTACTCTGAAGCAGTGATGTCGGAAGCTCTTGAAGGTCTCGATGCTGGAGTTAAGGTCAATGGCACGGTAATTAACAACTTGAGATATGCAGACGACACTGTTCTTGTTGCATCTTCTGACCGTGACTTACAATTAATTATTAATCAAATCAACGACTGCAGCGTAAGAGCCGGGCTATCGATAAACATCAGCAAGATAAAGTTCATGGTCATTTCCAGAAATTCTGATATAGATCCGTGCATATCTGTGGCTGGAAAACAACTTGAGCGAGTACGACAATACAAGTATCTCGGTGCTTGGGTAAATGAAGCATGGGAATCGGATCAAGACATAAAGTCCTGGATTGAATTTGCTCGAGCATCTTTCAATAAAATGAGAAAAGCTCTGTGTTGTCGACAACTAAACATAAAGCTCCGAGTCAGAATACTTCATTGCTACATCTGGCCTATTGTCATGTACGGTTGCGAAGCATGGACCTTGAAAGAGGAAACTAAGAAGCGCCTGCAGGCATTTGAAATGTGGTGCTACCGTCGCATGTTGCGCATTAGTTGGACACACAAGGTCAGAAACGAAACAGTGCTTCAACGTGTTTATGACCCGAAAAATACTTGTTACCATTAAGAGGCGCAAGATAGAGTATCTCGGCCACGTACTAAGGCACGATAGGTATAAGCTACTCCAGCTTATTATGATGGGCAAGGTTGAGGGCAAAAGACGGGCTCGGACGAAGAAAGAAATCTTGGCTGCGAAACATCCGGGAGTGGACTGGAATTACCACTGTTGAAAGACTGTTCCATCTCGCACTGGACAGAGACAAATTCAAAGAGCTGACGGCCAACCTTCAATAATTAAGAGGCACATTAAGAAGAAGAAGAAGTACGCACGTACAGATAAAATGACTGGTATGTAATAGTGTTTTACTTATATCTACACATATTGTAATTAGAGATGCTAAACAAAATCGTTGTTTAAGATAAATACATATATTATAATGTTTACAATGCGATATTTTGAGGTTAAGTATTACATAGTCTACACAAGTTTATAGTGTTACGTGTCAGGATTGGGGTTCGATGTAAAATGCCAGTTACGCGATGATGAGTTTATTAGAGACTCGCACAATACACTAACAGTACCAAAATAAAGCAATAAACACTTATACTGCACTATAACGCTTCGTATATCGCTCTTCGTAAACCTCCGTATCACTTAGATGTTCGCTCGAGATCGCTGTATTCACAACTGAACGAAGTGCCGACGTTCGAATCCTTTTTATAGTCCTTCAATAGATTTCTAGAACCTTCCAGTTATTACTACAAAGATGCCGACAATTCTCGAAAACAGAACAATGAGTGTAGGTACTTAGCTGCGACGCGTAGGTATGCCTACCGCCGATGAGCTATTGTTATACGTGTAGGTAGGTACATGCGAACGTTCTAGCGTAGGTATTTGTCGTATACGTGTAGGTAGGTACTTGCGAATGTTCTAGAACGTAGGTATTCGTCGTACACGAGTAGATATGTACTTGCGAACGTTCTAGCATAGGCAGTCGTCGCAACAATAGATCAATTTGATGGTTTTGATACTTTTATTACACTTGTGTATAAGTATATAATTATAGTATATAGTATGAAATATTCTTTTCTGAACGATGTTAAAATGATGATTTCAGGCAAATCAGAAAGTCCGTCGTATTGTAAATGAATGTTTCAACAACAATGGCAAATTCACCACACCTGGAAAACATCGCAATGGTCGATCCAAAAAAATGCTGAATGCTGAAAAGATACAATTCTTTCATACGATACGAAAGGTAGTTCCTTCATTTAAGAAAATTGCTTGCCGTTGTCAAGAAGACTTGGGTTATGACAGCAGTCTTGAGCATTTTAGGCAGATTATTACATCTATTGGTATTTCTAACAAAAAATAAAAATCAGAACAGAAAAATTGTTTTATTTTGATTAAATCTGTTTATTTTATACTTTCAGCTAAATTTTCTTTCTAATGTTGATATCATTAATGCATCATTAATTCATTATTATTTCAAAGTGGCTGAAATTTACTGTTGCATATAGTTTTTAACTTTTGAATTAGAATCAGTCTTTTAATAATATTCATACGGGTTTCACCTTATAAAATAATAATCACAGAGCCTAATGCGGGTTGGTGAATCTGACATGCCCATAGAATTTCTTTTAGGACATGTGGTTTCCCTCAAGATGTTTTCCTTCACCGCTAGCAGATGGTATATCGTTTGACTAATACTTATAAATTCACATTTCTTCTGCCGGCGGGGATCGAACTCACAGCTCCACTGCCGTTTTTACATTTAAGGCACATAAACAACACAATTTGTTATGATGTACTTAATTTTAAGCTCAATTATGATTATAATATCTACCTATATATGATTGATAAATTATGTGTGTAGATTTAACAATAACATTACAATTATTAACTTAATTTTATTCTAGTCCTAGTACAAAAATGATACCAGTTATAGTCTGTCAAGAAAGTCGTGACAATAAATGAGGGCGCCACTGTTATTTAACTGGTATCATTTGTACTAGGACTAGAATAATTAAGATAATGTAATGTTATTGTTAAATAATATAAGCACATAATTTATCAATCATATATAGGTAGATATTATAATCATAATTGAGCTTAAAATTAAGTACATCATAACAAATTGTGTTGTTTATGTGCCTTAAATGTAAAAACGGCAGTGGAGCTGTGAGTTCGATCCCCGCCGGCAGAAGCAATGTGAATTTCACTTTGTGGAATTTATAAGTACTAGTTAAACGATATACCATCTGCTAGCGGTGAAGGAAAACATCTTGAGGGAAACCACATGTCCTAAAAGAAATTCTATGGGCATGTCAGATTCACCAACCCGCATTAGACTGTGTGATTATTTATAAGGTGAAACCCGTATAAATATTATTAAAAGACTGATTCTAATTCAAAAGTTAAAAACTGTATGCAACAGTAAATTTCAGCAACATTAGAAAGAAAATTTAACTGAAAGTATAAAATAAACAGATTTAATCAAAAAAAGTCAATTTTTCTGTTCTGATTTTTATTTTTTGTAAGAAATACCAATAGATGTAATAATCTGCCTAAAATGCTCAAGACTGCTATCATAACCCAAGTCTTCTTGACAACGGCAATTTTCTTAATGAAGGAACTTCCTTTCGTACTGTATGAAAGAATTGTATCTTTTCAGCATTCAGCATTTTTTTGGATCGACCATTGCGATGTTTTCCAGGTGTGGTGAATTTGCCATTGTTATTAAAACATTCATTTACAATACGACGGACTTTCTGATTTGCCTGAAATCATCATTTTAACATCGTTCAGAAAAGAATATTTCATACTATATACTATAATATTATATCAAAACCATCAAATTGATCTATAAACTGTTGTAGATTATGTAATACTTAACCTCAAAATATCGCATTGTAAACATTATAATATGTATTTATCTTATACAACGATTTTGTTTAGCATCTCCAATTACAATATGTGTAGATATAAGTAAAACACTATTACATACCAGTCATTTTATCTGTACGTGCGTACACATCATCTAAATCCCATAAAACTCGACCGGTTTGGTGTATTCAGTAAAACATTATTTGTATACATGGAAAATGATTTCTCTACCAGCACTTCGAATAGTTTTACTCATGGTGACAGTATCTCTGTTAATTCATAGTACAAACACTACTAATTTGTAACTTTAAAAATATTTTTGTTGTTATTACACAATAAAATTATCAGAGGTTGACATTTTAATCTACCACCATAAACATTAAACATGTAAATACTGGGTTGCCTAATTAAGAAAAATATTAGTTCCGATTTTATTCTTTTCACGACTTTCTTGACAAACTGTAAATAACAGTAGCGCCCTGCGCCCTCATTTATTGTCACGACTTTCTTTTAAGCAGTGTGATCATATGTGGCAGGATCCTGCCTTTTCGGCAGGTTTAGCCCTTTTTTTTACTCTCTGGCATATATGTTTGACGTTTTAGAAATCTGGCAGTTTTTGGCAGTTTAAAGCAATAAATATAAGCTGGCAGACTTGGCAGCACAGCTTATATAAAGAGTTTGGTACAGTATCAACAAAAGGAATTAGAAAGAAAGAAATTAGGGAGGAATTTTTAAATGCCAATGGCAACATTAGCAACGATAAGACCTTTAGTTCGGAGATTTACCATATCATCTCTAATTGAATTTGTAGTTCATTCCATTGTAAACCTTAAAGTGCTGAACAAAATATTTATAATAATTGTATCTTTAGTTGTCAGATGTTTTTCTAATTAGTCGGATTAGAAAAACTGTCGGAGACACAAAATTTTCGTTCTGATTTCATGCGTTGTGAATGTTTACTATTCCTGATTTATCATGAAACGTAAATATGAAGAATTATATCGCCTAAAGTGGGCTGTGGGAGCAGGATCAATCTCTTTCGCCCTGATTACCAAAAGCGAAAGATGAAGATTTTTCATCGTGTAAAGCATTTAACACTAAGTTGATGCTTAAGTTGTCTATTATTTAAGAACATGCAACCATTACCTACTAGTGGGCAGTCATCGGTGAGAAAACATTATTTAACAATTAAACAGAAAAATTGTAGAAAGTATTAGTAAGTAGGTATAAAAATTGCTATATAATTTTAGGTGCAAAAATTTTGTAAAACGTCTTCACTAGAAGATTACTAGAAAGGCTAACAGATTTTTAAAATTTTTAAATTGTAACGGTATTATTTCAGCATTTTGTGCCTAAAAGTTTCGCAGGATTTGTCAGTTTTCTTGCCTAGGCTGGGCAAGATCGCTAATTTAAAGTTGGACACACTGCTAATAAGTCTAATTATTATAAACTGACGGACTCATAAACTGCATCAAAGTTCAGGATTACTTTGAATTTTTTTTTTTAATAAGTATGCAAACTTTTTAGATTAAATTATATAAATATGGAGAGACTGGCTCTTAATCTTAAAAAAAAGCAAAATTTAAAAATAGAACTGCAGTAAAACAAATGAATATAGCCGGGAAAAGAAAATTTACTCGTATTATCAGATTTGCGTGTTATTTAAAGCAAAGTTTTAAATTGATTCGCATTGATTTTTTATTCTTTTTTCAATTGAATTATTGTTACCAGCAGAATTGTTGAGTTAGTTTTTTAACTCATCGAGAGTTTTTGAACCATAATATGGATACTTCGTCCGAACAAGCGGCTCAAATTGTAGCACTGGTGCGGGAGGGCTTGGATCAACGAACGATTGGTAGAAATTTAAATTTAAACCAGTCTACGGTTTCTAGAATATACAGAAGATTTGTGGAGACAGGTTCTTACAGAAAGAGACGTGGAGCCGTGGTATAGGCAGGACTCGAGCAACCACCGGTCGTGATGACCGATTTATTGTTACAACTTCCCTGCGAAATCGTTTCCTCACGTCAGTTAACATCAAAACAGAGCTTAATGAAGTGCGTGGAGTAAATGTGAGTGCGCGAACAATAAGAAGAAGGTTAAAGGAAGCGGATATCACCTCTTTTAGACCAGCAAATGGTCCAAAGTTGTCTGTAGCTCACAGACAAGCTCGCTTAAGATTTGCGCGTGATTACCTAAATTGGACAGAAGAGCAATGGGCCTCCGTATTGTTCACGGACGAGTGTAGGACATGTTTATATGGTGCAGAAGAGTCTATCCTCGACGTGAGGAGCGATATGCTCAAAGTTGCATTGAAGAGCGTGTTCCTTTTGGAGGCGGTTCGTGTATGGTCTGGGGTGGCATAACGATGAACGGGCGAACAGAACTTGTGTTCATAGACATGGTCCGTCAAAACGGTAATAGAGGGGGTTTGACTGCAATTTTACTTTAATGCAGGATAATTCCCGGCCGCACGCTGCTGCACAAGTTCGACAATATTGCGAAGAGGTTGGGATACGTACAATGAATTGGCCAGCACGCAGCCCGGATCTTAATCCCATTAAGCATGTTTGGGACAATTTAAAGAGAGCTGTATATGCGAGAAATCCTGTGCCCACGACAGTAGCAGCACTAAGAACAGCACTTTCAGAAGAATGGGACAATATTCCGCAAGATCTTTTAATAACCCTAATAAAATCTATGCGGAACCGATTAGAATCCGTAATAAGGGCCACGTGGAGGTAATACACCTTATTAAAACATAAATAAACCCTTGCATAAAGTTTGTGTCTATTGTTAAAACCAATTTTCCTTAAATTTCTGTTTGTTCTTCAAAAAAGTCTTAAGGTCCTTTCCAGTACACAAACTTAAACTTAAGGATATGACCCTACGCTGTTTTAAAGTTCACGAACCAATCTAGAGGTTTCAATTTTAATCTGTATAGAAAGTTTGCATACTTGGTTAAAATATTTATTTCAAAGTCGTCTATTACTTTGATGCAGTTTATGAGTCCGTCAGTGTATTTTAAGTAGTAGAAACGTAAAGTTTTAATACTAAAAAGTTCTGACTGTGACGATCTCGAAACAAAAATTAGTGGTAAGCGTTGTTTGTAGTGAATTCATAATGTTTAAAGGTAGTCGTTTAAAGATTTCAATAATAGTTAATAAGAAATAAAAACCAATTTACATAACAGTTCATATTATTCGTTTTATTTACATCTTGCCTATGTTACGAACTGGTACATGTTCCTGTGCTCTCTGCCCTAAAAAATAATATTATTAAGTTGTTTTCCATTTTGTAAATGTTTTTTTTATTTTTACTTATTTGAAAGTGTATTTTATCAAATGAGATCAAAATTTACTAAAAAAGTGCTATAATATAAAAATCAGTTCCGGTTCGTCACGCGTGCATTTTTTGAAAAACGCTATCGCGTCATGAGTGGCAACGTCGCAATTTAGTGTCATATTTCGTGGTTTTCAATTTTATCTTTTATTTGATAATAATATTATGACCAACATTGTTTTTTTAATAAGTACTAAAACAGTAAATATTTCGGAAATATTAGTGCATTAGACTGCCTCTGTGGTTCGGTGGTATTTTGTAAGTACGGATTACCACGCAGAGGTTCTGGGGTTCGATTCATGGGTCGGGTAAAGTAATATTGGGTTTTTCTGTCGAGAAATTCTCAGTAAGTATTAGCCCGAAGTCTTAAATTGTGCCCAATAAATTACTGTAGTTTTAGTGCACATTTATTTTGTAAATTTCCTTGTAACTTAGGTAAGTACCTACCTACAACAATTTTTGTTATGATGAAATAAAGATTATTATTGTTATTATATATATATTAAGAGAACAGGCTCACTTCCTGTTACATGGATACCAAAATAAAAAATTGCGAAAAGTGGGCAGTTAAACACCTCTGTCCTTCGGGGCATAAAGGTGTGAAGCTATTTTTGTAAATATTATTACCTATAGTCCATTCCAATCGTACAAAGTAAACAATCCGCCATTTTGCCATTGTCTATGGTTTCATGAATTTACTAGTGATGGGAACAAAGACAATAAAAATAAAATTAATGACATCAATACATTGTTAAATAGAAATTGTTCCTCTTTTTCTTACATTTTTAAATTACTTGTTATTAATTAATTAATTGTTTACGAATACCCGATTTGCCTAATAGATTATTTCTATTTAATTTATTACTCCAAATATTTGTATTTATGTTAAATATGGTATTATATTTTATTGTAACCGTTGATTTAAAAACATTAAGATAATAAGACAAACAATGTACCTAGTCTAATAAATAAATGTAATTTAAATTAAGCGTTGACCTCTAAATGCAATGATTTGACCACGGACTGAATGAAATGGAATACTGAGATACTTTTGAATTTTTTTCTCGCCTGATGAAAATTTGTGAAATATGGACTAAATGGAATTTGTAGGTACCTATGTTACGATTTTATTATAGGTAGGTACCATATTACAATAAAACAAATGAACAGACCTGCGAGGGCTTAAACTTATTTCTTCTGATAAATTACAACATTGGTTTTCAAAGACAATAGAGAGTATTAAAAATCATTTTGCAAAAAGTACTTAATTCGTAATTTTATTAAATAATCTAGATTTGATTATTAATCATTAGTAAAATAAATAGTTGCAAAACGAAATATTAGTGAACAGAATGTGTCATCGGTTATTGGAGTTTTTGATAGAAAAATATTGAGAATGTTTGTTTACATTGTCCTTGGATTTGGTCGTGACTTTCTATGTAAGTGCAATTATTATGACATAAACAATAATATAGGTACTTAAAACTGTTTTCCAAAATTAGTCAAATAGTCTATTGATATATTTAATGATATTCTAGTTTAACAGATATTATGATAAACACTCACAAAACAACCGAAAAGTGTTTCGCGCAGCAGCCGTTGCACACATACACATTCTTCATTCATTTTGCATTTCACTACATGCCAAAATGATAGAGAAAAGGACGAAAAGGATGACTTGAGAAAACAAATGAGAAAAGAAAAGTCAAAAAACATCTATTTTAAAGACAATCATCGCAAGTATCATAGACTAATAAATATAACGGGTCCATCTTTTGTTTTCACGGAAGATGGTTGTCATTTAATTTCATCCACATTTTTTCTATATTTATCATTGTAATATACCATTAATATCATCAACAAGAATATTAATCTACACTTGACGCTGGCAGAAATAGCTGACACAATCGTCGGCTCTGTTGCCAAAAAAAAGGAGAAGAAGAAGAAGAACAAATATAACGTGACAGAAGTATAAGTCAGGATAAGAAAAAACTAGGTTGTCCATCTTTTGTTTTCACGGAAGATGGTTGTCATTTAATTTCATCCACATTTTTTCTATTTTTTATCATTGTATTATACCATTAATATCATCAACAAGAATATAATTCTAAACTTGACGCTGGCAGAAATAGCTGACACAATCGTCGGCTCTGTTGCCAAAAATAAAAGAGAAGAAGAAGAAGAAGAAAAAACTAGAAGCCATCGTTTGTTTTCACAGAAGATGGTTGTCATTTAATTTCATCCACATTTTTTCTATTTTTATCATTGTATTATACCATTAAAATCATCAACTAGTATATTATTTTACACTTGACGCTGGCAGAAATAGCTGACATAATACAGATACATATTATAGATAAATTACACCCAGACACAGAACAAACAATCATGCTCATCACACAAAGGTTTGTCCTAGGTGGGAATCGAACCCACGACCTCCGGCTTAGCAGTCAGGGTCACTAACCACTAGACCAACAGGCCAGTCAATAATCAGTAATAATCAGGCATAATGTAAATCCACGTCCATCTACTTATTATTATTTTAAAAAGATGCATTCGTACTTTTGTAAGTAATCATGGTCACCTTAACAGAAATACTGTCACCATGATTAAACCTATTTGAAGTGCTGGTAGAGAATATATATAAAATAATATTCCATGTATAGGTACAATTACTGTTTTACTGAATACCAAACCGGTCGAGTTTTATAGGATTTAGATTATGTGTACGCACGTACAGATAAAATGACTGGTATCTAATAGTGTTTTACTTATATCTACACATATTGTAATTAGAGATGCTAAACAAAATCGTTGTTTATGATCAATACATCTATTGTTTACAATGCGATATTTTGTGTACGTCAAGATGAAGGGACCAAGTCTGGGATGTCTGCCATACATATACAAAATATTAATACTATTAATATTTGCTACCTTTGCTATAATTTTAGCTACCTCTTCATTAGGCATATTTTTTAACAAAATCTTGGTCCCTCCAGTATGACGTCAAGTTGGAGGGACCAAAACGATATACTGTTAATATACCTACTGCACCCTGGATTGTTATAACCTAGTTAGTGTTTTAATACCTTAATCCTACCTTAATAATATTGATTTGGGTTGACCGATACATACATAGTTTTGAAAATATCGACTATTACAAGTTGATCGTATGGCTCATCTTGACACAGCCACCATCGCGAACTGAAAATCTAATTGCATGAAGAATTAGTCGGTAATTAGTTGACATTTAACACAAAATTTCAGGATTCTACGGCCCTCCGTTCAAAAGTTATAGGGGGATATTGGTTGCTATGCCAAACTGAGCGCTCAGGTTGGCACAACCACCTCTGTATCTCGAATATCTGTAGCCATAGTACATAGTGAATATCTGATTATGCCCAGAGTTAGTCGGCTATTAGTCGAAAATAGTCGCAAAATTCCAGAATTGATCGGTCTTTCTTAGGCGAGATATTTGAAATTCTTTTTTTTTTTCATACATTTAGCAATCCAAGTACAGTCGGCACCATTTGATGAATAATGAAAAATAATGAACAAAATAAATGTAAATACAACATGTAACTGTATATTTTGAGTGTCTAATATCATTTTTTGTTCCCATAAAAATATGTAGTATAATATTATGTAATATTAGAATGCCCTAATGTAGACTTTACTTCCAGTAGAAACAGGATTTTTAATGAAAATTTTGAATCGTTCAACAAAAAGTTAATCCATTTTAATATCAAGATCAAAACTATGAAACAAAACATAGAATCTCCTCCTTTTTGAAAATCAGTTAAGAAGATTATTTTATATAATTCTATGTTTTTTTTTCTATTATTTTTATCTCTTGTTATCGATAGAGTTTTTAACATCAATATAACAGATATAATAATATTATTCATTCATTCATACATGTCTCCGACTGTACATAACCTATGTGTATAAAAAAAAACAAATTTAAATATCTTGCTTCAGAAGCACCGACCAATTCGCAAATTTTGCGACTAATTTCGACTAATTACCGACTAATTTGTCATGTAATTAGATTTTCAGTTCGCAATGGTGGCTGTGCCAAGATAAGTCATACGATCAACTTGTAATAGTCGATATTTTCAAAACTATGTGTAGTGTTTGTATCTATATAATAGATTAATACATTGTCTCATGTACACCGGTAAGAGGGGGTAGCTGTCAATCTAGCGTTAAGCGCTGTAAGGATTGGACGTGCGCCTGCGCTTGGAGCCGTGTGTAGTAGTGAGCCAGTGAAACAAGTACTGTAGTGTGTGGTAGTAATCACTACAAGTGGCGATGAGGACAAAGGTCAGTAAATATAAACTAATATATTAAAAAAAAAAAAAAGAGGTTAGGTTGCAGAATAGGTTAGGTAAGTTATTTGCCAATCTATGCAAGTGTGCCATAAAAGTATCAAAATGTCTTCGTTCTGTGTGCTGGATGAGCTCAATAGTCAAAACTCAAAAGTAGCTTATCTAAACCGTTTTGAACTGACGGAATGTTGTTATAAATTCTTATCAGTGGTTTGATGTTTCAACTAGGTTATTATTTTGTTTACAATAGATTTAGGTATAGTGAGAAGCAAACGTTTGAATCAAATATAATTATCTGATTATCTAATTAATTAAATACATTCTGTTTGGCGTAATATCATAATAAGTTCCTCATTCGATTTGAGGTTATGGTAGTAGGGTAATAAGTAATAACATTTTGATTGGCAATATATTGGAAATATCTACATTATTTTGATTGTTTCTAACATAGATATTATAAGATTTCCATAACTTATTAATATAATATATTTTTGGGAATTTAACTGAAATTTACTAAAAAAAAATAAAACAAATACACCCTCACTACACACAATACTTGATATTTTTGTATTTGAGTTAAGTAATTGAGACTAATACAAACACCAACAAATCAATTATAAGAAAAAGATATTACACAAGTACCGGAACACTGTTAACACGATAACGAGTACAGATCAGAATGCACGTTACTAATTTAAACGTCTAGATTTATGACAGAGACACCTCCGTTCACCAACGCGTCCCAAACGAAATAGAGAGCGCCTCGTGGCGCGCTGTCACTTTTATAACCTCGAACCGACCGTGACGTCACAACACTCGTCACAGCAACGTATAGTCTTTTTATCTTCTACACGGCCTCTCCTGACTGAAGAACGTCCTCGTTCTCCTTCTCCGTGAAAGATCCTGCCAGCTGTTGTCCATCCGGCGTGACGAGCACCGGAAAGCGTTCAGTCTCGTTCTGTTCTGAATCTGTAATGTTAAAAAACAGAACAGCTTGAGTGTCCATTAGTTAAAAGTAACTGCTTACAGAAAGCATAGTAAGTGAGGTCTGCTCACAGAAGCATAGTAAGTGAGGTCTGCTCACAGAAGCATAGTAAGTGAGGTCTGCTCACAGAAGCGTAGCGAGGTCTGCTCACAGCTTGACTTGGTATTGGTATTGGTATTAACGGGCTGTTTTCCGCAACTCCACGACTGTGCGCGTATTTTGCGTGTGGGTGGGGGGCGATCACTCGATCCATCCCAGCTCCTCGAGGAAGGCCAGCAGACTTTTGATGTCCCCGACAATCTCTTGGAGTGAATTCGGGTCGCCAAAGTATTTTGCCCTGTATGTGGCGACCTCAGGGCAGTGTAGCAGTATGTGTGCTGTTGTTTCGTCTGCCCGCATGCAGGCTCTGCAAAGCGGGCTGTCTGTAATTCTCATGACAAATAGGTGTTTATTGAAAGAGCCATGACCGGTGATGGCGGCTGTGACTGTGCGAAGTTGTTGTTTTGACAGTCGGAGCACCTGTTTTGTGATGCGAGCATTCAGCTCTGGCAGTGCTTGCTTAGCCTGCCTGCACTCGGTATGGTTCTTCCATGTGTTTTTGTGTTGATCTATGGTGTGATTTCTTACCAGGGTGCGTAGGTGACCAAAGGGGATGGCAACCGTGGGTTCTGGTCCCACGGCATTCATAGCTGAGCCTTCCCTTGCAAGCACGTCGGCTGCGTCGTTACCTCGGGAGCCGCTATGCCCTTTGATCCATTGTATAGTGATGTTGTTATTGTTACCTACCTTACATAGTTTTTGGTGGCAGTCATATATTAGTTTGGAATTTATTGTATGGCTTCCTAGCGCTTGAAGAACAGACATGCTGTCCGAGAGTATGCGGATGGAATGATCCCTGACCTCTCTTGCTAGGATCGCCGAGGCTGCCAGGGAGATACCCATACACTCAGCTTGGAAGACAGTGTTTTCGGCCCCCAACGGTGCTGATATGTGCATGTTTAAATCCTCGGAGAAGATCCCGGTTCCGGTCCCTGTGCCTGTTTTTGATCCGTCTGTAAATATCCTGAGTTCCTCTAGTCGCAATCCCTCGCAACTCTGGTCCTCATGCAGTTGTATTTTGTATTTCTTGTCAAAGACAAATTGTTTCGGTATGCGGTCGTTTACCGCATTGATTATAGGAAATTTATTTGTCAGTCCCTCAAGTAGAGACATATGTTTTGTTTTACCTTTGTACCACAAGTTTAGTGTTTTGAGGCGTAGGGCCGTCATTGCTGCCTCCTGTTGGATGTAGAGGGGGAGTGGTGGGAGGCCCAACATAGCCTCTAAAGCCGCCGTCGGTGTGGTCCTGAAGCAGCCTGTAATAGCCATGCATGCTAACCTTTGTATCCGTTGAAGTTTGTTTGCCATAGTGTCCAGTTTAGTTCTCGGCCACCAGACTACTGCCCCATAAGAGAGTATGGGTTTGATGACGGTGTTGTAGAGCCATAGTATTATTTTGGGTTGTAGTCCCCACGTCTTACCAATCATCTTCTTGCATTGGTAGAATATAATCGTTGCCTTGTTTATTGTGTTGTCTACATGGTTGCTCCATGTTAGTTTACTGTCAAGGGTGACGCCAAGGTACTTGACATCGTTTGACAGTTTTAGTTCGGTGTTGAAAATCCTGGGTAAAGTAAAGTGACCCAGGCTGCGCTTCTTGGTGAACAAAACAAGCTGCGTCTTGTTGGGGTTTACCGAGAGGTCATACTCCTTGCACCATTTTTCAACTATATATAGCGCTTGTTGCGTGAGGTTGCAAATGGTTCCTGTTACCTTACCTGGTGTGAGAATGGCAAGGTCATCGGCGTAACCTATTGTGTAGTCATGGTGGTTGTTTAGTTTGGTGATGAGGTCATTTATTACCAGATTCCACAAAAGGGGGGACAGGACACCTCCCTGAGGGCAGCCTCTAGCTAGCATTGCTGAGTTCTCATCATCTCCAAGTCGTACTATCCGTTTGCTCAGTGAGTTTGTGATCCACTCCACAAGTACCGCCTTTACTCCGTGTCGGTGGAGCGCAGCTTGTATACTTGCAAAGTGTGTTTTGTCGAAAGCTCCTTCAATGTCTATGAAGGTGCCGAGACAACTGCCTTTTTGTTCTAGTGCCTCCTCGATTCTGCTGACTACCAGATGAAGAGCCGAGTCTGTTGACTTACCTGAACTGTAGGCATGTTGATTCGTATGTAGTGATATGCTTTTTAGTGCTCCATCTCTCAGCTCCCTCTCGCATAGCCTTTCCAATGACTTTAGCAGGAAGGAGGTAAGGCTGATTGGTCGATGTGATTTAGGGTTTGTGTAGTCTCCCTTACCTGGTTTTGGTATGTATATTACTTTCACTTCCCTCCATCCTTTCGGTATGTATCTGAAGGCGAGGCACGCTCTCATTAGCGGAGTCAGTCTGGGAATGACGGATCTCTCACCCCACTGAAGTAGTGCGGGGAAAATCCCGTCCGGGCCAGCCGCTTTGAATGGGTGGAAACATTGTATGGCCCATCGCAGTTTCTCCATGGTTACTACCTTGTTTGCGTAATTCCAATCGTCCTCGGATGGTATGATGGTATCGTCCGCCCAGCTTGGAGACCTAGTAAAGACGCAATCCGGGAAGTGAGTTTCTGTTAGGATGCGTTTGGCCTCTTCGGGGGAGGTCGTTAGGCTGCCATCGGGCCGACGAATGCTTGTATCATTTGATGAGTTTTGGTGGCACAAGATTTTACGTACCCTGTTTGCTTGTTGACAAGATTCGACGTTTCCACAGAAGTTTCTCCATCCCATGGTTCGTCTGAATCTAATACATTTCTTGTATTTTGATTTGGCTGAGTAGTATTCATCCCAGTCTTCGTCTTTGCTTGTGTTCATGGCTCTGTTGAGACATTTCCTTACCTGTTTGCGCTTACGCTCCAGTTCCGCCCCCCACCATGGTTGTTTGCCAGGTGTGCGGAGTGGTGTACTCTCTTTACAGGCTGTGTGGTAACTATCAATTACGGATTTGGTGAATCCATTGACTTGTTTGTCTATATCTGCGGGGTCCGATGGTGTATGTGGTGCCCCTGTTTGTTTAAGTTTCGCTTCGATTGTTTGTCTATACTTTGTCCTGTCTGTGTTGCGCGGGTTGCGCCTTGGTGGGACAGGTGGTATAGTGGCTAGGAGGTCGCAGCGAAGCCATCTGTGATCAGAACAGGAGGCTTCGTTTGATACGTGCCATCCGGTTGTGATTTTCGCTGCACCCTCCGAGGCTATTGTCAGATCGATAATTGTGCGACTTCGTCGTGTGACAAAAGTAGGTTCCGAACCTGTGTTTAGTATGGATAGGTTTGTAGTGAAAAGAAAGTCAACTAGGACCTTACCTCGATTGTTGTGTGTGTTCATGCCCCATAGGGGGTGGTGTGCGTTCGAGTCTGCCCCGATGATGATTTCCATCCCGGTTCTCTCGCAGTGTTGTGTGAGTTTGGTCAGGTTGTGCGGTGGTGGGTCCTCGCCCTCCGGCATGTAGACCGAAGCAAGGACCAACGCCATGTTGGCGTCTCTGCCATGCAGATCTACTTTAATAGCAGAGACGTCTCTACAACAGAAATCTGTTAGTAGGTGTGCACTAATGTTTTTTGTAGTATAAATACACGATCTTGGGTTGTCGTTATTGTTATTTACTGAAAGCTTACCGTCTAAATTGTTCAATCCTTGTATATGGCCCGCCCTTATCCACGGCTCTTGGATCAGGGCAACGGCTGTGTGTTGAACCTCCAACCACTTGCGTAGTTGAACCGTCGCAGTTTGGCTGTGGTGGAGGTTTGCCTGTATAAGGCTAAGAGTCTGCGAAGGGGACGCCATAGTCGGTCGATCCCTCCTCGTCAGCTCCCAGCTGTAGCCCGGCGAAAAGATCGCCTGTCCCGAAGTCCTCGCCGTCGGGGTCCGACACCAGGGTCAGAGTTTCTTCTGGCCCTTCGTCGTCCGAGGCGAGGCTTATCGAGTCGGCGGCGATGGGGGCTTCGTCGACTGCTATTGCAGTCGTCGTGCCCTCGCACAGCTTGACTTACCATCAAAGTAAGCAGCGCAAATTTCAGGTGTCCACTCGCCTCTCCAACCGATCATATACTCTGCCGCAGCTTGAGTAGATTTGCCGTATGAGCCTACCACCAACTGCAACTCATATCTTCCGTTAGGTAGAGCTTTTATCACCTTGTACGGCCCACGCATACAGGAATCGAGTTTGTCCGTAGCCTGAGCCTTTTTTTATAACAAAAACCATTGAACCAGTATCGAAAGTTCGAGGAACTCTTCTATCCCGGTTAACATATGCATCTTGCTTGGCCCGATTATGTTTCAGCCGCTCAGATGCCTTGGTGAAAAATTCGTAACAGGCCAAGTCTATGACCCTTGGGTATAAAACACAGCAGTCGAGGCTGTTCACCAGCACTCGAACACTTGTAGTATAAAAGATCGTTTCTTTTGACATAGTGATTTGCGTCCAGTTGCCATTTGAGCCCAGTTTTGAGGTTTTTGCACGGTGCAAACATTAACTGGATTGCGACTAAGGTAGTCCGCATGTAACATGGATGTACCCTTACGGTATTCAAGTGAAAAATCAAAATCTTGGAGATAAATCCACCATCTAGCTACCCTAGGTAAAATATCTTTCTTGCGCTGAGTGAGCTTAAGCGCATTACAGTCTGTTACCACTGTAAATTTATTACCAATAAGATAGTGTCTAAAGCTTTGTAATGCCTTAACTACAGCAAGTGTCTGTAACTCGTACGAGTGATATTTACCCTCCGCGCCTTGAGTTAATCGACTAAAATAAGCTATTACTCGTTTGTGACCAGAGTTATCAATTTGTAACAATACAGCGCCGTATCCAATAGAACTGGCGTCTGTATGCACCTCTGTCGGTAATTTGGGATCGTAAATGGAGAGAATTGGCTCTTCAGTCAAACAGGAGATAATATACCTACGCGCAGTTTCTTGTTCGGTTCCACAGTGAAAGTCGATGCCCTTTTTAGTCAACTTGGCAATACAAGCTACTTTACTAGCAAACCCCGCAATGTACCGCCTAAAATAGCTGGCTAAACCAAGAAATTGACGCACTTGTTTTACTGTTTTAGGAACTGGAGCGTCAACAAGCGCCTTGATTTTATGTGCGCTTGGCCGTACCTGACCTTGACTGATAGTTCGTCCTAAATATTCAATTTCAATGGATAGAAAGGTGCACTTTTTGAGATTGATTGAGAACCACGCTTTAGTTAGGACTTCTAATGCCATGCGTAATCGAGCAAAACCCTCCTCTATTGTATTACTAAGGATAAGCACATCATCGATGTACACCAGGGTCCAACCAGGTTCAATAAGGTCCCGAAGGGTTTTCGAGATTATACGCTGGTAAACGACAGGAGCATTCGCTAAACCATATGGCATCTTAAGGTATTCGTAATGCCCGTCGGGCGTTACGAATCCTGTCTTCGAAATTGACTCATCCTCCATGGAGATCTGATGGAAACCAGTTGCCATATCAAGGGATGTGAAATAGACGTTTTGACCCAATCGATCTATATGAGAATCTATGAGAGGTAACGGGAATCTATCTTTGACCGTGATTTCATAAAGTTTACGAAAATCAACACACATACGATCGGAACCGTCTTTCTTTTTCACGAGGAGAATCGGGCTTGCGTATTCTGATACAGATTCGCGGATAATGCCTTTGCCCATAAGATCATTAACGATTTCGCTAACACGTAAAATCTCTGGATAAGATAAACGATATGGCCTGTACTTAACTGGTGTATTGCTGTTGTGCTTAATACACATGAACCCAGTATTTACTGTTGATGTAGCAGTCCCGGAAATGAAAAATCTAGAAAATTCATTTATGAGAGTCTTTAAACATTCAAAGTCATCTCCAACTAACGTCGTATTTATTACCTCCTGTGATTCAGATGCATCACACCCAACAACATTGACTTTAGCTACACGATTATCCTCATGTGAAAGAGACTGGCATTCGCTTGTCCGAGTGTATGTGACCCCTTTACGATTCAATACATCGGTACCAATTATAACCGGAGTGTTCATATATTCAGGCGCGACAACAAACAAATCCACTTCCAAAGTTATCTGATCAAATTCAATAGGTAATGTGACATATTGGGTAGATTCTATTTCTTGTCCGCCTAAACCACGTAATAGTCTAAATGCTGGCTTTCTGGCACAATTAAAATGCTTCAGCAATGTTGCCGAAATGAGCGATATTGTTGAACCACTGTCTATTAGAATATCTGTAGGTACCCCTTGTATTACTGCAACAACGACGTCACTGTCCATTTATTTTTGTTTGCCGACAAAAGTTAACTTTGCTGCTATTCCTAGAATCCGATTTTATTTTTGCAAAACATGATTCAACGCGGTGACCGGGCTTCTTACAAAAAGAACAAGAATCAGATTTTTGCATCAGTAAAGAATTGTTAGAAGCCGCACTGGTATTTGCAGAATTAGTGGATTGATTTATGTTACGATCAGCCCTAAATTTCTTTCTACACTTATCTTGTCGGTGACCTGCTAAACCACAGTTGAAACATTTGCCTTCCTCATAACGCCGCTTCCTAACATTGTCATCGCGTTTATATTTTGAATCAAAATTATTGGCTTTAGATCGTAACGATAAACATTCATTTGAATTTGGTTTGACATAAATTGAAAAAAAATCTACTAAATCATTAGGCATAAGCTTGGCGTTGGTAGCCGACGCTCTAATCTGAGGATCCGTTATACCTCTAATAATAATCGCGGTAATTAAATTATCACTGAGTCCTTTTACAATACGAAGGCGAAGTAATGAGCGACGCACATAATCGGCATAAGTAGAGTAGTTATCAGAGTTAGTTTTTATTACATCGAACAAAATATCCGCAATATTTACTTGTTTGGGGCAAAGTGGTTTGAATTCCCGCTTAAAATTACTCCAACTGCGGTCATTTGTAACCCATTCACTAAGCCACAGTCGAGCGTCCCCCTTTAAACAGTTACCAATACGTGACAGACATTCGTTGTCACTCCATCCATTAATTACTTTGGCTTGATCAACTTCATTACACCATACCTCAATATCATGCAAACACGGATCAAAATTTGAAATATAAAAATGTTGGGTAGATCTCACCGAATTGTTGATTGTTGATTGAATCGCACTAGCAATTCTGTCCGCGATATTCAACTCCAAATCCGCAGTAGCCGGCACCGTCGTAACCTCACTGGCCGGTGCCCCCTCGTTCCCCAGCAGAAGCTCACGCTCCCGTGGTGTAGAATGCGCTTGGGAGGCAATCGGCAGCGGCGTATGAGCACCCGGATGTGTCAACTGTCCCGACTGATTTTCTAATGCATTTATACGCTCAAATAGCAACGACACTTGCTGCCTAAGTTCGCCATCAGGCGTCCTATCCCGGTGCCTACGGCGCTTCTCGCGACTTTTACTACGGTGTCTTGTTGGCGCTTTCGACATGTCTCAATTACTCACAGCAAAGTTAAAGTTACTTATGAACTAACCAAAATAAAACTTTAAAAACAATAACTGACGGTAAACTTCAAACTAAACACCGCCATAAGAGTAGACAGGACAGTGGTGTCCTATCCCACTTCTGATTTTGGGAATTTAACTGAAATTTACTAAAAAAAGAAATAAAACAAATACACCCTCACTACACACAATACTTGATATTTTTGTATTTGAGTTAAGTAATTGAGACTAATACAAACACCAACAAATCAATTATAAGAAAAAGATATTACACAAGTACCGGAACACTGTTAACACGATAACGAGTACAGATCAGAATGCACGTTACTAATTTAAACGTCTAGATTTATGACAGAGACACCTCCGTTCACCAACGCGTCCCAAACGAAATAGAGAGCGCCTCGTGGCCCGCTGTCACTTTTATAACCTCGAACCGACCGTGACGTCACAACACTCGTCACAGCAACGTATAGTCTTTTTATCTTCTACAATATATAAAAAAAATTTGGTACAAATTATTTACATTAATTTACGATTATACAATAAATTATTTTATTTTTATATTTCATTTAAGTAAATGAAAATTTTTTCACTTGTGACTTCCATTAAATTGGAAATATGTACCTACTCTCTAAACAACAGAATTCAAGATTTCCATTCAATTGGAAATATGTTAAGATTTCCATTCAATTGGAAATATGTTAAGATTTCCATTCAATTGGAAATATTTACCTACCCTCAAAACAAAATAATTCAAGATTTCCATTTAATTGGAAGTAAATTATAATCTTTGATTTCCATTTAATTGGAAATAAATTATAATCTTTGATTTCCATTGAATTGGAAGTACCTACAAACAAAAAAATTTAAATCTGTTAATTGAATTTAGAATGGTTTTAGACTTCTCTTAAATGAGGGGTACTATACGTACTTAGTACTTCTTTGTACAGTACGTAGTTGATCTTTATTAAATTAAAGATGGTTGACGTCCATTCAATTGGATGTACTTTCAGGTCGCTCCTACAATCAATCATGGCCAATCTACTACCGCCACCTGAAAAATTGGATATCGACGGTGACAGTACGTCAGTCGGCCTAAGGTGGGAAAAATGGAAGCGGTCCCTTCGAATCTATTTTGAAGCCTCGGATATCACGGCTCCAGCTAAAAAGAGAGCTACATTGCTAGTCCTGGGTGGAGGTCCACTGCAGGAAATATTTTATAATTTACCTGGGGCAAGCGCGGCATCTGGGGAGAACAAGACTTTTGAACGACATATTTTCCGTCTTATTAAGCAAGATGAAGGAGAAAGCTTTGAAAAATTCCTCATTAAACTAAGAGACCAGGCAACGAAATGCAAATTCGATATACCTGATGATCACATAATTGATCAAATACTAGAAAAATCTTTGTCATAAGAGTTACGAAAAAAAATGTTAACAATGGGTGAGGAAATTACATTAGACAAGGTGATTACTGTAGCTAATACCTTAGAGATTGTGAATTACCAGCTGGGCAGTTACGAACAAAAAGAAAAGATTAAGGCAAACGAAGTTAATGCAATAAAAAGTAGAAGCATAGATAATTCGAGATGGAGTAAACAAGAAAAAGACTCTAATGGAGATAAGAAGTTGGCAAGGTGTACTAGATGCGGCAATTCCGTACATGTCTCCCAAGGACTTTCTTGTCCAGCGAAAGACAAGAAATGTAACGGCTGTGGCAAATTAGGACATTATCAAAGATGTTGCAAAACTAAAGCATTTCAACAAAAACGTAAACTTGTTCAAAATGAAGAAAGAGGAAATAACAACAATAAACGACTACGGAAGGAAACTACAATAAATTCTATGGAAGACGAAGAAGTGCATTACATATTTAATATAAACGACGATGCAACAATCAAATGCGAGATAGAAGGAGTAAATTTAGAAATGTTGATTGATTCAGGATGCAAATTAAATTTAATATCTTGTAAGACTTGGGAATATTTAAAGAAAATAATATAATTTGTGACAAACAAGTGAAAGAGCCAAACAAAATATTACTAGCATATGGGAGTAAGGATCCTCTGCAAGTTAAAGGTTCTTTTGAAGCAGTAATAAAAGCAAACAAGAAAACTGAGCGCACCACTATTTACGTTATTAAAGATGGATCACGGAACCTACTTGGTAAAGATACTGCATTGCAATTGGGTGTTCTGAAGATTGGCGTGGATGTAAATCATATTCAACAGGAATCAAATAAACCTTTTCCAAAATTTAAGGATACTTTGATTGAGATTCCTATTGATTCATCAGTAAAACCTGTTATGCAACCCTACCGAAGAATTCCGATACCATTAGAGGAAAAGATAAATAAGAAAATCAAAGAATTACTAGATTTAGATATAATAGAAGAGGTTCATGAACCTTCACAATGGGTTTCGCCCATAGTACCAATAATAAAGGATGATGGTGATGTACGTTCATGCGTTGGTATGCGACGAGCGAACGCAGCCATTTTAAGAGAAAACCATCCATTACCTTGCATGGAGAACTTATTACCAAAAATAAAGAAGGCCCAATATTTTTCTAAAATAGATGTAAAAAACGCATTCCATCAAGTCGAACTTCACCCGAATTCAAGATATTTGACTACTTTTATAACTTCGAATGGTCTTTATAGATATAAAAGGCTTATGTTCAGAGTCACATGTGCTCCAGAACTCTTTCAAAAGATCATGGAGAAAATGCTAATCAAGTGCGAAGGAGTTACAAATTTTATTGATGATATATTAATATGGGGAAGTAACGAGAGAGAACACGACTTGCGACTTACAAAAGTGATGGAGGTATTGAAGCAAAATAATGTTATGTTAAATCACGGCAAGTGTATTTATAAAGTATGTATTTATTACGTAACGGTCATTACTCTGCGTACCTATAAGTATTACTAATTATTCGTTTTTTTTTATAAAACAACATTACCTATTTACTGGACAGCACATAATACAAAACAGATGCAGTAGTAGATAATGCAACAAACCATAACAAAGATATAGCAATAAATGAGAGCTACAACATTAGGTATGTAAGTACCTACCTACCTACCTACCTAAATATCTTACAAAAAAAAATTTAAACGACTTTTAATATTATAATTTTAATAAAGTAAATAATCGTAAGCAACATAACATAATATATCATAGCTAAGAAACTAGGTAAGTATCTATAAATATTACCTAACATTAGTGTCTATCTATTAATAATAATACAACGCATATAAAGTATGTGTGTGTGGTGCGAGGGCCACTTTGTTAAAACTCTTTAAAAATGTCCTTATGATTTAGTGAACATTCCCAAAGAATTGTGAAAGTTGAAACCAGATTTTGTGAAAGTCAAATAAGCGAGTTATGGCCTGTATAGTTGGGCCCTCAGTTCTCACATGGAGGATTGAGGGCTCACCTGTACCAGATAAAGTATGGCCACTGCAGTAAAAGTGTTTATGCCAAAATCTAAGCTAATGCCAATCAAAATTTGTGAAAACTAAATAATACCGCAAGACACTGTCGTACTTCGCTTCGTATTGTAGGAAGCAAAGGCTATGTTTGTCTACTGAACCATGAGTGTTTAGGATGTCTAGAGTAGAGGTCATGAGTACCTACGATAGGAAGCCAAGTGTGTTTTAATAAGAAGCTAAGTATGATTATAGAATCATTTGTCTACTGAAGAGCATTAACGTTAAAGCTAGGTTATTATATTTTGCTTTTAATCAAGGATGACTTTATATCATAATATTTTAATTAATTTTATGATATATATACCAAATGAAAATCAGGTTTTATTATTAACACGGTTAAACAATAAATTGATATTGATGACATGATTACAATGATATTTTATTCTTTTGAGGTATGAATTCGGACGAAGCGATGACTCCTGAAGGTTCTTCTACTCGTAAAGATGAGCGCCAAAGAAAACGTAAACGATCCTCCTCCAAAGCAGCAGCTAAGTCTAAGAAAGCCAAAAAGCATTTAAGGAGGAGACGCAAGCAGTCGTCCAGCTCTACCTCGTCCAGCAGCGAGTCGCCCCGTAGTTCACGAAATTCAAATAAGAGACCATCCAAGGAAAGAGGCAGTTGGGCTACTAAAGAGGTATTTGATATGTTTAAAACCCTTCAAGAACATAAAAGCAAGACGAATAATTTTAATAACAATCTATTCAACAATGTGATACCAGAATTTGATCCGTCGAGTAAAACTCAGAATATTGACTGTTGGGTTAGGAAAGTAAACGAATGTGCCGTAATCTATGAATGGAACGAGAAGCAGATCATACATTTTGCTCTACAAAAACTTTCTGGTTTGGCAAAGAAGTGGTTTGAAGCCCTTCCTAGCGTTGTTTTCAGTTGGTCAGAGTGGCAGGACAAACTCATAAGAGCTTTCCCAAATAAACAAAATTATGGTCGGCTTCTCGAAGAAATGTTAGCGCGCACTACTCGTAGTAGCGAAAGCCTGCGTGAGTACTTCTACGATAAGTTAACGTTGTTAAACAGATGTGAAATAAGAGGCAAAAAGGCCGTCGATTGTATTATTCACGGAATACTAGATAAATCAATTAGAAGCAGTGCACAGGCACTGACTTGTAGAGAACCAGAAGAATTATTGAATTTTTTAAGCTCTCAACGCCCTATATTAAAAAATAATACATTTATCAGGAAACGTAGCGATAATATGATAGTTCGACCGGGTAACACGGCAACACCCTCGAGCGAAAGTTCGGTAATTTGTTTCAATTGCCGCTCAAAGGGACACCCTTATTTTCGATGCCCCAAACCCCTTATTAAATGTTTAAAGTGCCAAAGAGTAGGTCACAATAATGATAATTGTAAACTAAAGCCATTAATCTTACGAAACGAACCTAAACAGGCAGATAGCCAGAATCGAAAAATTTTGACTATATCTACTTCAATAAAAACAGCGACAAATTTTACAAACCGTTAAGGTAAACGATAAATCCTTAATTGCTTTTGTTGATTTCGGCAGCGAATGTAGCTTAATCAGAGAATCTGATGCTCGAAGTCTGAATTTAACTAAAACTTTAAAGAGTTGCCAGTAATCAAAGGATTCGGCAACTCTAAAAGTTTTTCCAGTATATAGGAGCAATGTTGATCTGAAATCAGGAAGTTGAGGTTAATGTAGAGGTATTGGTAGTTAGCAATCAGTTTCTTCAGTCAGCTTTACTTATACTTATTTAAGAATAGCCAGCAGTTAACGTTTTATCAGAGTCCCGATACCGATACTATAATACAGCCGGTGAAGTGTTTAAAGTTAAACATTGATAACGATACCGATATAACATTATCAGGCTTAGTCGAAGTTACTGCATCTGACGTTGACTACTGTGGAGATATATATATAGAAGGTTACTGCAATTGTGAACCTAGGAAAGAGCATTATTTGCACCAGGGGGTTTATAGGGTTATTAATGGGAAGTGTAGTTTGCCTGTGACCAATTTATCTGGTCAAAACCTTAAACTACACAAGATGCGGTTGTGGCCTATTGCTAAAGGAACTTGTTTTGTTGAGAGAAGTACCACTTATACGAATAGAGTAATGAAAGATAGTTCAGAATATGAACCTTTACTAATATCTCATATAAAAGTTGGTTCCCAGATTGATAAAGAGACATTATGTAGACTTCATTCACTTTTACTTAATTATCGTGATTGTTTTGCATTCAATCTAGGAGAAATTGGTTGTATCAACTCAAATGAAATGAAAATAGATTTATTAGATGATAAACCCGTAGTTTACAGACCGTATAGATTATCTTTTTCGGAAAGGGGTCAGGTTAGGGAGATAATAGATGATTTGTTGCAAAATGACATCATACAAGAGTCTAATTCAAATTATGCTAGTCCTATTCTAGTGGTGAGGAAAAAGACAGGGGAACAGCGTTTATATGTCGATTATAGGGCGCTTAATAATAAGACTATGAAAGATCGTTTTCCTTTGCCGATAATCGACGATCAATTGACAAACCTTAGTGGCAATAATTTTTTTTACATCTCTTGATCTGGCTTCTGGGTACTACCAGGTGCCAATGGCGGAAAAGAGAAAAAAAAAAATAAAAAAAAATGTTTTATTTCTTTAACTCATACAGGTTAGTGATTTTTAGGACGGGGGCATTCTTTTAAGTATATAATATACCTGTATTAGAATACCCCCCCTCTTCCATAACAAAGGTTACATAAACGTATATGATTCCAGTAGGTAAGTATAACAATTTTGTTGTAAAACAAGAATAATTAAGTAGGCACTTAAACTAGTTTATATGATGTGTTATGTTTGCACGTGCGTGTGCGTGCGTGTGTGTGTGTGTGTGTGTGTGTGTGCGTGCGTGCGTGCGTGTGTGTGTGTGTGTGTGTGTGCGTGTGTGTGCGTGCGTGTGTGTGCGTGTGTGTGTGTGTGTGTGCGTGTGTGTGTGTGTGTGTGTGTGTGTGTGTGTGTGTATATGTATGTGAGGGGGTATGTGTGTGTATAATTGTTAAATATAATGGGAATATAAAAACATGTAAGTAGAATGCTTGTGGATGTGTGTTATGTGTGGTACAAGCCCTACGACCTATGTCTTGGGATCAGCGTGTGTTGCCACTTAATACCACACATAAACATGATCACTCGTTTTTAATTTAGCCTAGATTTTATGAAATAGTTTTTACAAGTGTTTCAATGTCATCGTAACTTTTAGTTTTCAACCATAACACAATTGTTTCTTTGCAGTCATGGGTATTCATAGGGTAGATATTAACGTCTTTGTTAATACGATTGTATATGTGAGCCGCTTGACTGTCAAATTGTCTCTTAGCAAAACTACTTTGTACATTGACAACTGCGGCCACGGAATATTTACGCCTTTTGTTTAGAAACTCAGGATTGTAAAGGAGTCGTCCACTAACTGCATTCGTAACGCCGGATGGGCACTACGAATTCAAAAGGATGCCTTTTGGCCTTGCGAATGCTCCAGCTGTATTTCAGAGACTAATGAATGCAATGCTAGGTAGTAAACGTCATGAATCAGCTTTGGCTTATTTGGATGACATTCTTGTGCCATCGGTTACCTTGGAGGAGGGATTTATGAGGTTAGAGGATGTTTTGAGGTTGTTGCGGCAGAATGGGCTTACTTTAAAACTATCTAAATGCCGTTTCTTCGATAATTCCCTTGACTATTTAGGTTATGAGATTTCTGCCGAGGGCATACGCCCTAACGAAAATAAGATTTTAGCTGTTAAAGAGTTTCCAGTTCCCCAAAACGTACATGAAATCCGTCAGTTTTTGGGATTAGCTGGTTATTTTAGAAAATTTATTAGAAGTTTCGGGGAAATCGCTGGGCCTCTAACGAACTTGCTCAAAAAGGGCAATGTCTTTAAATGGACAGATGAAGAATCCCATTCATATATTACCTTAAAAAACAAGTTAATTGACCGACCAATTTTAGCGCTATACAACCCTAATTTTGAATCTGAGTTGCATACCGATGCAAGTTCTTTAAGCGTGGGTGGGATATTGTTGCAGTGGCAGCTAGAGCCACGCGCTCTTAAACCAATAGCTTATTTTAGCCGGCAAACTACCCCCGAGGAGCGTCACTTGCATTCTTAAATGCTCCCTAAATTTCTTCATTAAAGAAATTTAGGGTATATTTGTTGGGTATACAGTTCAAAATTGTAACAGACTGTAACGCCCTTCGAACAACACTAACTAAACGCGATTTAATACCCCGAATAGCTAGGTGGTGGCTTTTAATAAGTGAATTCAACTTTAGTATAGAGTACCGTCCAGGAATTCGTATGGCTCATGTGGACGCACTGAGTCGTAACACAAAATTAACACCTGAAGATATCGATAATTCTGCAGTCACAGTATATAATATTGAAACTGATAACTGGCTCTTGACTTTACAAATGACAGATCCTGATATATCCCTATAAAATTCTTGAACCTGAGTCAGATGGAGAAGCTAAAGAAATTAAAAAGAATTATGTCGTTAAGAATAGTAGGGTGTACAGGAGAGTTGATGATAAGCTTTGTTTAGTAATTCCTCGAGAGGCTCGATGGCAAATATGTAAGTCTAACCACGATGACGCTGGTCATTTAGGTGTATCGAAGACAACGGCGAGAATCCAATCTGTTTTCTGGTTTCCAAAGTTACGTAGATTTGTTAAGAAGTATGTAAGGTCTTGTATTAAATGCGCTTATAATAAGCATAATACGTCACGACATAAGAATGGTCAGTTGTATCCGATAGAGAAAGTAAGCATTCCGTTCCACACCATTCACATTGACCACTTGGGTCCATTTGTCAAAAGTAAGAACGGCAATGTTTACATTCTCACCATAGTGGATGGATTTACGAAGTATTTGTTTGTAAGAGCTGTTAAGGATACAAAAACTAAAACAACTGTTATAGTATTATTGAATATTTTTTATGACTTCGGTTTACCATCCCGAATAATATCGGATCGAGGTACCTCTTTTATTTCAGCAGCTTTTAAATCCTTTTGTAATACTCATGGCATAAAACATGTTTGAATGCTGTCGCATGTCCCAGAGCCAACGGCCAAGCCGAAAGATACAACCAAACGATCTTAAGTTCACTTGCAAAATATTCTGACGGTGAGGACGAACGGAACTGGGACATATGTCTAGGCAAAGATCAGTGGGGAATTAATAATGCCACAAATTCCACCACTCAGAAAACAGCTACTGAAGCATTGTTTGGCACCAGATTGAAAGATAGGTAATATGTTAGATGTCAATAATGAGCCCAATCCCAATTTTACAGAAGTAAGGCAAGAAGTTCGTACAAATATCGAATCTAGTCAGATTAAACAAAAACAAAACTACGATCAAAATAGAGTTCCGGCCCCGACTTATAATGAAGGAGATTTAATTAAAATAACTAGGACTAATTTTAATAATAAAGGTAATAGTACTAAGTTGATGTCCAAATTTATAGGCCCTTTCAAAATAGCAAAAGTTTTAGGTAAAGATAGGTATAAAATTGTCGAAATACCTGGTTTTAGTAAACGTAAGAATAAATTTGATAGTGTGGTAGCAGTAGACAGGATTCGTCCATGGATCAATATAAATGTGTCCGAACAAAATGATACTCTAAATGTAGTGACTAGTAGTAGTAGTAGTACTTCTGATAGCGAAAGTAATAAAAGTAACAATGAACTGCAGCAAGATCAATCTGAGTCCAAACAATAGCCTAATGTAATGAATTATTAACCGGATATAATATATAGATTAGTTCACAATGTATTTAAATGAAATTTAATTTAATTTAATTTACAAAATTGTTCTACGAATGTAATGAAATGTTATTAATACTTAGTTATAAAATATATAGATATGATTAGTTCACAGTTGATTTATACAAAATGTTATATTTTTTTAGTATACTTATTTAAATATATATAAATTATTTTAAGTGATTATATACCGTGCGTCAGGAGATCGCACGTAGTCGGACGGCCGAATGTAATGAATTCATGATTTTTTAACATTGTTTAACAAATTTGTCAGTTAAATTAAGTTTTTTTTTTTTTTTATATACATTCATATTTAATTTATTTCCCTATTTGATGATGGCATTAATTAATTCATGTTTTGATCAATAAAAGTAAGTTAGTTGATTCAAAGTACCATAAAGTGAACGAACAGAATGATGGATACATTTCGTTCACTCTAGAACGAAATGTGCTTAAACGGATTTTTTTTTAAAAAAAGGACATTCTTATCGTATAGCTCGACCAAGAGAGACGTCGAATATTACTTGTGTGTTAAAAGCTGTACAGTTGCTGGTTATTTCATTACTTTATAATAATTGTAATTGTATATAAATATATAAGCAGAAGTGATTGGAATATATAATCGTTGTTACGAAGCAAGCAGTTTTATAATACACCTGAATCTGAATTGTGAGTTTCTCACAATACAGGCCATAACTCGCTTTTTTGACTTTCACAAAATCTGGTTTCAACTTTCACAATTCTTTGGGAATGTTCACTAAATCATTAGGACATTTTTAAAGAGTTTTAACAAAGTGGCCCTCGCACCACACACACATCCCTATTTATACCCCATTCTTGAATGTTGTGATTGTCTTAAGGATTTTAATGTGGCAACCCGTCGTTCAGGTCTTTCAAACTCATCATCATCGTAATCGTCAGGGTTTATTTGAGACGATGCGCTTGACGCACTAAAATTGTCTTTTACTGCCTTATTAAATCTTATATTGTGTGTCATGTACACCTGTTGATCATCCCTTTCTTCTTCTTTGGCGCATGTACAAGCGACGATAAAATGCAGTATCATTGCCTGCAAATAATTTTATTTATTCAGTACCTATTTATAAATCCACTGACGACACACGTACATTGACGATTTGCATGCAATTTTTATCCTCTATTTCAACCCCTTCAAGGCATTTTTCCGCGATAAAAGATACCCTATGTTGTTCTCCAAGGCATAGTCTATCTCTATACCAAATTTCATCAAAATCGATTCAGTGGTTTAGGCGTGAAAGCGTAAAAGACAGACAGGACTTACTTTCGTATTTATAAAATTAGTACTGTACTGATGTGTAAATAGGTTGTTTTTCTTCCACTTGTTTTAAATAAGTAAGTAGGTATGCTAACTTTCACAATGATAACTCACCTTAACTACAATAACAGTAACAAACAGCACAAGATGTAATGTCAGAGAATACATTAATATATGGTAAGTCATGTCGCCACAGCCTCGAGTGTGAATAGAGCTTGTGCCCAATTCTAGGAGATAGTTTGATATACAAGTACCGCTTTTGCAGCAACTAAAAATACAAATAAAGAAATTTCATTACACTACCTACATAGAACTGCCCCCATTTATCTTATTGCCAGTTTAAAGAAGCCGCTAGGGAAATACCAGTAACGGCAGAACAATTGCCTGCAAACCTACTTAAGTAGTAAATATCTCCATATTATGGTCATTGGTCAGCAACTCGGCAAGCACAAGGCAAGTCTTTAGTTTGTGCTTACACAAAGACTTGTAGACAACTTATGTCCAGTGTCCACCAATCGACATGTTTAGATCGATAATGATGATGTGAACTATTTTATTTTCTTTGAGACTTATCTCTTTTATTGTACCTACTCTCTGTCCGGTCGTAAGCAGTTATGATCCTATAACGGTGTTGCTGCAATGTAGTACGTTGGCAGTTGCGAAATGATGATATTTATAAACTGGAATCCGCGAAAATGCTAATATTGTCTTAATTAATAACATAATAATTAGGTCACCTAAATGGTACGCTGTCTGTAACAGTTTTAACCTCTCGATATTCACGTGAATGATGATTTTTAGGAGGCGGGTTCCATTCATAATTTCTTAAATTGTCAAACCAGTTGTTCTTGAACCAGTCTTTATATGAGTCAAGCTGAAATATATTATGTAAATTTAACAGTAATAGGTACGCAGGTAACACTCATTTCCACTTTTAAAATTTAGCAATCGTTAGCGCAGTATAAATCAGACTCGAAGACTCCGAAGATCTTCGCATAGTTCCTACTTTTGCGATCTGTAACATAATTCTTTGGTGCTAAAAGTATTGTTAAGAATGTTAGGAATGTATATTTATCATTAAAAGTACTTAGTTACACATTTATCTATTATGATTTTAATGATAATAAAGCCTGCAAAGCCCATAGTTCATATAGGTAAGTCTTCTCTTTCCTATATGAATTATATGTAGGTACCTACGTTAATATCTAAGTACAGAATATAAAACATGAGCCTGTTAATCAACTCACCCCACAGCACTTCAGAGACCACTGCAAATTATCAACAAAATGTTTATATTTCGGAACAATTCTGTAATATGTCATTGTGGAGTTGATACGATTTTGTAAAGAAATTTTGCACGTCAGCATCTTGTGAAAACATAATGCTGCACCAACACAATTAATCGCCATTATCCATATCACACAAAGCCATAGCGGACAACAGATCACCTTCGATTTATGACTGTAAATTGAAATACAAACATAAAATAGATAAAATAATCCAACGGCCCCTGTTGAACAATAAATAGGTAGCTAAGAAAATAAGTGCGATTCGAATTAAATTACGTGTGACAAATGTGAATATACGTCCCGCTTTCAGACTGTATCTGTCCGTCTGCTGTATCGACATACCGGACATATCACCATCAGGTGTCGAAAGTTGAAGAAGCCTGTGTCCAGTAGTAGACGACTTTCGGCATATAATGATAATGGAAAAAAAACGCTTAATGCGTTCCTTTGCTAGAAAATATTTAGTTCAAATGATAGCAAACTTCCTATATTTATTAAATAAGCAAAGTAAGTTCTCATTAACGTGATCGTACTCAATCTTCTTGCCATTAGCAACGGAAAATAGGATAAATACATTCGTAGGCATCATGATTAATCCAGACAGCAAAACCATAGCATTTATCAAGTCCGTGCCTGTTATCACTAACATATCACCGACAGCTGTGAACAAGAATATAGATAAAATACCTATCTCCTTTTAAATCACCAAAGTAATCAAGATTATATAGTTTTTACGTCATACTACAAAATTGGTAGGATAGGTGATTTAGGAACTAGGTACCTATGATGTCACTGTTCAGCGACTTTTGATGTTGACTGTACCTAGATAATGGTGCTGATATATGATGACGAAATGCCAAGCAAATCAAATAAAAATCAATATCAGACCTCAAATTAATTACTATTCGCCCATATTAAATTTTATAAACGTAACGTCGTTGATGCAAAACTACTGTAGCTTACAATATTCTAAATCTAACCTACCAACTGGTATAGCAACCCACTTACCATAAAATAACAATAGTGACCACACAATAGAAAATATAGATGTAAGCCACAAAAAACATGACCCTATCACCACAAATGGGTGGTTTAGAGGAGACATGCTATACTTAAGCTGAAATTATAAATAAAATAAAACAGTTTTAAATACGGTCGGCAATATACAATTACTGATGACACAATCTTAGGTTAAACTAAACACAATAATAATATTCAATATTTTCTGAATTCTGTAGTGGTATAAGTTTCGTATTACAATATTGACAGCAGTGATAGTCTTCTTCTTCTTCTTCTTCTCCTTTTTTTGGCAACAGAGCCGACGATTATGTCAGCTATTTCTGCCAGCGTCAAGTGTAGAATAATATTGTTGTTGATGATATTAATGGTATATTACAATGATAAAATAGAAAAAATGTGGATGAAATTAAATGACAACCATCTTCCGTGAAAACAAAAGATGGACCAGCAGTGATAGTCGTATCAAAATAAAAAAAAAGTAATATTATGCCAATCTTTGAACGCAATGTTTGATGTGCTTGTGATACTTTTTTTTACAATCATTTTGTTGAATATTAGAGGTCAATTATTATTAACGTTCGAAAATATCAATCCCCACATCAAAAGCTGCTCACTAGGCGAGGACTCGACCGAGGTTAGTCGGTGATTGTGTTATGTCACTCACTTAAATCTCAGATATAAGCTTCCAGTTACTGCAACTGCATTAATTAAACAATTTATGTTTGCTTGTGTTAGACCGAAGTTGCGGAGTCTGAAATTGTTAGCGGTAAATAGCTAGAGAAACATAGTGGTTATACACTTTCTGCCCACCCCTTCGAGAAGATAGGCATGATGCCTTATGTTAATCCAGAAAAAAACGAAAAAAAAACATGAAAAAAACCTTTAGTGTTATGATCTTTAAAGGCCTGATTGATATTAAAATAGCAATTTTATAAAAACACTAAAATAAAAAATACAACCTTTAGTTTCTGATATTATCTTTTTTAAACAAGTTTAATAAAATCCAATATAAATAATGTTTTTCAATACATTTTTGCAAAATATTACTTATTATTTCAATAAATGCTATATGTAATTAAAATATATAAACATGTATGTATAAAATTAATCTTATAATAATATTAACACATAAATATGAGATATGATCTATAATAATTGGCAAGCAACGTCTTACGTTAAAGGTTCTTATTAATTCCTATTTAATAGGCTAGCGCAAATTACGGCGGGTCGCACCGCATAACAAAAATCCTCCTACATCACTTTAGTACATTTTGGCGGACGTAGTAGACACGGCAATAACATTAATTATCTGATCTGAATCGAGCTCACATAACTAAGGGGCGGGGACGGCATGCGCGGAACGTAAATGTTGCGCTGTGATTGGCTATTCAGCCAAGATTCGAATGCACTGAAATGCACCAATCTTAGGGTAGTATTTATAAACGAAGCTCAGGTATTGAGTACGCGTACTTATTTATTTATTTATTTATTAAACTTCATGCACATAGGTACAGAGGCGGACTTAATGCTAAAAGCATTCTCTACCAGTCAACCTTAGGTGGTGCAGAGATAAACGAAGTCAGTGCAGTTAATGAAGCAGAAAAAAAAAGCTAAGATTGCGATTTTAATTAAGAATATAAAAGGTAACCATAATATAGGAAATAAACGGTAAATACATGAATAATTTTATAATATAATATTTAAATAGATATCGAGGGAAACACATACATAATATACGTAAATATATAAATAAATAATACAATAATAATAAAATTATACTTATATACACTATACTTAATACCGTCTCTTTCTAACTACGGTCTCGGGTCCCTAGTTAGATAGAGACAGGGGTATGATTCAAGTGCGCGTACTCAACTCAATACCTGAGATGCGGTTATAAATACGAGCCATAGTGTCCACAGAGAGTGAGTGGTAGCGAATGCCCCTATGAGTTGTGCGTGTCTGTTACTTTGTTTAAGGAATCTATTAGAAGGTTATCTGTGATACATTATTATTTAAGGCACTTGATTTCAGAAATAGAGTCTCGTTTTATATTGTATACATTAGTTTTCTTTGTCTGGTTTCGTAACATCACCCATTGGTTTAATTTTAGGGGAGACATTAAATTCGCAGCCAGTGCTTGCAATAACATCTTCTACTTTTACACCATCAGCCAATTCAGTTAGGGTCAATCCACTTTCCTTGTCAACTTCGAATACACACTGCAATTAAAATGTACAATAAATTTATAAACAAAGTAATAGCTAGGTATTTTTTATCTATATTGCTAGTAAAATAGCTAGGTATTTTTTATCTATATTGCTAGTCGTAGAATATTACTTATGAGAAATTTTGTTGGCATAATAAGATTCAATTAGTGCCTACTGCATCTTCTTACTCAGAGTAAGCATACCTATGCGTTGACTGGGTCCTACAAGTCAGATTAACAAGAACATTTAGTTATATTTACTTATTATTATTATTATTCTCTTTATTTATATTTTTTTCTTATTAATTACATTTTTAAACAGGTATATATTTATATAAAACAAAAAATACACATTTAAAAATATAAAAAATAGATTACCACCGGCAACGAGACTAGAGTCCAAGCTACCGGCGGTTAGGGCTCCAGAGAGAGGAACCTCCTAACAATACGTGCCCAGTCGAGAAGCACTGCCTTCTGGATCTGGCCCTTGAGCCATCCACCTAATGCGAGCCTCTTTAGGTGTTGTTCGAGGCTCTTTGCTATTAAACCATTTACAGTAATGACTATCGGCACAATGACAGCAGAATCCACATCCCACATGTCAACAATCTCATGGGCTAAATCAAGATATTTTATTTGCTTGTCTTTCTCAGCCTTCATGAGATTCTCGTCATGAGGGACGGTAATATCAACTATCATTGCAAGGCGTTCAGATCGATCTACCACCACAATGTCAGGCTTGTTAGCTATAATAGTCCTGTCTGTGATGATGGAGCGATCCCAGTACAATGTCGCGCGACCATTCTCGAGAACTGGCTCTGGGTCGTACCTGTAGTACGGCACCTCGACATCCAAAAGATTGTATCGCAGAGCAATTTGCTGGTGGATGATCCTGGCTACTCGGTTATGTCTGTGCAAGTACTCTCCGTTAGCAAGACGCGAACAGCCAGAAACAATATGCCTGAGGGATTCACCAGGGCGATGACATGCCCGACATATGTCAGTAGTGCCATCCCTCAAGATATATTTCCGGTAGTTGTTCGTCATGATAACTTTGTCAGCAATTGCACAAACAAACCCTTCGGTTTCTCCAAACAGATCGCCGAAGCGTAGCCAGGCAACGGAGGCAGCATGGTCTATATCAGGCCCATGTAAGGCCCGATAGAACCGTCCGTGAAGCTCCTTGCTCTGCCATATTATTCTACGGTCGTCTATAGTGAGTACCACAGGTCTACGCCAGCTCTCCTTAGCCAGGGCTAGCGGAGTAAGTCCACTATCCACTGCAACCATATCACGATGCACACCCTCGCTCATCTTGAGAAAATAGTCTCTAAGGTTGCATATCTCACGATTGTGGAGGGTTTTGGCGTTTAGAAATCCACGGCCTCCACATTTTCGCGGGATATACAACCTCATGACGGATGAACGCGGATGGTGCATACGAAATACGGTTAACAATGTTTTATTAATTAACAATTAACAATGTTAACAATTATTATTATTATTATTAGAAGTCTTAATTTCACGAGATTCCATGTTCCCTTTAATTAATGCCCAAAGGAACTTAGAAAGTGTGTATGAGTTTGACATTGTTAAAATGCAGTAGTTCAATTGCACTTCGTATTACCTTTTCAGTTATGATCATGTCCACACAATTTTTGCCAGTCAGCGGTAGATTACATTCGGAAAGTATTTTGTGGGCACCATTCTTGGCCGAGTGTTCCATAGCGACTACCACTTTGGTTCTAGGAGCTGATACCAGGTCCATTGCACCACCCATACCTTTTACTATTTTACCCTAAAAGTAAAAAGATTTTAAATGAGCAACAGAGAAGAAATTATGCTATCAACATCGTAAACTTTTGAAATAATATCCAATGCTATGTTTAATTGCAAATAATTATAATGTCACAATTTACAAAATTAGTCAATTTAAAACATACCGGAATCATCCAATTTGCCAAGTCACCATATTTCGAAACTTGCATGGCACCAAGTATAGTCAAGTCAATATGACCACCTCGAATCATTGCAAAGCTATCATCTGATGAAAAGAATGAGGCTCCTGCAAAATAAATCTAAATTTTACGATGTGAACATTTACAATGGGGGAGTTGTTTTTTATTTGGCACTTTACGTCCCTTTATCCTTCCAGTCCTTATTAAAAGCATCCAGGAGAGCTATTCTCATGCAATAGAAATGTCTCTACTCAAAAAAAATTATGAACATGTCAAAGAAAAACTTCTGCTGAAAAATGTTTTGGTCTTCACCACCTGCAGGGTTTATCATGCAACAGTTTTCAGAAGTTCTCTAAGGAGTTTGTCAAGAATATGAGGCCACATCCGTATTCAGAGGGTTGCCATCTGCTCCCAAATAGCTATGTTAATTCTACAGCTGATATGCCCCATACATAAGCATTAAAGATAACGTATGGATCAAGTGTATCCTTATCTTAGCAAGCTTTATCTTATTGTTTATGTCATAATAGTTAGGTACACTACATTAAATTTTTCAAAATATTTACTGTTTTAATAATACAAAAACAATGTTGTTAAATGAATTTACTAAAATGCACCAACAACACTGTTTCTGTAATGGTCAGATGTCACGATTGACTTCACACGCCAGTGAACAATATACCTAAACATTGGGTTCAGCAGAGCAGTAGAGCAGTTGAAGTATAGTATAGTAGTATGTTACGTGCGGCAACCTATGCTGCAAGACCGTTCACGTACCAGATGAAATTTCAAAAATTTATTTATTTAGTTTATTTTCAAAAAAATACTTTTTTACTTCTAAATAAAGTAGAATATATTTTTAACGTTATTTTCTTTGAGTATGACCACAATCAGTATAATATTTTAAATGTTGTCAAATAGTCTATTACGGTATAACAATAAGTACAAATATTGATATGTGTCTCTCATTTGTATTGCATAATATTCTTAACTAGTACATGGTGAGCCAACATAAAAATATGTATTTACATAGTAACTACATTACACAGTCGTTAAATGTTAACGCACTAGCCCTTAAAATTTAACGATGTGTTGAATTTTAATTGAGAAATGTAGCGTTTATTTACTGTGACATGCCTACGTAAGAAAGAACAAATATTTTTGTTATTTGTAGAGGCAACAACTAAGTAAACAGTTAAGTATCTATGCGCGTCATCGGATTTTGATTTTTTTGTCAGGCTTTTTGATTATTGTTATTGCCGCATTGTAACATAATAACTAGTATTTAAATTTGCTAGATACAATTATTATGCACAAATAATCCACTATCTATATGTATAACTGAATTTTGAAACTTATTTATTACAATAAGTGTATTTACCTGGAAGTACTGTAACAGTTTCTTTGCCAGCATTAATTAGATCCGCATCAACCTCATCTTCAGTTGGGTATGGACCTAAACCAAGTATTCCATTTTCTGACTGCAAGAGCACTTTCATATTGGCTGGAATATAGTTGCTCGCTAGCATAGGCATGCCTAAAATTGGTTAACAAAAAATTACACTAAATGAATGTTACACAAAACTAGTAAAAAAATAAGAGATACAATAATAGCTTACCAATCCCAAGATTTGCATGCATTCCATCTTTAAATTCTAAAGCTGCTCTTCTAATTATCCTCTCCCTCGTCGAATCTGACGGCTTACCAGCAGTAACAGATTTCTTTACTATCCTTCTTTCAATCCTCTTTTCATATTTATCTCCTATTATAATCCTATGTATGTATATAGATGGTATATGTACAAAATCTGGATCAATCTCATCCACAATTTCTTCAACCTCAACAATTGTAGTTTTGGCAGCTTTGCACATGGGAGGAGAGAAATTACGAGCACTCTTATTAAAGATTATGTTGCCATGATTATCTGCTTTCCAAGCTTTTATCAGTGCGAAATCGCCAGTTATGGCTTCTTCCATGATGTAGTCTACGCCTTTAAATTGTCTGACATCTCTAGGTGTACTTGGAATGGCAATCTAAAACAAACATTAATTATTTAATTTCTCACAAACTGAGAACATTGCTAGCTGATTAGTGAAATTATGACTAACGGAAATAACACATTGGTCGTAGGTATTTACAACACCAAAATATCAATGTACAAAATAAATGAACAACCTACCTTCCCATCTTTATTATATTTAATTGGTGATCCACCTTCCTGTATAAGTGTACCAAATCCTGTAGGTGTGAAGAACGCTGGTATTCCAGCACCACCTGCACGGATCCTTTCTGCCAATGTGCCTTGAGGAGTAAGTTCTACCTAAAAAATTCAGTAGATTATATATTGTAGATTAAAAATTATGTAAACAAAGTCAAGAGCATTACTTATGGTAGAGCAAATTACATATAAAGACATTTGTTTAGACAATAAATACCAAATCACCTTAAGTAATGTCATTTTAAAAAATGAATACATATTATATTATACACACCTCCAATTCACCACTAAGAAATTGCTTCTCAAATTCAGCATTCTCACCAACATATGATGAAATCATTCTTTTGATTTGCTTACTCTTTAAAAGAACTCCGAGGCCAAAGTCATTAACACCTGAAACAGATTTAATTAATGGCAATTAATTAAATCTGTTATTATTAGTTCAAATACATTATGTGTATAGTTAAAGTTTATTTATTTGCTTTCTTTCTTAAAATAATAAAAGTTTTTATCAGTAACATACACACTTAGTATATTGCATACTAGCTGCATGTCTTTAAATATTTTTTATATTATTATGTTATAGTGCTTCGTGTCAGAAAGGGGTTGCTCAAACAAGCCTAGGAATTTACTTAACATTCATATGCCGGTTGCATGGTTTATTGGAGGTAAACCACAATGCAGTTGAAAATGTTAAGTAATTTTAATTATGAAGTTCTTCTTCTTCTTCTCCTTTTTTTTGGCAACAGAGCCGACGATTATGTCAGCTATTTCTGCCAGCGTCAAGTGTAGAATAATATTGTTGTTGATGATATTAATGGTATATTACAATGATAAAATAGAAAAAATGTGGATGAAATTAAATGACAACCATCTTCAGTGAAAACAAAAGATGGACTCCAATTATGAAGTTAAATAACTGTTTTCATGATTTATACATATAACTACAGAAACAATTTTTTTATGCCCAACATGTAAATATTTAAAGTTGACAGATAAATGTCATTGGTAGACATGCATTTATTTTAAAACCAGAATTCAATATTTTATAAAAATGCTTATCATATTGAAGTAAGAACAGACCAATCTACAAGTACCTCTATCTTACACACAAACATAATCTTAGTTTCATAGACTCTTACATTTTTATTAGACATGCTTAGGTACTTACTTGTTAACAGATGCAAAATACAAGTTATATCACTTCAAGCTATTAATGAATATTAATGTGCTGCTAAATCAGTAGAACTTGTTTATTTATTATACCTTGAGAAAATTTGGTAGGTACGTAAAAACTAATACTTAAGTACCTGCATTATTGGAGACCACAGTAAGGCCAGATACACCTTTTTGTTTTACTGCCAGAATGAGTTTTTCGGGTATACCACATAACCCAAAACCACCAACTAACAATGTTGATCCATCTGGAATATCCTTCACTGCCTCATTTGCATTTTGATAAAATTTATTACTACGTTTTGCTGTACTGTAGTTCGCACAAGAAAATATCTGAAAGACGAAGTATTGGTGTTGTTTGTTAATTAAGTACTTTAATAGTCAATATAAAAATAGATTTAGGATTTAAACTCAATCTAAAACTCACCTTCGCTCCATTGTATACATTTTTATTTTTAAATAAATTTGTTTTTACGACGAAAATTCTTCTTAAAACTGTTGCTGCCATGGTTGTGGACACAATTTGCTAAAATAATACATTCACTATAAATAATATTAACACGGCTCATAAATACAATAAGTACATACGTTTGTAATTAAAATTTTAATGCGCAAATTAAACTTTTAAATTTATTACTAGCTCAAGCGTTTGACAGCGTTCTTTTCATCAATGTTATTGTTACGTTACGTTCAGTAACAATAATTTTGCAGTCTGATATCGTTTAGTGACGTTATCAACTGTTTGTCGTTCACTGAATATTTTTATCTGAAATGAGCTGAAATATGATAATTTTGTACAACAACACACGTTACAGTACTGTTTTGTTACACCAACCACGATAAACTAGTTTTATATGAACTGAGAAAACACTTGTTTATCTTGCTTCGATCTCGAGGTCAACAGTGAGGAGATCTCACGCAACAAATAACTTTATCTATCTATACATATATTAAAAATGTAACCGGTCGCTGTCTGTACATTGAAGATATTTTAGAAAAAATGTTATTGGGATCTTTATAAACGCAAATAGAACCCAAAACAATGATTATTACAATTTTTCTCTGTTTGTCTGTTTGTCTGTGGGTTTGTTCACGCTAATCTCAAAAACGGCTTATTCTATTTAAATACGGTTTTCACTGATACATTGTGGTAAGCTTCACTTATCATTTAGTGTTTGTTTTATGTCAATCGGTTCATAGATAAAAAAGTTATGCCAATTTAAATAATCACGTCATACATGTGGTATGTATTTAGCTTAGGTTAGTGTGTTTTTAAGTTAGGTTAACACGTCTTATTTCTTTATTAAAATGTAATGCTTTATCAGTTAAAATGTAAATAAAAGTTAGATTTATATTTTTCTGCACTTATTTTTATTTTTATTTTTTGTGATAAAAACATGTTTGTTAACACGTCTCATTACGAAATAGGTGGAATTAAAATGAATTACGAAATAGTAGTAGTCGATTTACGCTGGTTTCAGCATGAATGGGTCGGATCGACCAGGTAAGTACTACCCTCTCATAGAAGATCGTTGTAAGAGTAATAGTATCCATATTATTGCGTTTCGTTCGGTAAGTGCGAGAGCCAGAGGCCCAACTGATGCAGAGATGACAATCCTTGCAGCATGTGTGGGACCAGCTGAGTATCCGTGGAGTCATTGTGTGGGTGGTGTGGGTCAATTCGCCGGGCAGGGAGACCCGTATAAACGGTGGTGCCGCTGGCCACCCGCAGCATTGTACAGGGGCCCAATTAGACCTAACCGTAGTATTACGGTAGTAGATCCAAGCTGGTTTCAGCATGAATGGGCCGGATCGTCCGGAGAAGTACTACCCTCTCATAGAAGATCGACGTAAGAGTAGTAGTATTCGTACTACTGCGTTTCGTTCGGTGAGTGAGAGTGCCGGGGGCCCAATTGCCCCCTTTCCTCTTTCCTCACTTCCCTCACTCCCCTAACCCCATTCCCAGCCGCTATAGTGGAGGCCACCATATCAGCAGTTTAAAACGATGGCTTTTGGTATGGTGGCCATCACTTCTAGATTCCGCTGACTGCTTACCATCATGCAGGATGGAGTCACATTGGTAGTAAAAAAAAAATTACCACCCCACCAGGTTTCGCATAATCCCGGAGTGGTTCGTCGTGCAGGTTGGTGACCGAATAGTGGGACCCGGCGACCATTTTCGAGAGAGTACGGGGGCCCTTTGCGAGCAGTCCGTATCATCGGAAGCCCGGAGGCCACTTGAGCCTTTACAGCTGCGAAGAGACATCGCCTCCTCAATGGCCGTCTTCTATAGCCTTTACCACGGAGAGTCTTTTCTAGAGCTCTAAGTAATACTACCCTCTCCCTTTTTATCCAGAACGACACGTGCGGGACTGAAGTGCTACTCTTTCACAGTGCAATCTCGGGGTCTCGAACCAAACGGTTGAGCACTTCATACCTTTGTCGCTCAATTAAAGCCTATAACTCTTTGCCAGCGCATGAGTTTCCATCTAACTTTGATCCTGGGTCTTTAAAGCGGGGCGTGAAAAAGCATCCCACTAAGCCGCCATAGTGGAGGCCACCATACCAGTAGTTTTTCTTTTGGAATGGTGTCCACCACTTCTGGATTCCACTGACTCCTTACCATCAGGCAGAGTAGAGTCACTTTGGCAAGCCAATATATAAAAAAAAACCTTATAGCGTTTTTATTCCTCGGATTTCTCTCATTCCAAACAATTTCCCGTTTAGTTTTAAACGAGTTCAGTTTCCAGTGAGTATGGTTTCGCGATGACAATTAATAAAGTCTAAGGTCAGACACTAAATGTTGTGAGTGTGAATCTAAATACTAGCTGTTTTATTTATTTATTCAATAACAATTTTTTACATTGTGTTTGAAATATTATAATAGTATTACATAAAATTATTAAAAACGCATTGTTTTTCGCATATTCAGCTTTATGTGAATTTCACGTGTAAGTAATCCTAGCAGCCTTTATGGCTTTGATCCCCGATGGCTGTATAGCCATTGTCTAATATCGTATCGTATCGATAGTCTAATATCGTATATAGAGAAGCATTTACTGTAAAGATTTTTCTTATTCAACTAAACGAAGATGTTTATAATTCAAAACAAACCAAAAGATATATCCAAAAAATGCTGCCCAAAATCACTATTCCACGCGGACGAAGTCGCGGGCACAGCTAGTACTTAATATTATAAAGAGGAAAGATTATATATATTTTTGTATGCAACTAATAAACTCTAAAACTGCTAAACCGATTTCAAAAATTCTTTTACCATTAGAAAGCTACATTATCAGGGAGTAACATAGGCTCTAAACATTACTAGAAAAAATTAGAGATCCTTAGCAATTCCTACGGAAACCAACTGTAAAAAAATTAACTAAAAAATGTCTTTCATCGCATGCGCTGCGGAAAGTATTGATGATGGAACAAAAAAAAATTAACCCTCTCGTCTTTTAATTTGAAACTACTTACTGAAACCTGTAATAATTGGTTACTTATTTCAAACTAGATTTCCGCGACGTGATTTCACCCACGTCTTTGCCAACTGCTCTGTTTCCGTTACCAGTAGCGTGATGTTACATAGCCTACAGTAGCGAAGAGTCACTTTTCCGAAGAGGGAAGCCGGTGGTACTAAAATATTTTGAGTTTCGGAAGGCTAGTTAGTCTTTGAGTAGACACGCAAGCAGTGATAGGTATAAGGACGTCAGGACATATATTAAAAGGGAAGCCGGCAGGAATGGTGTTATATGGACGCTTCGCCACTGATAGCCTATAACCTTCCTCAGAAACTGAGCTCATCCAACGCAGAACTATTCAAATCTAAGTAGTGGTTCCAGAAATTAGCGCGTTCAAACAAACAGTACCACCGAACTGTGTACGGATTGAACTGACCATAGAGAGGTCTCGGGTTCGAACCCCGGGTCAGGTAAAGTGATATTGGCTTTTTCTTTCGAAAAATTCTCAGTATTAGCCCGGAGTCTGGAATTGTGCCCGATGAATGGCAACAAGCTCTCCTCCTGTTACATAGAATCTAAAATGTATTCAGCATACCTAATGTCAAAGAGGCAATTTAATTGATTTGTTTTTATATGACAAAGGTTTAATTTAACATATTCTTTTGTTTTCCACGATATTCATTTGTTTTTGAAAAATAAAAACGCTAATTTCAATAAATTATTGAATAAAAATACCGACACATGGATATATTAGTCCGCCCCTAGCTCAGACGAACTACGAAACTAGGACCACGAGCCCTTCCTTACCCGATTTTTTGTATATTTGTTTGTTACGATTTAATTCAAAATCTACGTAACTGATTTAAAAATTATTTTACCTTTAGAAAGCTTTAATAGTAGTGGATAACATAGTATATATATATATATATATATATATCGTTTATTAGGTAAACAAACAAAATCACAATATTACATGAACATAAAATATTACACTAAATTTGACATCCACACCGTTTACCACAGTTATGGTCTGTATTTTATTACGTTATGTCTGTATAGGTATATATATATATTTTCGTTGATGTGTTTTTATCAGTAATTTTCCGAATTTCAATATTTGTAAATTTTAAATACAGCACTGCAATAATAGTTCGCAGACAGTACTGCAAAGACATTTTATGTAGGCTTCCGCAAATAAAAGATAAAACTTTTTGATACTGAAGTGAAGCAAGAGGGCGGGTGTCTGGTATAAAAATAATAAATAAATGTAAAGTGTAGTAGCTAAAGAAATGTAAAGTGAAGTGTCGTCAAGCTTTTCAAAATTATTGGTAAGTAGACTTCCGATCTCCACTAGTTGGCAAGGCACCCTAAGAAGAAGAAGAATATTAGTAAGATCGAAAAAATAAAGTACCTCATTGTATTACGACCGTAATTGACTGTAATGTACGATTTCCAATTTTCCACCAAGCGTACGGCGACGGAGCGCGTCGGGGTGCATTTGACACTGTACTAATAGAAATTCAGGCTTAAATACAATAGATAGGCGCCATCCGCTTTGGAAGCATGAGGTCGTGGATTCGAAACCGGAAAAGTACCAATGTGATGTTTTAAATTCATATAAAAAATTTACTTTCTTAGTTCACCTTGGACATTACTGACTTACGGTGAAGCAAATCATCATGAAGAAATCTTGACTAATAAAATTCAGTCTTCTTCTTCAACAAACAAAGGTTTACTTTGTTTGTTGTGTAGGTAAACAAGGCAATGACAATGAGAAACGTCTTCATTTTATGCTATGTGTAGATAAATGTCAGTATGCGTGCCATGTCTCTTTTGCCGTTGTTCTAATATGATATAATCTTAAATTGGTATAAAAAAATAAGATTATAGAGTTATAATACATAAGTAAGTATACAAGAACTTTTTTTTTATTATGTAATTTTGTATTATGTGTGTGATTTTAATGTTGCATTACATACCTACATAGGTTTACGCCTTTTTTTCCCGAAAAGAAAGAGGAATAGAACCCGAGACCATCCTCACCCAGTACCACTGAAATACAGTAGCAGTCTGTATTTATGTGTATGTTGTATAGTCTGTGTATGCATATTACACCAAATATTGTAAGAGCATATTTTGTTGGTTCTTAGTAAATATATTCATACCAAGATGACTTTTATTTACTAAGAACCAACAAAAATTTACGTGGTTATCTTCAGAATGTATCATGCAGTTATTTAAGCGCTAAAATAAATAAATAATAAAAGCTGGATACTCGTATCTACATAACATAAATGTATTTTCAATGCTAAATACAAATTTTTTAACAAATTTATAGTGCTGGGCGACTTTAACTTCGGCAACGAGGTGGAATGGATTAATGCAAATGTAAGTAATAGGTACTGAATTAATACCTAACAGTGTTTCAAGTCAGTCCATTAGATAATTTTTTGACACTACCTCCGCTAGCAACCTATCGCAATTTAATGGAGTACGTAATACACATAACAGATTACTGGATTTAGTTTTTTCAAATGACTACGTCACAGTTACCGAGTGTGATCATGCACTTGCCGAGCCCGTACATGCGCATCATAAGCCATTATTTATTGTAGCTGACTTTGCTGAAATTCATATAGGTACTTGCAACCAAACTCACAAGTAAATTCCGGTTTAATAAGGGCGACTATACTGCTATGAAATCAGAACTCGATGGATTTAACTGGGTTGAATATTTAGGCACAGACACGCTGGATAACGCTGTAACGATGTTCTACAATAAACTTTATGCATTACGAGATAGATATGTTCCTGTGAAACCAGTAAAGCAATCTCTATATCCTCGTTGGTATAGTTCAGCCTTAATAAAAATATTAAAAGAAAAATATAAATACCACCGTAAATATAAACTATATGGCAACTTATCATGTACATTTCAACCGCGCGGCCAACTCATAAAATTTGATGAAACTTTGCCACGAATTAGTGGTAATTTGTTACTATACATATCTCATTTCCTGAATTTGTTGCAAAAAAAACTAAGACGCTATGACCCAAAATAGTTGGCCGCTAGCACCGCCACGTGCCGTAGTCACCGCCTATGATTACACAGAAACTAAGTAATGCAAATATGCGAATGATACCTTAAAAGAAAGGTCTTAATTTGTTGTATTTGTTGCAAAAATAAAAAATAAAAAAACTTTAATAAACAAAAAGTTATGCGATATTTAGTTTCCGGTAATGGGTTGGCAGGTATCTCACCATTTATATCAAATTAATAGAGGTTTATGTGTATGGTCAATTTGTTGCTAATTTGTTGCAACGAATAAACAGAAAAAAATACTAGCAAGTACTTTAAATAATTTGTTAGAGTCGATTTTAGTTGGCCGGTCGGACGGCAATATGTCTAAAATTCAATGGCGTTTATTTCGTTAGTGAAAGTAGGTATGAGCTTAGTTATAGTACTAATCGACAGATAACATATCCTAGTTTGGATAAATGTGGCGAAAATAGCCGTCAAACTCATAGTTTAGGATATAATAACTTGCATATTTGCATTACTTAGTTTCTGTGTAATCATTACTAATCATAGGCGGTGACTACGGCACGTGGCGGTGCTAGCGGCCAACTATTTTTGATCATAGCGTCTTAGTTTTTTTTGCAACAAATTCAGGAAATGAGATATGTATAGTAACAAATTACCACTAATTCGTGGCAAAGTTTCATCAAATTTTATGAGTTGGCCGCGCGGTTGAAATGTACATAACTTATCAGACTATCAATCATTCTCAATTCTACGTAAAAGAGCTATTGAACAAGAAAAAATTTGCTTTACTTCATATATGGACCAAATAGAACTATCTATCACAAACAACCCTAAATCTTTTTGGTCGTATGTAAAAAGTAAAAAAAATTCCAGTGCTTTTCCTAATGTAATGCAGTATTGTGATACGTTGGCTGACACCGGCGAAGGGATAAGTAATTTATGTGCCTCCTACTTCTATTCTACGTTTCAAGGACCACATCATGATGAAACAGTAAATTTGACAAAATTTGAATCTAAAACTGGAGTAGCTAACATTAGTTCTATTAGCATGTCCCATAATAAGATTTTATAGCTTTTAAAAAACCTAGATCTTTCAAAGTCTGGTGAACCAGATCTATTACCGCCAATATTTTTAGTCAACCTCGCCGAAAACATTGTTGTACCTGTATACTTACTATTTAAACGGTCACTCTCTGAAGGTATAGTCCCTAGACTATGGAAATCTGCATTTGTGACACCAGTTTTTAAAACAGGTGATAAGTCTAAAGTCTAAAATGACTGGCCTGTTGGTCTAGTGGTTAGTGACCCTGACTGCTAAGCCGGAGGTCGTGGGTTCGATTCCCACCCAGGACAAATCTTTGTGTGATGAGCATGATTGTTTGTTCTGTGTCTGGGTGTAATTTATCTATAATATGTATGTATTTACAAAAAAAAAAAAATGAATATAAGTAGTATATCAGTTGTTTAGTACCCATAACACAAGCAAATATAATTGCTTAATTTGGGGCTAGATGGCGCTGTGTGAATGAGGTAGAATATTATTATATTATTATTATTAAGTAGGCAATTATCGACCTATCTCTAAAATGTGTTTACTAGCCAAAATACTTGAGCGTTACACAGATATTTACTCAGCATTAAAGTGCACCTTTGGTAATGAACAACATGGTTTTCTAAGAAGTCGTTCTACCACTACTAATTTAGTGCTATCACATGAATACATATCTAAGGGGATGGAACAACATGCGCAGGTTGATGTAGTATTTACTGATTATAGTAAATGTTTTGATAGAATAGATCATCAGATATTATTGCAAAAGTTATTAGCAGCCGGTATACACGGTGATTTGTATCGTTGGTTTGCCTCGTATATAGATAATCGTACACAAGCTGTAGTGCTTCAAGGATATACATCTAAATGGTATTCTGTCCCATCTGGAGTCCCTCAGGGCTCAATTTTAGGTCCTCTATTATTTATATTATTTATTGCCGATAATAAAACATGTTTTTTGAATTCCTACATTTTACTTTATGTCGATGACATGAAAATACACAAATTAGTTCGCGACTTGTCTGATGCTTATAAGCTACAAGAGGATCTAGAGAGATTTGAAGTTTATTGTCATCGTAATAAACTGCAGTTGAACGTGTCTAAATGTTACCATATTACTTTTACAAGGCAAAAATCTACGGTTAACACAACATATACCCTACATAGTAAGATCATTGAAAAAGTCAGTTTCATCAAAGATTTAGGTATAATACAGGATAGCAAGCTTCTATTTGATAGACATATCGAAAATATTGTTAATAGGGCATCTAAGGCACTAGGTTTCATAATAAGAACGTCTTCCTGTTTTCGTACTCTAAAACCTCTAAAAGTATTGTACTGTTCCTTTGTACGGAGTCATTTAGAATACGCGTCTCAAGTATGGAACCCTCAATATGAAGTGTATAAATCTAGAATTGAAGGCATCCAGAAGAAATTTTTGCGATATCTAGATTTCAGGGCCCAACAGTGGTCGATCGACTATTCGCATCGTTGTCGGAGGTATCATTTTCTGCCTCTAGAGTACAGACGGGAAATTAACGATATATGCTTGTTGGTTAATATTGCTAATGGAACTATCGATAGCCCTGAGCTCTTATCAAAAATATTTATACGCACTAACCTGATGGGCTTTCGGCAGAGACCGTTATTGCATGTACCATTTTCTACCACAAACTATAGGCGCAATACGTTCATGACACGAAGTGTAATCTCGTATAATAAACTTTCACATGATCTTGACATAGACTTTTTCTGCAGTAGCGCAACTACAGTGAGGCGAATATTGAATAATGTATTCTTCAACAATACTGTCGACTAGTGGTTTTCTGACTGTGACTGATACTAAACCTACTCGTAAAATATAGTGAGTATTTATAATTCGTTATACACATATAATATGTGATGGATTTAAGGTTCATTATTAGCTAATTAATATGTATTGTAATGTAATACACAAATATTATCAATATACCTAGTACCTGTAACGTTGTCTAAATAACGCAAAAACGTGTAAACGTGTATTGTTTAGTTATTGCAACACCAATTGGTTAAATAATTGCGGAAGCTTGTCATTAGCAACTTAAGTTATTTTATACTTAGGTACTACTATAAAATGTATTATTAGTCTGTAAGCTTTCCAAAAAAAAAAAAAAAAATAAATAAATAAAATCATAGCAAGCTTAGACAAAGTATAACATTTATTTCAAAACAAAAATAAATTATGTTGTAATAGAGGTACTCGTTCTGGGTTATTGAAAACTTTTTTTACGAGTAGGTTTCTCAGTTATTAAATAAAATAGGCATAAACCTTATTGTTGCCATCAACATTCAACACGATGACACATCTTCTGTTTTGGCTTAATCTGAAGTTCCTTTTATAGTAGTATAGTTTTTTTAACGGTAGGTGGCGTCTTAAAAACAAAATTCACAAAATATTAGTTTAGAGGGCAAATGCTCAATGTCATTGGGCCCTGTAATACCCTCAATGCTTATCCAATTAGGTAATTGGATAAGCATTAATGCTGTAAGTAATGCGGCTTAAACACATTGTGCATTGTGCATTGTACAGCGTGTAATTTAAATGAGTATTTTGAGGATATTACAGATTCAAAATGCAGGGATATAGCGATTACGGCGCAGGTACGGTAACGGCAGCCGGGGGCCGGCATTCTGTAGTAAATATACCATGTGAAATATACTTTGACTTTCAACGTTCACAGCTTTTTTTCTTCTCACGAGTGCAATGCTGATACTAAATATAATATCAGAATTGCACCCGTGCAAAGCTTGGGCGGGTCGCTAGTTTACAATAAAAAACAGCTTGGATTGTTTTTGTAGAATATTTAATTTTATTTAACAAAAATGTTCAGACTTTGTGGCAAGTGCCTGATTCCCTATCGCATAAAATTTCAAAATGGTAGGTAGTCCTACAAACAAAATATATAACTTTATCATCTACGAATAATTTGACATATTCTTATTCGTAGTAGGTCATCAACTCATCATTCAATTTTTAAATAAATAATTTGTACTTACTTAGTACATTAGATAATTTGATACAAAATAAACCATTTGCCCTGAACAAGGTTACTTTCTGAGTCGTTACCCGTGGTCCTGCGGGGTCGACCCAATATCGGGTCCATGGTCTAACAACACTGTAGCTATGTAGACATAATAATATATTTATCACTATGGTGAATAACCTTGTGTAGGTATATCAAAAATATAATGGAATGCTGTATCTATTTTAAATGCAATTTTATTCTATATAATTTGTACCAACATTATTTGAACATTTTGTAGTTTTCTTATTTTTAAACATTAAAAACGTGTGAATATTATAATGACTATAATTCTTAGTAAATACGTTACAAAATAATATCTACAAGTAAATATATGTCTACGAGTAAAACAAGTACCTAAATAATAATAGTAAATACTGTCTACTAAAAGTCTGGCTAATCTAATCTTTCTAATACCGACACGACTAAGAAAAAATATATACCTACCGTTATAAGTAGTAGAGATAATTTAAGTCTACAATTTGTGCCTTAATCCTGCTAATGGAAATTAATAACAAAACAATCCTATTAATATTATTAATGCGAAAGTTTGTGTGTATGTGTGTGTTTGTTTGTTACCACTCAGCGCCTAAGCGGCAGAACCGATTTCGATGAAAATTGGTATGTAGATAGTTTTGGTGCCGGAGACGAACATCTGGTACGGTACTATATGTACCATACCGCTGAGCCTTTCGTGACTGTCTCTTCTGTTATATAATGTATATGGTATACTATACATTCATTATTACATACATTTAGGTACGTTTCTTTTCCAAAACTGCGTAAACTAAGCTATCTCTTAAATTTAAGAATATTTCAAAAACTCTGGATGTTGCGTTTTGAACAAAGACCTGACGCAAGCAATATGGCCGTGCACTCTTTCATCATGGTAGGTACTATTGCCTTCTCTTTTATCACGGTGACAAATGGATAAGATATTTAGTGCAAGTGAGATGCAGAACATAGATAAAGTTATGACCCTGTCCTCAAATTTTCTTCGGAAAACAATATCCAGTGTTTTATTAGTCTTCCCCAAATCATAATGTAGGTATATTATTTTCTATATCTACATGTAAATTTGTGAACCGGACAGCAATGTAGGTACTACCTACTCGGTTCATAAATTTATAACAAAAACGAACCGTAATCATTCAGTTTCTAGTCTTGGACCTACAAGATACATAATTTTAAATTAGTCCAGTTTTATTTATCAAGAGAAAGAATATCCTATTAAATATCTAGCTAATATTAACAATAGATAGGAATGTCAGATTAATATAAATAAATTAACAATACAAATGTTATAATCAGTGTTTTCTATTAATTAACAATTTAGGTAGGTACAGTACCTAAATAGGTTGCGGTACGTGCGGTACCTACATACCTATTTGAACAATTATGTGTATTGTTATCGTGGAATTACAGATTGCACAAACACAGGTAGGTAGATACCTACTTACATGTGCAATCATACAGAAAGGATAAAATTAAATTTGTAAAGAATGAAAGAATATTATGCTTCAAGATGCGGTTCATCAAAAACTATTAGTTTGAAATAGGTAAGTACAAGTACATAATATGTAGGTACTAAAGATTTGAACTGGGTTGCGGTGGAATGGATACAGCTGGTTTTGTACCTATTAGAACCTAATTTCAAGGCATAAAAGTGGGTACATACATTACTACTACATACGTATCATGATAAACTAGTAGATCGTAGCATTACAAATCTATACATATAATAAAATTGGAGTGTCTGTTTGTAATATTGAAATAACCGTTTTTTACTACATGTATTTGAATATATATATGGTACATACACCAAAATAACATTTTTTAAAAATTTTGTCTGTCTGTTTGTTCCGGCTAATCTCTGAAATGGCTGGACCGATTTTGACGGGACTTTTATTGGCAGGTAGCTGGTGTAATAAGGAGTAACTTAGGCTACGTTTATTTTAGAAAAAATATTTTATTTTAGAAAAATAAAGTAATATTGATCGACTGTTAGGCAGAACGAAGTTCGCCGGGTCAGCTAGTCTTTATTAAGCACCGCGCATTTATTTAGCGACCTCTAAAATGTAAAATTAATTGACTTCGGTAGACCAAATTAAATGTTGGTATGGCAGTCCGGCAATCTGTTTAAGAGTGTTTTACAAACAAAGAGTTTGATGCTTTCAAAATACCTACTTATTAAATTTAAAAATAGATCACTGAACTCCGATACGTACGACGAGAACGGTGACCGTAGAAATGGATTTAGTTATATTGTAGGCGCATAATGTAATAATTCATGTACTAAGTAGGTAGAGTACCTTTGCAGGCTGCACGACCATGAACCCCAGATGCGTTACGGTTTAGAGGTTTCCATAGAAAATACAAATCATTGTAAAATAGTTTTTACATGATGCTTATAACTTTTGATTTTGCATAACTATACTGCCTTGAATTTATACATACATACTACTCATAGCTTCACGTCTTTTATCCCTGAAGGAGTAGGCAGAGGTGTTTAAGCACCCACTTTTCACACTTTTTCTTTTATTTTAGGTCCCATGTAACAGGGGGCGAGCCTGTTTATGGAGCACAATTAAAGTCTGGGCTAATACTAATTTTTCGACAGAAAATCTCAATACTAATTTACACTACCCAGGGATCGAACCCGGGATCTTTGAGTGGTATCCGTACACAGTACCACCGAACCACAGAGGCAGTTAATTTAATGAACATTATGCACAATTCAACGATTGTGTTTTAAGTAGGTACCTACCTACGTACGTGTTTACCATAATAAGTACCCGTTAACTGAAAAGCACCTGAAACTATATAAGTAATCATGAAAAAAGATCATATAAACATGGCTGTAGCGAGGGTTTATAAAACTATTAATAATTTAATATGCACCACAGAAAATTGTATCTCGTTTCTATAATAGGGGATTCATTCATCACCTTAATAACATTTAGGTACAATCTATTATGAATATTTTTAGCTGAGTCTACCAGATCTGGCGTCAGTAATCACTCCCCACAGTTCGATAATAAACTCGTCTGTGAAACCGAATTCTTGTAGATCACTATTATCAATAGCATCTGCCAACTGCATGGAGTTGGTCTTTCCTTCGGCGAGGTCCCACATTTGTGTGGCAAGTTCCGAGTCGTTGATACCCATAAATGACTCCAACAAACTATTGATCTTCTCAATGCCAGCTTTCGATCTGTCGTCATGCTGAAAATTCAATTAAATAAATTATACGGACTATAATTTCTTGCGCATTGAAGAACCTATTTTTATATTTCTGATTAATAACGCGATATAAACTACTGATACTGAAAAGCGCTATCGCCTATACTCTAAGTATTAACTATCTAAAATTGCAGTTTTCAAAATATACCAGTTTTAAAGATGAATTTTTGAACTCAACGGACTTTTTGCCATGAGCCAAGGAGTTCTTCTGCTAGATTATTATACTATTAAATTAGGAATGTCTTATACACCCTTAACTAGATTGCTCCACATACCTTCAGATGTTGTCTAGCAAATGCCATTAGCATTAAATCAATTTACTTATAGGATATAACTTGAATCATAAAAAAAGTCTTTGAATTGCATTGTTGAAGTATTATGTAGTTACGTAATCTCACTCACAAATCTACCTACATTCTCTACTATATTATACACCTGTTTTAATTAAATTCCAATTCTATTGTTAACAGTTACCACATCTCACATTTTACATCTACAGTTTAAACTGGTAACACAAATGACTTATGAGTACTTAAGAACCACGGTAAAAGTTTTGCAAGATACGTTTCTATCTAATACTTGTGTATATGTGATTCAAATAAAAATAGGAATATCAATGATAGCAGCAGTGTCGTTGGAAAAATTTATCAGCCCATCGCATAAGTACGAGTAAAATACTAGACAAGCCAGACGTATAAAGAATGTAGACACCCAAGCCTGTAGAATTGCAGATGCAGATTAAATAAGTTCGTATTATTAATTTATAAGAAAATATAATTCTTTTGCTACTAACGAACTCCAACAGGTTTATACTGAGGCCTAAGATGCCCAAGTACGACGCAAATTCCTTATACCTATCTGAAATGCATATCTATCTACATTTTTCTTACATCCTACACACAGGACAGCTTAATAATTGCTTTGTTAATCTTGCACGACATAAATCAGCGTTATACTAGTATTATTTTATTACACAAGCAAGATTGCCAAAACAAGCTATGCTACATTTGTTTTTAGTTTTACTTCTACTGATGGCAAACGAGCCATCGGCCCACCTGAAATAAAGTGGTATCTAAACTTCTGTCAGGGAACCTGGGCACGCTTGATAGTGCCTCTAGTTGTTCTGGCCTCCGCTGTTTCCGTGAAAAAATTCAAAACACTGTAGTTGCTGCCCAAGACACAGTCTCTCGTACTACTAATACTACATTGCCCAATTTTATTCAGATAAACGAACATAACAGACTCAAATGCTTTCAAAAAAATGAGGCAATTTTATTAAAATAAACTTATAAAGCACGATCTAAGTTGAGAGTCGTTTAGGCTTAAAATTACTCTTTCGGTCCTTTTCCAAAATGTCCCTTGGTTGCTTGTTTTCACCGATAAACATTATTACCTTCTTGTCTAGCTCGCCAAGTTTCAAACTGAGTCAATGCTCGTACATACTTAATAAAAACTGAGGTTGATTATAACATACTTAAACATAAAATAACAGAAATATTAATGTAGCCATTTAGATACTACAAAAACAACGCTGACATACAACTTTCGATTTTAACTTGCGTTTGTCGGGATGTTTTTGCATTATGATTTGTCCATTCATGCTTATGAATATGATTGAATTATTCGCATAATTTTATAACTTTTGAATGTTTTAATCGAAATAGAAAATGAAATAGATGAATAATATTCTATTAATTAAAATGGCTGCATTACACTGTCCTAAATTATTTTAATAACAAATACTACACGGTAGGTACTAATGTCTTTGTTAAAATGGTGTTTTGAATTATCAAGGATAAATGCTGCTTTGATTGTATAACCTATTACGCACTCTGTAAATTAGAGTAACCAATAGGATTTAGATACTTACGTCATTTTCTATTGTGGCTTGACCATTTGCTTTGAACCGCAGCGTTTCCTTCCCTGAACCATAATTTTGTTTTCTACCAGATTTTGCTCCACTAGTTTTTGGACCAATGCTTGCAAAACCACTCTTCAGGGGTTCAACCAATCTAATCGTAAACGTGGTCCCCTTTGGAATATCCTTTAATATCTTGGCAACTTCGTAATGTCTCTTGCCGACCATATTGTCTCCGTCAAGTTTCTCAATGTGGTCTCCAACCTAAATTTGAAATGAACAACTTTATTAATACAATCGTTTATTTCCTGTACGTTTCTTAGCAAGGGGCACTGACACATTTCATCATAAAATACATTTTTTTTTTTTTTTTTTTTTTTTTCTCTTTATTTAAGGACTTTTGTTAAAAAACATGTCAGTCCTATAGTATCAAAAACATAACTATCTTCAAAATATAACTATAATTCTAATAAAAATAAACATAGAAGATTTTATAAAATAGTATATGAAACGTAGTTCACACGACCATTTCATAAACTCTTCTTGCTGCGTCAGAACTAGGTTCAGCTAATATACTACTAACTGATCCCAAGTTCGCCTTAACAATATTAAAATCCAAAAACAGTTTATCTCTGGCTCTGCGATTCCGGTCACACTCTAACAAGAGATGATGGACATCGTCGATTGTACCACAAGTTAAACAATTGGGCGAGTCAAACTTCTTCATCATATGTCCAAACTTTCTTGATAGAATATGACCGGAACGCAACCTCAACGCTGTGACAACAATACTCCTGTTTAGTTTAGACTCAGTAAACCAAGGACATCGAGGAGGTTGATTTTGTAAAACTTTATACCAAATACCTTTCTCTTTTGATTTTTTATCGAAATATTCTTTCCAAATGTTATAACAATAATTTTTGTATACGTTTAAAATTTCCGAATAATGTGGTAAAATTTGAATTAAAACACCCTGTCTAGACCCTAACTTTGCTAATTTGTCAGCTTCCTCGTTGCCCCTTAATCCAACATGCGAAGGAACCCATTGTAATTTCAGAGAAATGTTTTTCTGAACTAAATTATTAATTATTTCTAACACTTCACAAGCTATGGGTAAACCTCTTTGTAGTGTTGAACATTTAACTAAGTGAAGTAAGGCACTTTTACAGTCAGTAAAAATGACAACTTTTGGTGATAAAATTTGTTCAATATATGATAATGCCTCTGAAATTGCAATGAGTTCCAACGACATAACACACACAGAGTTATTAATTTTAAAACATCTTTTAACTTTTCTATAGGGATCATAGAAAGCAGCACCTAAACTGTCCTTATCTTTGGAACCGTCTGTATACAACTTATGCCAATCGTTATATTTGTTATCTAATTCTCTAAGTATATCATACTTTAAAATATTTACATTATATGTTCGTTTAGCATGAACAACCGAGCTTAAAGAACATATACACATATTACTAACATCTATATAACTAATCCAAACATCTAATTTAAATATTTCTAAAGGATAGGACGAGCTAATGATGCATTCATCTTGGATTTTTTTATAACATGAGACTAACAAAGGTTTCTTAATTTTTTCCCAATATTTATTAAATGTTAAACTATGAAGCCTACCTAATAAAGTAATAGTTTCGTTATTTGCCCAGGATTTGCTTTTTAAACAATATCTAAAAGCCAGATACTTCCTTCTGACTTCTAGTGGAGGAATACAAAGTTCACATTCCATGACATGGATTGGAGTACTTTTAATAAAGCCGCCTATGATTCTCAGAGCTTGATTTTGCACTTTTTCTAACTTATATAAATTACATTTAGCACTATTATCATATAGAAAACTTCCGAAATCAAGCTTAGACCTTATTACAGATAAATATAGTTTTCTTAGATGTTTTTGATGAATACCCCAAGATCCGCCGGCTAAAACTTTAAAAAGATTTAAATATTTGATTGTTTTTCCTATAATTTCGTTTAAATGTTTGCGCCAAGACAAAGATTGGTCTAACCAAACACCCAAATATTTAACAGAATGGGAAGAGGTCATGAAATGATTACCTATTATAAGTTTAATACAATGTTTTTTGCGTCCTCTATTGAAAATACACATTTTGGATTTATCTGCTGACAAAGATAACCCTAAATCAGCCAAGACTTCAGTCATAAAATACATTGATGTAGGTAATTGAGTTACTAATAAATTAGTACCTATAGGGAAAACTGTACTAACAACCGTTATTGGTGTTATCAGGGCGTTATTATCCTGTACCAATTGAATGCCTTTTGTTTAAAATTCAGTATTTTGGATTGAATTTTATGAATGTAAAAGAATTTGTTTTATTTCTTTTTAGACTATTGCAGTATTGTTCTAAGATCTCTGTCATTATCACTATTAGAAAGCAGACTTTAGCTACTTCATAGAAAAAAACGTGAGCCTATAGATTCAGTATGCGTTAACATAATTAAATAAGTTTCAAGCTGCATCATGGATGATAAATGTGGCTCATTACACGGGAAAAAACAGTGGGCAGACTCCTTTAGTGTATTCTGGTAGGTATAGAGAGACTAACATTTCTAAGGTAGAGACACTTTGCTTTGCAATTTTATAATTATAATTTGAATAAAGAAATGACCTTAATAACAATAATTAAGCTGATAAACAGATGGACAGATAGATGTGGCGAAAAGACCAAGCCACATATTTTCAACTAAGGTGTACCTAAAGTTTGTGAAGTTAGTTAGGGCATATAGAGTTACTGCGTGTAGAGTTGGAAGCTTAGCTCTACATGAGATCTGATAACTTTTTGCTGTTGATTACTGAAGATGCTTTGTATTAATTTCCTTTCTTAATCCGATTCTAAAACACTTATTGTTTAGTACTTAATTGTAATTATCTCTATTCATATTGTACTATTTCATTGATTCGGTTCCGTTACGTATTTCGTGATTCGGTTCGGCTACTCTACTCGGATACAGTAGGTATACTAATTATGCATGTGAGAAACAGACATTTTATTACGGAAACGTAGCTTTGATGACTGATGAGAATGGTATTGATGATGACTACTTGCTCAAAGAATGATGCCATAAGGACATCGAAGAGAATTAATAAGACAATGATGGTTACTCAGGAAGAATTCAAGTGCATTCTGATTACGATTTCCTTTGTTTTTTTTATTTACTTAAATTCAAAAGCGAAGGTTTCAAAAGCGATTCACACCATTCCAAAAGCTATCGTGTCAAACTACTGGAATGGTGTGTTTTAAAACTATGTAATCGATAGGTCCCTAAATCTTAGTTTTACCTACTTTGAAACTTGGCACCAATATGAGTAGTATACCTACCTTCTAATGAATAGACGTGGGTAAATAATTTAGGCTTAAGCTTGTTAGTAATGTCGACAGTCATGAACGGAAGCCAATTGTGAGTACCTACCTACTTATAAACGAGACCCGGTTTACCAGCTGCATGCTGCGTAATTTCATTATTGGACAGCGCAGCGCAACTTTTTTTTATTAGGTAGTTAAGTATGTAGGTACATTATGCGAGTAATTCTCAAGCATTAGTTAAAGAATAATTATAATTATTTAATGGTTATTAATTAATGATTTTTAATAATTAAACTTCATTTAAATATCTTGAAATTTACTTTCTCTATTGAGTCATAGGTTTTAACCTGTAGGTATACCTATAATTATTTATACTTACATACATACAGGCTATTACTTAAAAGAGAAAGTATGAAATGATGACTAACATAAGTATAAGTATTTTTTGGTAAATTTTGTGATGAAGAAAGAACGGTCTTTACAGGCTATAACTGTTAGATATATATTTATATTTAAGAGTGACTATTATAATTGTTAAAAATGAGTCGGTGAAACTAAAAATAATCTGTATGAATCATAAAACTGCTTAGGACAATATTAATACTACACACATAAGATTTATTTGACGCGTGCTGTGAAAACGGCTATTAAAATTTATCCATCTGATTGGACTATTTGAAGGTTTTGCTTACAAAACAGTGGGTAAATGAAAGCCAGGTACAGTAGATTTTTATTAACAGTAAGTGTATATCGTGTATATTACTGAGAGTCACCGCACTGCACGACCAGATCCAGGGTCACCTGGATCTGGTCGTGCAGTAAATCTAATGATCAATCTTCTAGTAAATGTCTGTAATATAGTCATCATACCTTGTTTCGTGATTATGATGTTTATAAAAATATATAAACCGCCCCTAGTGTTAACTTTAAGAATTAAAATATTTTTAATTGATACAGCACCCCCCTAGTGTTCATTTTTAGAATTTTAAATCAGTACAGTTATAGAGTATCCAGTAAATTCTAAGCATTTGTCATCCGGTGACAGCTTAACTGTCACCGGATGACAAATGCTTAGAATTTATGAGGTTGTTTGTACATCAAATTGCTTTGGTGCCTCGGTGGTCGTATTTTAAGAGCGTTCATACAAAAGAGTGGAAACGTCGCAATTTAGTGTCATATTTTCGTGGTTTTAAATTTTATCATTAATTCGAAACAGCTTTCATGTAATTCTAAAAAGTGTTCTGAAAACATTTTTAAAATATAGCTCCGATTAAATAATAAAAATTTAAAACCACGGAAATATGACACTAAATTGCGACGTTGCCACTCTTTTGTGTGAACGCTCTTAGTGCTTACGAATGTTACATACATTTCGCAATGTTACACCGCGACATAATTATGTATGGCAATAAGTTCGCCTTCTATGTATTAACACTAGCTTTCCGTGGCGACGATTCACCCGCATCTTTTCTTACTACTCTGCTTCCGTCGCCAGTAGCGTATATCCTTCCTCGAGAACTAGACTATCATTTATACGCAAAAGAATTTTTCAAATCCGACTGATTATAGATAGAAAAGAATAGAGTAGGTACTACGTGCGACTCCTATCTTATTCTTACGAGTACATTATTTTTTATATCGTCTACGATGCCAGACGAGCCAACGGTTCATTAAAATAAGTGGAATCAGCGTCTCACTGACTTTTACAATGCCAGGGGGCTCAACCAAGTTTCGTTTGATTTTTATGCCTAAATCGACGAATATGTCAGTGCAGCTATTTTGACCAGCGGCAAGGCAAATGAATATTCTCTTTTATAACTTTTTTAATGTTGCATACAATAATACTAAAAATAGAAAAATAATACATTTCAAATTATATCAACTATCTTTTGTTTAGATCTCAGAGAAGTTACATCTGGTTGGCGCCTACATAAAAATATATTTGTAATTCATGTATTGTCGCAACCTAGGTAATTCTTAACTTATAATTTCTACGTAACCGGGCTAAACTCGTTCCAGGGAAAAGGTATAGGTACTAGGTAGATACCTATATAATATCAAGTTGCAAATATATCACATGAATAGACCTTTGGTATGCATGACTACATCCTAACAATACTCAGAGTTTTATATATTTTTTTGTAGAAATTCCAAGTAATTTGTAACATAAAATCAATAGAAGGCAGGTAACGAGCTATGTGGATAGTTATGCGTAAGAGGGTCGGAATAGCCTGACCTTATACAAAACCTTGACAGCTCAAAAACAAGTTTACCCATACCTGTTTGATTTTATTATAAAACAAGTATTTCTTTCGTGTGTGAGACTAAAAGATTACACAATTTATACTTAAGATCAAACTCTCATTTTTGCATTTGGATTATTTATGTACGTTTGGATCATGTATGAAACGTTTTTTTTTTAATTAATTTTTTTCGTTAATTAAAACAAGATACTATAATTTTTCTATAACAAGGGTAGAGTCAGTAAGAAACTCGTGCAGTCGAAAGTCCGATTTATAATAGACACTTGAAATTTGCATAGAACATGTAGTTAAAGTGCACCAATAATCTCGTACTTAGCTGTCATTCTTATGAAAATAGTTTAAAATACGCTGGAGTTTAGAAAAAAAAGTATCATCTAATCCCAACACATTAAAATAGTAGAAAAAGGACTACAACCATGGGAACATAATATTATGTGGATAACCTATGCACAGGCGGATATTAATTATGTGGATAAACTATGCACAGGCGGATACAATACTGCATTATTAAAAATGTGTTAGATATGTGTATGGCTCCTCTCATTTGTAACCGTATAAAATCATCAGTATCAAAATCTATTCTGGAGTAATGTATTATTTTATCATTGAGAAATAGTGTAAAGAGTTCAAAATATGTATATATTTTCTTACCTCAATATGTGGTATCCTCGCAACAATAGAACCTTCTTTTATTCTTTTGATAAAAGCGTACCCGGCACCGTTATCCGTAATTGTTAACCCTAAAGCATCTTCAGTCTTGACTATTTCTATTTCCTTAGGTCGACCTTTTCTATGTGCAAATATGAAATCTTCTAATCCTATTTGGCCTCCGAGGAGTTTTTTCATGTCCACTTTGTGAGTATTCAGTGTGCAAAAGAGAATCTGAAACCATGAAAATAGGTACACTGTTAGCAACGACCTTAGGATAGTTATTGATAGGTGGGTACTATATTACCTTTTTGTATAATGCCACTAACCTAATTAGCCGCACCTTACGCAAATTCGTGATAGAAAACTATTTATATTGTAGCAGAAATTATAACAAATACTTATAGGTATTTTATGATCTTGAAATGTTATTAATTGCTTTGGCTGAAAATTATAATAATAATACGAAAAATTATAAATAAAGAGAATAATAATATTACAACAACTACACCCAACGCCATCTAGACCCAAAGTAAGCATATAATATATTATAGCTTGTGTTATAATTCAATGAAACGATTGTTAACAAATATAAATCTTTTACGAGTACCTACTTATCTTTTTCAGTTGTAGAAAACTACCTGAATGATATAAGAGGCAAGTTGGTTAACCACATAATAAGATACGAAAACTTTTTCAAAACCATTTCAGGAGAAGAAATTTTGGAAAAAGAGGATACCTAAGAAAGACCAACCAAAAAGTAAGAATACAGAAACGCAAAAAAAAAAGAGAATATGTACGTATGTATTTCAAAGAAACAAGGTGAGCGCTTGAATACGAGATAATAATAGAGTTACCAGTAGATTCCTAAACACAGTTTCATAACAACAAGGCATATTTCCTAACTGTGCATTAGGTAATAGAGCATCATACACGTCGGTTCAGAGGATTTAATAGATAACTTTTACTTATAACAATAAAATTAATTCAAACAATAAATAGATGTAAATAAACATGAGATGCAATTTCTAAGATGCACACGTATGCAGACGCCTCACAAGGTAGACTGAGCTAAGACGACCTGATTAAAGTGCCGAAAACCGATGGATGAGGACGGCTCACGACTGGCGATGCTTAGGTACACAGGTAGACTTCTTTCTTTGATGAATTAGTAGTTTAATAAATAATCACTAATAACTATTACATTACATTGCACTTCGTGAGACTTATTGATATTGTCATAACTATCTAAGTGTAGCGCATATTATTTATTCGATAGGGTTGTGAAGAACCATAACAAAAACAAAGTGTTAAGAACATCAGACCAATATATCGCAAGTCGGTACTTAATTTAACACATCAATTTCGAGAACCTAAAAAGATATTATCGCTTATCTGATCATCAATGAGTCTGATTTAGTATTTCATTATGTTACTAATATGTGTACAAAGTATTGTAATAGTAGATGAGGCATTATCATGAATTCATGATTTAGTAGCAGCTAGCAAGTAAGTAGGTATTAGGTTCAGGTATGCGTATGACCGCGCTCCGGTCCTTGACCCACACGTAGTAGGCCATCGCACATATAATATTGCGGCCAAGCGTATCTGCACTCACTTGCCTCGTTTATATCACATGTGAGACTGCGCCCCTGGGCTGATCCACTTCCTGGCTGGTCAGCCGTGCGTACATCCGCACACAGTGACATTTTATTTACCACCTACTTACTTACACACACAATCAACATTTTCACATATTATTAAAACTGTTGATTTTACTGACGTCTGTGTAAGTAGGTATATTCTTTGTTTAGTGGATGGTGGTCAGTAGGTAAGCATTTGACTTTTGTCAAATTCTAAAAAACCAAGGTACTTACCTACGGCGTTACGGTACATACTTAGTACATTTTATAGTAACTGTAAGAGCAAAATCATCATTAGAAAGTTAATATCTTGCTGAAATATGACTGTAACTGTTTAAGCATGATCAAAAAAACAAAATATAAGTCTTGAAAAAGTCGAAATCATTCTCAAATCTAAGTGTAATGTAAACTCATTTCATTTAACACCTATACCTAAATATTTTATCTGTACAACGAGCATGCTGAGTATTGCCACGGTAATACTACACTGACGGACTCATAAACTGCATCAAAGTAATAGACGACTTTGAAATAAATATTTTAACCAACAAACTTTCTATACAGATTAAAATTGAAACCTCTAGATTGGTTCGTGAACTTTAAAACAGCGTAGGGTCATATCCTTAAGTTTAAGTTTGTGTACTGGGAAGGACCTTAAGACTTTTTTTTAAGAAAAAACAGAAATTTAAGGAAAATTGGTTTAATAAAAAAAATGGTTTTAACAATAGACACAAGCTTTATGCATGGGTTTATTTATGTTTTAATAAGGTGTATTACCTCCACGTGCCCTTATTACGGATTCTAATCGGTTCCGCATAGATTTTATTAGGGTTATTAAAAGATCTTGCGGAATATTGTCCCATTCTTCTGAAAGTGCTGTTCTTAGTGCTGCCACTGTCGTGGGCACAGGATTTCTCGCATATACAGCTCTTTTTAAATTGTCCCAAACATGCTCAATGGGATTAGGATCCGGGCTGCGTGCTGGCCAATTAATTGTACGTATCCCAACCTCTTCGCAATATTGTCGAACTTGTGCAGCAGCGTGCGGCCGGGCATTATCCTGCATTAAAGTAAAATTTTCGCCTATGAATCCCATGTAAGGCACCACGTGATCTTCTAAGATCTCTGTTATGTATCGATGTGCAGTCAAACCCCCTCTATTACCGTTTTGACGGACCATGTCTATGAACACAAGTTCTGTTAGCCCGTTCATCGATATGCCACCCCAGACCATACACGAACCGCCTCCAAAAGGAACACGCTCCTCAATGCAACTTTGAGCATATCGCTCCCCACGTCGACGATAGTCTCTTCTGCGACCATCTGCACCATATAAACATGTCCCACACTCGTCCGTGAACAATACGCCCATTGCTCTTTAGTCCAATTTAGGTGATCACGCGCAAATCTTAAGCGAGCTTGTCTGTGAGCTACAGACAACTTTGGACCATTTGCTGGTCTAAAAGGGGTGATATCCGCTTCCTTTAACCTTCTTCTTATTGTTCGTGCACTCACATTTACTCCATGCACTTCATTAAGCTCTGTTTTGATGTTAACTGACGTGAGAAAACAATTTCGCAGGGAAGTTGTAATAATAAATCAGTCATCACGACCGGTGGTTGCTCGAGTTCTGCCTGTACCACGTCTCCTTCTGTAAGAACCTGTCTCCACAAACCTTCTGTATATTCTAGAAACCGTAGACTGGTTTAAATTTAAATTTTTACCAATCGTTCGTTGATCCAAGCCCTCCCGCACCAGTGTTACAATTTGAGCCGCTTATTCGGACGAAGTATCTATATTATGGTTCAAAAACTCTCGATGAGTTAAAAAACTAACCAAACAATTCTGCTGGTAACAACAATTCAATTAACAAAAGAATAAAAAATCAATGCGAATCAATATTTTAAAACTTTGCTTTAATTAACACGCAAATCTGATACTACGAGTAAATTTTCTTTTCCCGACTAGGTATATTCATTTGTTTTACTGCAGTTCTATTTTTAAATTTTCCTTTTTTTTTAAGATTAAGAGCCAGTCTCTCCATATTTATATAATTTAATCTAAAAAGTTTGCAAACTTATTAAAAAAAATCATTTCAAAGAAATCCTGAACTTTGATGCAGTTTATGAGTCCGTCAGTTTATATAGATAGTATTAACGTGGTATTGCTGAGTACAATAATTGTGTAAGACTCAGAAGTAACCGCTTTTTGAAATGTAAAGTAATTATGACAAAAGATCAAGTGACTGTACAGTAGCGTTTACGTAATTTTCCCCAGTATGTGCGACGTAAACAAATATAGTCTGTGTGAAATAATGAAAATGTTATTATCTTCATTCTCACTTTTAAGTCCTTGACAGCAAATTATAAGCCTTGAACGTTTTCACAAGGCGTGAAATATCAGGAAATTAGCGTCCGTGCCATTTTCGTTGCTGACCTTTACATCACGACACGCGGCCCTTGAGCCAAAGCCGATTTAAGCATTGTCGTTTTGATTAAAATTGATAAAATTAGGTAATCGCGTAGACTTGATAATAGATTTGAATTATTATTATGTGACGCTAAAAATTTAAATTAAGGCACAATTTTAATTTATTAAAGAACTTACTTAGCGTCTTTGCTTACGGCTCTGCCCCCATCGCCAGTAGCGTGATGTTACATAGCCTATAACCTTCCTTGATAACTGAATTCTCATACGCAAAAAGAATTTTCTAAATTTTAATGGTAGTTGCAGAGATTAGCGCGTTCAAACAAACTAACTCTGCTGCTTTATATAATGGTAGTAAAGTATAGATACTTTCTGACCAACATGAATAGAAATAAAGAAAGTGCAAATTATATTGTATTATTTAAACAATAAAAGAAAAATTTAATTATAATTAAAATTTATCTTTGAAACCTTATCATGTTGAATTTATTCGATTGTATCTGCCGAAGCAGAAATATTTATGAGGTTGCCCGCTGATAATAAGCAAATTAACTATGGTGCAATGATGAAAGAATGTTCTTATTTGCTTATCACTATAAACTAGTTTTATAAAATGTATAAAACACTAGTAACGTACACATAGCCCTCATTAGGATTGCACGGTTAATAAATTGTAAGTAAAGTAATTGTGAGGCAGGCAGTATGGAATGTATGTATTTCAGTGTCAGTGTAAAAACATCAATGTTCTTAGTTTGAGAATTGGTTTGATTATCTACGAGTAGGGCTATATCAAATCCATCCATTAGTTAACAGACTATTGCAAATTTAATTGCAAAGAAATTTTGAAATTAAATTTATCATATGAAACATAAATTATTAAGTACCTATTTATAAAACAGAAATTTTTGAGTATATCTAGGAAGTCTTTGAATTTTGTTATTTTCAATTATGTAATGCGACCTATATGCCGATTCAAGCGTATTTTTATGCAGGTCTCACAAATAAAAAATCGATTTCTCTAAAATAAAATTGCACTATATCGTTGTGTTTGCTGGAATCGATTCTAAAAATAACCATTCTATTTATTTTTATAATTTTTTGAGAAAATTTAAGGAAGGTCTAGTTTTCTTAACATGTATGAGAAAAATCTTTAGTAAAATGTATCAATTGTTTCGTTTTAAGAAATGTTGGGGCAGAATAGTTTCAATGGGTGGCACGGCTACCACGGACCGGCATTCGCAACGTCCTGACAAGGGGGTACACTGATGCGATGGATTCATAACAGCAGCTCACGACTGGCCAAGGTGGCGAAAAGCGCAAGAAGTGCAAATTAAATTGAACTTTATTTATACGAAGCATGTTATGAATTATGATACCATACTATAATAATAATAATAATAATATTCTACCACATTCACACAGCGACATCTAGCCCAGCAATTATATTTGCTTGTGTTATGTGTAGGTACTAAACAACTGATATACTTAGGCTAGGAGCCCATTCAACCCTAAAGATTTGACCCTGCATTAAAAGTTGTAGTTTCGACCCTATTTTGAGAGCCCATTCGTACCTATTTTAGGTACGAATCCAGAAAAAATAATATTTCGTACCTCATTGTGTTTTCTACAATTTTAGAAGGAAAACAGTATGTTTTAAAGAAAATTTCATAATTTTACAAATTATTTCATATAATTATAACTAAAATTGAACTGAACGAAAATACATTTTTTTTTTATTTTGCGTCGGCGTCGGCTTGTGAATTGTATTGGTTCATTCTAAGCGACATTTTAGCAGACGCCGTTTTATCATTGCTTATTTCAAGTGCTTCACAAGTGTGTGGTGTTGTAGTGTTTTTGGAGATTAATAATTTTAAGTAGATTGTGGCTTTTTTGACGTTTATACATGTATGTATAATTGAAATGTTATTTTTATTAGGTAATACACTGTAAAAATAGTTTATTAGTATACACATGTTTTTACGCATACCTATTGTATTGATGATTGATATAATAGATGTAAAACCGGGTAGTAATTTGATGGTAAACCAAATCACATGTAGCCATTATTTTCAATTATTTGTTCTTACTTATTATGCAATTAAATATTATTTACAAATACAATAATTACATTTTCGAATTGTAAATAGCTAAGTTAACTTTAATAATAAGTTATCATTCTTTTAGTGATACATTTATAACCTATAATTATAATTCTACAAAACTACATCGTCACTATCAGAGTCCTGACATCGTTTCACAAGTTTAGTCTGCTTGTTGTTGTCTTGTTGTTGCTGAAGTGTTTGTATGAAAACACCACCATGTCAGTACGAATTAATGGCTAGAGCTCAAGGCCTATCCAGTTGCAGCGAGGAGTACGACAGAGAGATGTTATATCTCCGAAACTGTTCACCGCTGCACTGGAGGACGTATTCAAGCTTCTGACCTGGAATGCACTTGGCATCAACATAAACAGCGAGTACATCACTCATTTTCGATTCGCGGACGATATCTTGGTCATGGACGATACCTTGGAGGAGCTCAGTGCAATGCTCGATGATCTCAGTAGAGTCTCTCGACAAGTGGGCCTAAAAATGAACATGGACAAGACTAAAGTCATGACCAATGTCCATGTTACACCCACTCCTATTACGTTCGGAGGCTCGATGCACGAATTCGTTGACGAGTACATATACCTGGGACAAACAGTCCAATTAGGTATGTCCGATTTCGAGAAAGAGGTCACTCGTCGCATCCAACTCGGCTGGGCAGCGTTCGGGAAGCTACAACATATCTTCTCGTCCGCACTACCGCAGTGTCTCAAGATCAAGGTCTTTGACCAGTGTGTGTTGCCAGTGATGACATACGGAGCAGAGACGTGGTCGCTAACTATGGGTCTTATCCGAAGGCTCAAAGTCGCTCAGAGGGCGATGGAGCGGGCTATGTTAGGCGTCTCCCTGCGCGATCGTTTGAGAAACGAAGAAATCCGCAGACGAACCAAAGTAACTGACGTGGCTCGCAGAGTTGCTTCTCTGAAGTGGCAATAGGCAGGACAGATAGCTCGCAGAACTGACGGCCGCTGGGGCAGAAAGGTTCTAGAGTGGCGACCACGAACCGGAAGACGCTGCGTGGGCAGACCCCTCACAAGGTGGACCGACGACCTTATAAGAGTGGCGGGCAACCGATGGATGAGAGCGGCGAACGACCGGCCACGGTGGCGAAAATTGGGGGAGGCCTATGTCCAGCAATGGACGTCTTTTGGCTGATATGATGATGATGATGAAACATATCATTTGACTAGTACTATTTTTAAGGTACAAATAAATAGGTACATAAACTCTTATTTTTTTCATATCGGTGCTGTTCCCCTACTTCTTTTACAAACAAAAAAGCTTACACACTAATAAATAGAAGTAAATTAAGTTTACAACCTATTCTATTCATAGGATATTAGTTTTAATTTTTTTTTTTGCATATTTTCTTTGAACTTGTTTAATTTCCACAATCAAGGTCACCTAGGAAAGTACCTACATGTGTTATGCTTGTTCAGTTTGGAACTAACAGTTTTAGAATACAAATAAGAGTTAATGTCAATAACCTTTATCATCTTAACTCTTTTGGCTGTAGGAACGAAACGGTACGTTACATTTATAAATAAAAAATGTTTTTTTTCTGTGGACTAAGCGATAAGCAGATAAATTTGTTGATACCAGATAAGTTCGACGAGTTTTAATTACAGTAATTAGTTAGTTACTTAATACTACCATAATAATTATAATAATAACAGCCAGTTTTATTGTCTTACTGCTGGGCAAAGGGATTTTCTCATACAGAGAAGATATGAGCATTAATCACCTCGCTTGCTCAGGCAGATTGGCAATTTCAGACTTTTGAGTCCAGGTTTCCTCACGATGTTTTTTCTTCACCGTCAGACAGAAATGTCCAAGATAAACCTAGAAAGTACATACGAGTATGATTCGAAAATCACATTGGCACTTGCCCGGATTCGAACCCACCAACCTACCTCGTGTTTACGAATCGGGTCCCGCGTGCATTTCGACTTTTGCCACCATTACATACAACTAATCAAGTTTTCTAATAGTAGCTAAGTACCTATAACTGCGCAGTTTCACTTTGTCTTGCCATTTTCGGCATCGGTCTCGTGTCTCCCCTAGGTTGAAAAGATATTAGAACTTACTTTTAAAATTATATTTTAAGTACTCGTGTATCCCTAATCTTTGTATAGTATAGCGTTAATAAGGTACAAAATTGCTTGCACTAGATTTTTCGCCAGACTGTGCCAAAATATTATTGAAGGCGATGTTCATTTTTGTTTCGCGATGTTCATTTGTTTCGTACGTAACTACGTAGTTCACCTGTAATTAATATACCTAGTCATGATGTTCAATTGTACTACCGAATGATTGGATTGGTCACTAGTACTAAGTACTTATAGTACTAGAGACACAAGGTTGCATCATTTGTACTATCAGTTGAACTACTCCGTAGTACCTGCTACTGATCCGAAGAGGTGATACTCGAGTATATTCAAAATATAATTTTAAAAGTAAGTTCTGATATCTTCCCAACCTAGAGGAGACAACAAGACTGAAAACTGACTGACTGACGGACTGTCTCCCCTAGGGAAGCCATCATAATAAGATTTCATTTTTGAAAATTATTAGATTGGACCTACTTAGATACAATATGTACTATCGGCATAAGATCCGGTCTACCACTCATCGGTCGTGAATCGCTTGCACGCGTTGCGCATAATTAGGCACAGCAAGCTGCGCCCTAGAGTAGAGTAGCGTTATCGCGTAACTCTTCTCACTTTTAACAACACATAACCATAGCTAAGTTTAATCGTTTCTATTTATGCATATTTTCGTTGTTAGCATTATTCCACGTGAATATAGCGAAGGCGTAGCGTCGACTCTACCTATGCATCCACATCTGCTTCGTTTCAGAGAAATAATGCGAACAATACTATCTGCTGACAGTCTTATTATTACTAAAGGTAGGTGCATAATATTACTGTGGCATGGTTCAGGCTTCTTAAAACGAGAAATAATGCCTAACAATACCTAACTGCTAACAAAACTAAAGTGCACGGGCTCTTATATTATTACTAAAGGTAGGTGCATAATAATACTGTGGCATGGCTCAGGCTTGTTAAAACCGTAACCTACTACAAAACTTCTAGGAGGAACAGCTCTGCTGTGTCAAGCCTATCTATACGTTATCTCAAAAATAATAGTTTTAAAAAAAGGCCTACTTACTAAAGTTTTTTTAGAAAATTGTCTCACATCTCACAGACTAATAACTTTATTCTTCTTTATATAATCAATGGTTCATTACATATAGGTTGAATATGTATTATTTTAATACTCTTTTAATAAAATGGCTCTGATATCGTTTAATAAAGTAACATATTTAAGAGTGACAAAAACCGGGATATACCTAGTATATTTTTTTCATATTTTTCATATTTATTATATGAAACTCAATAACAGAGATAGTCATGATGTAAGCTTTCCATACATTACATGTTACGCGGCGCCCTGTATGTTCTTATGATACACGACTTAGCAAGTACTTAACGCAGTTTTTATAAGTTCGGTCTGATTACAGGTATGTTATCTGCTATATAAAAATGAATTGCTATTTGTTTGTCTCGCTAAAACTCGAAAATGGCTGGCCTTTTTTATATATATTTGGCTAGTTTTGATCTTAAAAATTTGTGGAAGTTCAAGGATGATTTATGGCGACAAAAAATTGAAAAATGCAAGGAAAATACTAAAAACGACAATAAGTTGCTAGGCGGTACAAAGTTCACCGTGTCAGCTCAGCTAGTGACCAATAAAACACTGGCTAGTGTTAATGTTCTATTGAAACATAATCAGTTTTCATAAATTGTAAGTGTAATCAGACTCTTTCTAAATTAATTGAACTAAAATAAGGTTTCATTTATATTTATTGCAATAATATCCTTGCTGACCAAGGTTCCGGAACGAATTATCAACATCCAGCTCTTAACGTGTAGCACCAAGAGGAATAGCAGCTGATAAACGACCGCCAGTTCGGTTTCCGTCACGGTCGACACCTCATGAGCTTCTCGTATACCTTCAACACCGTTGGGTAGAAATTTTGGATGGCAAAATTAAAGCTCTAGCTAGTCTAACACAAAGCGCTTTCTAGAAAAGCTTCTACCTTATGGAATCTCTGAGGGACTCTGCGGATAGATCAACAGCCGTTGGAATCAAGCGAGTACAGTTTCCCATCAAAGTCTGCTTAGCAAAGACCAAAAACAAAGCTTAAGACACAGAGTTCGAGTAGCCTAATTCTAGCACCCATAAAAAAAACAAAATACCCAATATTGAGTAAGGACCCATGATCCTGCCAATTTGCCCTACAGGTAATTTGTTTGCTGGGACTACGGTATGCTACTATGTACCCCCGTGGTCCTACTGGGCTAGGGGCGGATTAATATATCGATTTAAGTATGTTTTTAATATTAGGCCAGGTGCTAGCCCAGTAGGACCACGGACGCATGGTGGTGTACCGTAGTCACACTAATAGGACAAATTAGTAGTACCATTGGCCCTTACCCAAAATATTGTTTACTAGACGCCGATTCTTCGGTATCAAAAGTTTCATTCGGTCTCACAATAAGCGCCTACGGAAAATATCATTGCAATAGTGTCGTATTGCATCATTTATTTTTAAAAAGCGCTTAATATATTGAAATTCTGAAAATGAATAAAAAATATTTTAAACATTAAAAAATATAGAGCCTATGATTGTTATCCGCTTAATTTATTGATTACTAATGGTGAAATAATTTTTCGAATCGGTAGATTTTTAGTTAAATCGTTGCAAACAAACAAACATACAAAAACACAAATATTTTCTCTTTATAGAAATAATTTAAACAAGAAATACTGCGGTAAGCGTAGTATTTTGATTTCGTTGTAAAAAGATAATTCCCCCATGTAACTTCTACCAGTGCTGAGCTTCGTGTTCATAAAATTTAATATTTTCTTTTATTTTCATGTTTCTTTAACTTTTAAATGCCAATTTATTAGAGATAGTTATGTTTTAAGTATTCAAAAATTTAAACATAATAATATACAGAGTGTATACGACGGTTTGATATTAAATGAAAAGGCAGCTGTTACTAGTCCGTAAAATGATTTCAAATTAAATCACAAAAATGATTTGTGGAAAAATAAAAATTTAAAATTTTCTTACAAAATAAGTAATATTTTAGTAGTAACAAAGTAATACACCATTTATTATGACAAGTTCACTAACCTGTAATAAGCAGCAACGTTTATCTTTCGACGTGGATTATGATTTAAGTCAGTGAATGACGGTTTGACGTACTTACAGAGTGTTTAGAATTAAAGAAATTAAAAAAGTAGTCCTGTATCTAAACTATTGAAGATATTTAGTTGTTTTTTGTCTTGCTTTATAATGTCACATACTATACGTAATTGCATTTAATATCATACCGTCGTATACACTTTGTACATATATGTTATAACAAAATTAATAACGTAAAAAAACAATTAAATATCCTATTACAGCCATTTTCGACTTCTGCGCTGACGAAGTCTCTGGCAAAAGCTACTTTTAATATAAAATGTTACCGGATGTTAAAGACCTTGTACTCATTGTGCAGCTAGTTAGTTAAAAAGATGGTGGTGCGGAAGAATAATACCTTTATTATTGCTCTGTGTGCGATCTCCAGTTAGCTCAGGATGAGCAACCGGAAATACAATAGATTAAAATTAATAGACATAATGCAAAGTAGACATTTCGCTGAATTTGGGGAGATGCAATAGATAGTAGAGGTAGAGATTTAAAAATATATATATATTAATTTTCAGACTCTACCGCTTAACAAATTAATGTAGGACTTAAAATTAAGATGTCTATCCAAGACAACTCCCAAATATTTATTATTATCCACAGATGAAATATTTGGACATTGGCACGAGATGTGTCTGTGATTGGCAAGAGTGGGCTTTTAGTGTGAAAGGCATGCTTGATTGGAAGACTGCGCTGATCAAAAAGTCATGAAGTGAACCTTAGATGTGTTAAGCGTCAATGTGTGAGAATTAATCCAATTTAGAGTTGATTAAGGGCAAGTTGTGTTTTGAGTTCAAGGTCAGACCAAGTATCAGCAACAAAAGTAATAGCAGTATCTGCAAATGATACGAGTTTAGCGTTTGGGATAGCTAGGTTGCATAGGTCGTTGATGAAGACTAGGAATATGGTGGGAGCCATTAGATTACTTTCCTGTGGAATACCATAATATAGAATGCTCGTCGCTACCATAGTTTCCAATCTGGGAGAGGTTGGTAAGATAACTTTTGAAAAGATCCAACTGTTTTTCTCTGACACCTATCCTCTCAAGATTAAATAAGAGAGTAAGCAGCAGAGAGGTTCGCAAGATCTAAAAATACAGTAAAAAATTTCTTTTTATTTGTAATATTTTGTACAACATAATTGGTCAGGTTTTGGACCGCCTCGTTAGTTGATCTGTTTCTGCGAAAGCCAAATTGTTGTGATGATAATAAATTGTCATGTTCTAGGTATGTAATAAATCTTTTGTAATTGAACGCTCTAGCACCTTCGATAAGGCAGACAGAACTGTTTTGGAACGATTTCGGCAGGTTCTCGTGGCTACTTTTGAAAATTAGATGAATTATTTCCTTTTTAAGTGACGTGGGAAAGACACCAGTCTCGAAGAAGAGATTAAATAATGTGGCATAAGACAGGTGCCAGGGTAGCTAAGTATATTTTTAAAAAGAATGGTGAAATGTTATCCCATCCAATAGCAGCATTTCTACGTAATGTCTGTATAATTACAGTAATCACATCGTCGTCTGTTCCAGGACAGAAGATGTTAGTGAAGTAGTAATATTAGATGTGTGTGTAATGGAAGATGAATTTGAGATACTGTTCAGCATGCTATCTGCTAGGTTTTCTGCGATATTAACAAAAAATGAATTTACGACATAACACGACTACTTAGATATGTGATTGTAACAAATTTAGTACCTAATTGATTAGGACGGGTTTTTGTTTAGTTGTAGAGGTGTTGGTAGCACGTTTTATAGTATAGTACTCCATAACGACTTAGGGTTATTACTTGCTTTATGTAATTTTGGCTCTTTATGCATGCTCTTACGTATGTTTCACAGAAAGTGCTTGACCTGGTGCCATAGTATTCTTTCTATCATCACAACTCTCGAAACCTGCAGCAAAGTTCATCCAAAGTACCTGGACACGATCTCATCTAGCACAGTGCGTTTACAGCGTTTTTCCCCGTCCATGCTTAAGAATGAAATATCAACTGCGATGTTTCCCGAGCGCTAGCTATGGAATAAAATTTTAGTTTCATGAGTTATGTGATACTGTCCTAGGTATACATACCTATTAATTGGTACAATATATTATAAATTTTATAAGTTCTGTGTATAAAGGACGTTAAATAAATGCACTTCTTACACGTAACTTATACCTATATCTTAAGATAACGGACATACGTCTGACACGGCAGAGCTGCCCTGTCTGCTATGCTTAACTTTATGCTGCCCAATGAGTAAGTAGTCCCCGATGCTTAAATCGTTACTATAACCTTTCTAGGGGGAGGCAGCTGGCCTTTCCTCTGTCTGCACCTCGCTACGCCCATGTGTTCTACACCGACCTATATCTATGTATAGGTACCCACGTACTAACCTAAATGTAGATAGGTAGGTAACTATACTATAGCACTGGATCATCTGGCAGTGACTTTGACTACAGGCCAAACTCAAAACTTTTACCAATGCTAGCATGAGCCGGAATGTTCAGAAACACTGAATAATAAGTATCGATATTTTCTATCTTTTATTCTAATTTACTAGCGGACGTCACGCGGTTTCACCCGCGTGGTTCACGTTCCCGTGGGAGTACGAGGATAAAATATAGCCTATGTTACTCAGTGATAGATAATGTAGCTTTCTAATAGTAAAAGAATTTTTGAAATTGGTCCAGTATTTTTTGAGTTTATTCGTTGCTTACTAAAATACAAATCTTTCCTCTGTATAATATTAGTATAGAAGTATAGATATCACTAGCACCACATAGCTATCCAACTTCTTCACAAGACGAAATCACTAATGTTTAATAACGATGTCATCCATCCGATTTGTAATAAAATTGTCTCAACTATAATTTTGTAACATTCATTGAATGATCTTAAATTACCAGTCATAGATACGTAAGTAATTAACCCTGAAAATGTTCAGAGGCTATTTCAATAAACTGGCGCATATCTTATCTAAGTTTACTCAGCGCCTATCCATGAAACGTTCGTGCCAACATAATGGACCTTTTACACGAGGCCAATAGACATGTCCGTAAGGTTTGTTTTTCGTATTATAATAAAATTAATATATTTATTCAGTAGTAAGTTAAAAAAATGTAGGATCATAATTACCTAAGTAGGTAGGTACCTATGTATCTTTTCGTTATAGTAGGCACCAACCACCGTCTGCCTCATACCTACGTAGATAATTTGGTGCTACATTCCATAGATAATAAATAAACTTAATAAACTTGCAAATAAATAAGTACTGTAAATGGATAGTAGTACGAATTCTGTTTATAACTATATACCTATAGGTAGGTATTATTATATATATTAGTATTATTACCTACGTTGTAACCAGTGCCGGATCTACCATTATGGCTAATTGGGCTTCAGCCCAAAGCACCGTGGATTCCCCAGCTAAGCCAAGTCAAAGTCAAAAATAGACAATAATGCGAAAATATGCATCATTTAATTATTCGAGTAATTAGGTGGCCCCTAAGTAGTATTACCCCTGGGTCCCCTAAACTCACGATGGTTAGTACAATAGCTAAAAATGAAATTGAGTGCGTAAACAAAAAGTTTAAGTAGGTAATGTTTTTCAAAAGCTATTGGCATCAGCGACAATTTAATAATACTCGTAAATAATATATTAATCATCCATCAATAACACATGACTCAGTTATGTACCTACTTAGCTATATGTACACAAAAATGTTTGCTTTCAATCTATATTTAACAATTGTGTGGAAATCATAGCTATACAAGTAAGTAATACTTTTAAATATAAACAATAGTCTTACGTCCTCCGGTGAAAAGTCGTAGCACTCCGCTATCTTCTGGTACAACTCCTTGACATTAGAAAATCCAGAGATGAGACCCAGGGGACTTCCATGTGCTTGTTGACAATGAAACACCAACTGTGACTTTTGTCCATTGTTATTGTCGACTCCGTTGGACTGCTGATGAGACTCCTCCGCGGGAGGTTGTGGCACTGGAGGCGGTGCATATTTAGGCGCCTTCTTCTTAAACAACGACATAGTAAAAGAATACTACGTAACGGTAATAAGTTTTACTTTAGCGCGAACGTCACTGCGCACACATTCTCTAACCGTGCACAGAACAATTTTAATCACTACAAAGTCGCTTATCTTGAGAGAACTTTAAAATATATCGTCGCGTCACAGCACATGATAACTTATCTATCACCCAATAGCGATATTTGGTAAGATTAAGCGATGTTAAATCGAGACCGTACACGCACCGCTGTACGACACAGAGTGCGCGTAGCTGTAGACGACAATCGAATGACTGACTGGCTATTCGCTTCTTGCACAATGCTCTGTGAGTGCGAGTGTGACGGACGACGGACTGACGAGTGACGAGCAAGCTACGGAACTCGCGGCCCGCACTTCTCGTACTACCGGCGGCGGTTATAGGTACCGGGTAAAATACGTCATTAGATTCTAGGTGCGACAGGTTCTTCCAGTGCGTAACGCAGACTAAAGACAATACGTCCCGATTAGGACGTTTTCGGGTCTTCACGATTACGCGTTCATAATATCTTAACACATCAGTGAACATTAGTTTTAAACTTTTCTTGACATTTTAATTGATGATTAGAGAAAAATCATTTAAAAAGGTATAAGCAAGTACCAATTTTTACGGTTTATGTTGCAACTATAATTATTGCATGTTTTAAACAAAACGTCATTACTTTCTACTAATAAAAAATATAAGTTTATTATATCACTAGGTATACTTACTTAGGTACTCTTTGTTCTCTAAAGGACTCCTAGATAAGTAATTCTTTGAATGAAATTCACTTTAATTAGAATAGAATAGAATATGCTTTATTGTACACCATATGTAACTTACATTAGATATTTAAAAATATTTAACAATAAATAGTGACAATGGGCGGTCTTATCGCTAAAAGCGATCTCTTCCAGACAACCTTTGGATGGACATGAAGTTAGAAGTTAATCGGTAGTTAAAGGCGCACAGGTATTTCTAAAATATCGCACACCCAGAACGACACTGTATTATGTCGAAAAATCTCAAAATCGACTTTTTTATATAATTAAATAGCCAAAATTTTGCCGCGTGTACCACAAAGACAGACGTATTTATATCTTAAAAATTGACCCATAGAGAGCGCACTAACTCTCTATTGGTGAAGTCGCGCCGCCAGAATCATGCCGCGAACACAAAACTATTTCTTGTTGCGACTCGTACGTCTTGGAAACAACACCGAGATTGTTTACGGAATAGTGAATTATTTTGATTAAATACAATTTTGTAAACTCTTTGTAAAAATTACTACGAAGAATTTAGTTTTAATTCAGTGTTGGTGACTTTGCTTATATAGCGAATTTGATATTATTTCGAAATAATACTCTCTTGTTGACGAAGGTAAGTTAGATTTATTGTATTATTTTAAAATAGTTCTGCATTGTTCAGAAAAGATTAAAATTGTGAAATGATGCACTATTGATGGTAGATATAAATTGTGGCCTAATTTGTTATTATATTATAAATATTATAATAGATTATTTTATTTTATCTGGAACAGTTGCTTACCTTATAAATAAGCCAAACAAATATTATTTTAAATTTATATTGTTCCTTAATAACACAAGTAATGAACATTTTTTTGAGGTAATGCACTATTGTTGAATTAATTAAATTTTTAATTATTGTTTGGCAGATAATGAAGGGTTGTGGTCTCTTATTGGTTAAAAAGGCAACCGAAGCTGTAACGGAGGCAACTACACTTTTTGTGCATGTAGACAGCATGGAAAAGGATGTCCAAAATACAACCGTTGCACCATTAACAGATGAATAGTCATCGATGGGAGCAGTTTCAGTCGATGATACATCAAATAGATAAAAACCTACCTGTTCCAATTTTATCTAATCATAGTGATGAAAAAGATTTTATTAATGATTCGGATACGGATCCTACGTTTTCTCTGCCTGTTAAGAAATTATCTCGGCCTCTGGTAATACCCAGAAGATTGTGGATCTTCCTCCTCAAGCACCTCGTCAGATTCACATCTTCAACACAGCTCGTCATCTTCAAGCTCCAGCAGCTCAATTAGTTCATGATGAATTTAATAGTCCGGGTGCTCTACAGCAAATATTCAAAGTAATTGCAATTCCACTGTGACTAACGCACTCTCAACTTAATCTGCTTTAGAAACTGCTCGTTAGTGACCGAACCCAAGTTAAGCAGAAAGAGAAAACTAAACCCTGCTGGCTGAAAGTTTAGAAAAAAGTAACACGGACTGAAAAACGGAAGGTTAATTTTCTATGCTTTATAAAAAACCTTTATGATATTTTTTTATTTGAAGGTAGTCAATAATTATTAGAACTGTGATTATCGTAACACATGGTGATTTTAATAAGTCTTTACTGTTAAAGATTGATTTAAAGTAAAGACAGCAAGGTACATAATTTTATATTTTATGGCAATAATGTTTTTACTTAGGGCTTTTAATATAAATGAAAGAAGAAAGAAAGAAATTAAGCAGATCATTCTTAATTATTATATTATATCGTAGCTATTGAGTAAATTGGAAGACTTGATTCATATGTTAGTAAACAGTTTAGTAATAGTAGCTTACTGTAAATTCAATTTTAGACTTTTCTGATTTATCATGTTGATTGATGATGCCATATTACATAGTCATAAAAATTTTAACGTCTGTGATTGTCGGAAATAAATTTAAAGTTATTAGGTTTTTTTTTAACCACGCGCTGTTTAATTTAAGAACTTAGTGTTAGTTTTTGTAATTTTTGTGTTTTATTTGTCACATTTAACTTCAAAATATGGAAGCTTTAAGTGAAATTTGGTATTTTAATTCATTTTGATAAGTCTTTTTCTTAATTAATGAAATAAATAATTCATTATTGTATATTATATTCAGTCATAAAAATAGAATGATAGTGTAGTATTTCTTAATCAATCAGTAAAAAGCAAGTAAGTCGAAATAATTTTTATTTATTTCGTTCCGTCATTCCACAATAGTGAGTTAAGTCGAAAACGCGTTATATTGATTTAAAGACATTGTTTTGCAGCGACCAAACTATGTAATATTTATAAGCATTGGATTTTTCATATGTAAAGTTCATAAAATATGTAATAAGTTTTACATAACATGAGATATCGATTTTTCGTCGATTCTGGAAAAAGAGCTATTTTGACTTAGTGCAGTGTTGTTTTGGGTGTGCGATATATTTAAATAAATATATATATTATATATAATATATATATGTGTGTATAATAAAATGAATATCTACAATATAATACATACTTATACATACATATACATACCTACTTACCTACTAAATATTTAGTAATGAATTGTTTAAAATATTAGTATATAACATATTTATAGTGGTGACAAAACATAATGAACAAAAAATAATGTATATGATGATATTGCAATTTAGGAAAAGTACATTATCAGTAAAATTATAAAGTAAGAGTAAATTATAAATTTAAATAAAATTTTGTTACCATAGCTTTAAAAGAAGCAAGCGTTGGAGCACGTCTAATTTGTAAAGGTAATGCATTCCACAAACGTGTAGCTGTTACTGTAAAGGAATTATCATAAAAGGTTGTGGCATGCGACGGCATTTTTAGCTTTAGATTTTCTGATAAACGTAAAAATCTTGAATGTGTATCATGAAGAAACTGGAAACGTTTTTTAAGATAGATAGGTGTTGACGGGCTAAACAGTAATTGTATAGGTAATAGAGAAAGGATGTGAGCATTCCGGCGAAGTCGTATCGGTAACCACTTGAGCTTTTTGCGAAATTCAGAAACATGATCATATTTGCGCAAACCAAATATAAATCTTATACAGACATTTTGAAGTCGCTCAAGTTTATTCAGTTGGTCCTCGGTGAGATCTGGATAGCTGGCTTCGGCATAATCAAGTATAGGAAGTAAGAGGGAGTTTGCTAGCGCAATTTTAGTGGCAGTTGGCAGGAAGTTACGCAATCTCCTTAAGGACCCTGCGGAGGCAAATATTTTGCGGCTCACTTCGTTTATCTGCGGGTTCCAAGATAGTTCACTGTCAATGAAGATACCAAGATTCTTCACCTTTTTACTGAAAGGTACGACTGAACCATTTAAAAGAACTTGGGGTAGTTGTGACCACACAATCTTTGATACCATTCTTGAGCTACCGACAACAATAATTTGTGTCTTCGCTGGGTTTAATTTAAGCCCATGTGAATTACTCCAATCACTTATAGTGATTAGGTCATTATTTATGTTATTTATTGCCGCTGACAAGTTACTTAATGAAGCTTGAGAGTATATCTGAAGATCATCTACCTACATAAAGGTGGTAGGCAGAAATAAGTTTATCAGAGATGGTGTTTATAAATATTGTGAAGAGTAGGGGTGATAGAACGCCACCCTGGGGCACACCAATATGTATATTACACCATGAGGAAAGGACATCCCCTACACGTACACATTGTCGGCGGCCACACAGGTAACTGCGAAACCAATCAATTACCATTGGAGATATGTTAAGAGAGCGAAGTACCTCAATCAAAACATCGAAATCCACGGTGTTAAATGCATTGGAGAAATCAAGAAGAGCAAGGACAGTGAGATTTCGATTCTCCATGCCAAATCTTATATCATCCGTAATATTCACCAGGGAAATGACAGTACTGTGACCAGGACGGAAGCCAGACTGGAAAGGATTAAGGACATTATTTTTTATAAGGAAGGTACTCAGTTGTTTGTGGACGTCGTTCAATGACTTTGGATAAAAAGGGAAGGATAGATATTGGGCGATAATCAGGATAAGATGTCGGGTTGGATTTTTTAGGAATAGGAGTGATTTGAGCGTCTTTCCACATAGTCGGGAATGAACCACTGGATAAGGAATAATTAAGGATGTGACTGATAACGGGCAGGATTTCATCAAGGATGGGAAGGATCATATTACGGCTGACACCATCGATTCCAACAGCGTTCGTAGTGATTGACTTAATGCTATTCCTAACATCACAATCGGTAAATGGAGAGAAACTAAATGGATCATACTTGGGAGTTGGAATTGATGAAAGGTAATAAATTTATCGTGCTAAGTTTAGTTGTCCTATCAAAGTTAGACGAAGCTGAGAAATGTTGATTGAGTAAATCAACGTTTTAAGATTTAGGAAAGTTACTGTAAGTAGTTTTTCCAACTCCCAAATTTTTCAGAAACTTCCAGATTTTAGCAGGGTTCCCGTTCTGAACCGAGTCGTGAATGTGCTGGCGTTGTGCGTCTCTACACACCTTGTTGCAGTGATTTCGGATTGAAATATACTTTTGTAGATTTGCTTCATTAGGTTTACACTTATATTTAAACTTTGCTGCAGCCTTTCTTGCCATGATCGTCTTGATGTTATCCGTGAGCCAAGGTGCAGGAGCATGTTTTAGTTTCACTGGGCGAATCGGCGCATGTTTGTCGTACAATAAAGTAATAGACGTTTTAAATAAATCTAATTTTCCATCAATAGATGTGACACTAAAAAGTGGCGTCCAGTCTATGTTGCGTGCATCTTTACGAAGGTTATCGAGATTCATGCCACTAAAATTACGCTGCATGAGGAGTTTGGATTTAGCCTTCGGTGGACGAATTTTATAGGAAAGGAAAAGTAAATCATGATAAGAGAACACGTCGGCTGAGCACTGACCATGCTTACCCACGTGTTCTCTTGACGAAACCATTATAAGGTCTAAAAGTGAAGGGACAGAATGGGGAAAGTGATGAGTTGCATTGAGAGGAAGGAAATGTAGATTACAGGACTCCGTCACTGAGGAAAGGGATTTGGAGCGGTAATCATTTTTGAGTAGACAGGTATTAAAATCACCCATGACAATCGTATGGCTATAGGAAGGGATAAGGTTTTCTAATAGATTTTATATAATAATTAGTTAGATATAAAATGATTGCTAACCTAAATGACTTGAAATGACTATACATAATTGCGATGCAGAAGCCGCGGCGGCCATATTACCTACCTACGGCGTGAAACCGCTTCGAAGCAGGATGTATGTAATTTTTTTCCGCATTCAAATGACGATAATTTCCACGATAGTAGATCGCCGGCAGCCCAAATCCCCTTTTGGTCCTCTTCCGTTTCCCAGTTTCCTTCCTCATCCCCTTCTCCGTGGGGAGCAACGGCTTGGTTGTGTTTTCTAAGCAATAAATACTTTTGGAAAACACGGCCATGTCTATAGGTTACGGTTGCCACTTACCCACTCACCATCAGGTGGACCGAATTCCTGTATGCCACCAAAGTTGTATAAAAATAAACGCAATAATATACCTACTGCGACCAAAACTTCTTTCGGATATTCCCTCAAACGCACTAAATAATGTAAAATATGCAGTTACTATATAATTACATACATAGGTAGGTACATGGTTAGGGATGCTATATCGACACTAACGCTATTTTATTTGTTAATTATTATTTTCATCGTAAGTGAGTGATATAAACAATCGGAGATGTGAGCGAAAATATGCTCTCTTCTCCTACCAATCGGAGTTCCGATCGGAGGACAGGGAATAACCCGTTAATAGAATACAAGCACGTTACTGACCCACTGCATGACAAAGGTCTTTTTTCATACAAAGAAAACATGACTATTGATCACCTTTGGTAGATATTCAAAGTCCATCGTAGAGTAGGTAATAATCAGGTGGTAATTTGTCTTGAAATCTTTACTAGAATTTTATTCAGCGTCTAAAACCCTATGGTTATTGTTCGTAGCACCTGGTCGCAGTCTTTAATTTTTCTTATACTTAGTAACTGGAACCTACTGACCTCTTACTTTTCATATTTCGGTTTAATTTTTGTTTTAGTTTAAAATATAACTGTTCTTGTTCTTATTCTCTGAGATGTTGAAATTTTTATAAACTGCCCACAAAATATACGGCCCAAGGTTGTTAATCAATCTCAACACTGTGCCTGCTTGCATTGTTTATTTATGTATGCGCAATGACATCTGCACAATGCTGCTATCTGTTACCTAAATTTGAACTAATCGAACAAGTTTTTGCTAAAATGGCTCATAACTTGATCAAATGATTTGATTACGATGCTCTATTGGGTTTATAGTGGGATGTCATCAAAACAAAAGATGTTATGGCTAGACTTCGAGTTGATAGTAGATTGTTGTAAACGCTAATTCTGCATCTATTGCTATTAAATCTAATCAACAATTTCCTTCATATTGTCTATTCTATTAAAATATAAAAATTGTGTTTGTTACCACTCAGCGCCTAAACGGCTGAACCAATTTCGGTGAAAATTGATTAGGTATGTAGATGGATTCGATGCCAGAGACGGACATAGGCTACTTTTCATCCTGAAAATCGGTCTGGTTCCAGAGGGATACTATATTTTACGCTCGGGCGTAGACGTGGGGCGCAACTAGTTTCCAATAAATCTAATCACCAATTTCCTCGTATCATCTCGCATCGAACTTAAAGCAGAACAGTCATCCCGAATGTACGCTGTACACTGCTTAAATCGTCTGATAAAGATGGTAAAGACCGGAGATAATGATTAACCAACCGTATCAACCACAGGTTTATGAGATCAAACAGGCGTGTCAGATTTAAATATTAGTATCATACTGTAAAACTTAATCCAAAAAATAAATTAACTACAATACTAAGTATACGAAAATGAAAGATGATATTTTGGATTTAGTTTTTAATAATTTTGATGTTAATCTATGAGGAGGCTACGGCTTTCTTGGGAGTAGGTTTGCCCTCTTTGAAGCCATTGCGGAAACGCCTCCTTACGATCTTTAGGTGACGCATGCGGCCAGTTCCTGTGGTCTTCCTGCGCTTGGCCTTCACAGACCAGTGGTCTGGAAAAAATGTATACCAAATATAAAATTAATATCAAATAAATAAATGTCAATTAATTAAAGAAAAAAGATTATGAATGAGGCTTGGAATGTTTGAAATCATATGTCAACAAATGTAGATGTATCAGGCATTCATTGCAGTGATTCCAGTTTTGCTTTACCTACATTATACAAAGAAATACTCTAGATAATGAGATCTCTTCAATCGTGTAGGATTTATTGTAAAAGGATAAATGACTGGTCAGAAATGATAGTTGAGTGTGGACTACATCCATCTTTAAACTGAGACTAATGTAATGTAACAAAATAAAAGAAAATCGATAACAGTATTAATCTGTATTAGTGTGACACAATCATAGCTAGGTATTATTATATTCATCAGAAATATACATTAGTTGTCTATAATATGTATTATGTTAGAAAGTTACAAACCATTAACATATGAAATAAATTGTTACTTAAAATTTTACTTAAAGTTGTTTGTTACTAGTATATTGATTGATGAATGACCGTTTTTCTAAAATCATATCCGTCTTATATATCTATACTATTATATAAAGCGGAAGAGTTTGTTTGTTTGTTTGAATGTGCTAATCTCGCTACCAGTCAGATTTGAAAATACTTTTAGTGTATGACAGCCCAGTTCTCGAGTAAGGTTGTAGGCTATGTAAGATCACGGCACTGGCCACAGGTGCAGAGCAGTAAGCAAAGACGTTGCCCTTGGTCTTATGTTAAACAACAAAATATTTTTTGACAAACAGTGGTAGACTCATGTTCCGCCTTGTATTTTCCAGTTCATAGTCTATTCCATAATAACTATTTAACCTCTAATTTAAGAGAATTAATATAAGTATGGGTATTTAGCCAAATTTGAAATATCCGCCTTACAGCTTTTTTTAAAGACAAATTATTAATGGGAATAACACATTCATTATCATAACAGACAAAAAAACATCCACTGCTGGACATAGGCCTCCCCAGGTTTTGCTACCATGACCAGTAATTGTTACACGATAATTGTTTAACTATGAATTACTAAAATGTAAGTTTTACTAACTTAACTATGGGATCTTTAAGTTATCAGAAATAAATGAATTTTGAATTTGAATTTTTTAATAATACATTACATTTTACTAATAGTACTAATTGCTAATAGTTTCCTACCCAGTAAAGCCTTACAACAAGGCAATGTATAGCATGTATAGCAAGAACCAGTTTTGTCTGTATTCTTGTCATTTACAATTTAAGAGTGATTAGTGTCTTGCACATAGAGTGAATGTAAGACAGAATTATAAATATTTATAACACATGTCATGTACCTAGTTCATGTTTTGAGCCAAATAATACTCATTCTCATCAACAATATTATAGGTACATAACCACTATACAATTTAACATACCAACACAATAAATTGCAACTCAAAACAAGTGACCAGTGATGAAGAATCGATTAAGTAACCAGTTATGGTTAACAAAAAGTTATGTACTTACAGGAACGCAGCTTAGCTGCAGGGTATCCGCACTGCGCGCATTTGGATTTCTGGATATGATACGATGATCTACCACATCTTCTGCACAACGTGTGTGTCTTATTACGACGCTTACCAAAGCTCGACGTACCCTTCGTCTGAAATGTACAATAAAGGTTGTAGGTTATGTCTCAAAAAACCTTGGATTTTCACACAAATAAACAAAAATTTGATTGAACATTATTTAAACACAATTTAGGTTAAAATTGTTTAATCAAAACGTTAATTAAATATTGAGATTATTGAAGATTTAAATTGCTAAAACTATACAGTACCATCTTGTCAGAATTTGACAAGCCAAGAGAAAAGAAAACAAAACCAGTCAAAAATGACAACTAGTGACAAGTAAAGTTTTGTGCTGTTGTAACCACAGAACAAGTACTATGCATAGAAGTACTTTAGGAGAATAAAGCGTACACACTCAGAGACAAATAGAAGTTTAATAGTGCTACGATACCTTCTGACAGTTTATCGATATCGATAGATGAAATTTGTCTATGGTCTATGGTAAATTAACAGACATGCTAATATCAAATGAGGTCTGGTTGCATAAAAGCTCTCGTAAACGAACTACAAGAAACAAACGGCCGTTTTACACCTCACCGGAATGGCATAGGCCGGCAGCGGCGCCAGGAGCACTTTCAATGTGAAATAATTTTGAAGTTTATATTCATGTTTCATGCTGTAAGTTCAAACACAATGTAAACTGTATATGAATAAATTAAATAAATTGAAAATTGAAATATATATGATCGATCCACACACTGCCTCGCATCAAGGAGCGTAGTGCGAGCGTGCGTGTTCTTGTATTGTTTGTAATTGTAAGTATCTCTCTTTGTATAGAAATCACGCGTGGTGCAACACACTGAAAACGCATTTAAGCGCTGTGTTACTGATCACACGCTTACATGCAGAATAACACGTACTCACGCGCGTGGGTTCGGGGCCAGACGGTATGGACACCGAGTTCTGCAGTAACGTGCTTGTTTGATGATGCAGACCAGTACTCTCGCATCTGCACGCGTGGCACCGTCGCCGCGTCGTCGCCACGCTTCCGCAGCGTAGTGCGGTGCAGTGTGTGGATCACCAAAATACCAGTATCGGCCCTCAGTTCTTTTTTGACTTTCTTAGTATAGCATCGAAACAGATACCCCAAGGTAAAAATAAAACACAGCTGTAAGATTCATGTCACAAATGTATGATTATATTTCCAATAATATTGAAACACATTATTACTGCCCCTTAAAATTGCAGTTTTGTTTAAGAATGTCCTGATTATTTGTGCATAAGCAGAAATATTTTTTGTAATGTTATGAATTGGTACTTTTAGAAATATTTCCCCATCAATTTTATCAATAAATTTCTGTAGGCATCTAGAACATTTATTTCTTTATTTATTATTAGTTATTGAAAAAGTATTTACAATATCATTACAGATAAAAAATCCAATACGATATCATAAATAAAAACCTAAAATTTAAAACAATTACTAAATAAATATACCTATTTATCCAATACTATACATTTTTGTGCAACATCTTTGAATTTTGACAGGGTACATTAAAAAATATCAATTTCTATATACAGAAATAATATTAATAAGTCGTATGGCACGTGACAATGGAGCAAATTTGAGTAGATTCGTCCTCACCGCTGGAACGTTAAACGTGTAACAATATAATATATAACATAATTCTCTCTTAATTTGCTTCATGGATCTTCCGGTCTGATCTTTCGGAAACCTGCAAAAGAACACAATGTATGAAATACTATGAAAGGTACAAAGATAGTTACCACAAAATCGTTAACTACAAAATATAGTAATATTTTTCTTTTGTCATCGATAAAATATGCAGCACAAGTCACAACACTATTGAACATGACTACACAAATTGGTAAAAATGTAAAATACTTAATAATTACTGAATCGAATGGCAAACCGACGATTATAATATGATTACAGTATAGTAAACTATAAATCAATTAGGTATTTTGTACTTATGTATAGGTTTTTAGTATATATTATTGGTTTGTTATCTACTCACCGATGGAAGTTGACGATTTAAACTTGATTTTCTTTGCGAAAAGAATGTAATTTACAACCTACAATAACGCAGGACATTGCATATCCAATGGGCTTAATATTACTTCACAATAGCATTATGTAATTATTAAATAACGTATATTATTTCACAAAACAGTTATACAACAATGAAAATTACGAGCGGCGGTATAATCCGACAAAATTGTCTAAAGGCCTTGACAAGTTGGAACATTTGACATTAGTTCGCTTTTTAATTCGGCATCCAAAGGTAACCAAAGGTAACCAAATTGACGTTTCTACAGTGTACACCAGCCGTCCTTAGCAAAATTATTTATCTCTTTCTTTTCAATGTATCCGGCTTATTTGGAAAAATAGGACAACTATATGAGGGTGATTAACACTCCTTCTATGCTTTAGTACTTGTTCTGTGGTTGTAACGTTACATCGATGTTACCACAGTCATGCAAATTTAATTTCAATCTTACAAGGTTACTGTTTAATGTGCCAGTGCTACAGCACTGGCCTCAAATATACACTAATCTAGTGTATGTGTTGCAAGATTGTAACTAGACCTTAGAGCATTAAACCAACCGGAGAGGCCACTGACAGGCGTACCCCTCTGCCAAAGGTACCAGCCCACCGGTCATACCCGTTATTTAAAACTAGTTGACGCGCGTTCCGCATCATAAGTCACATATCAGTGCATGCGTAATAGCGTCTCAATAGAAATGCCGAATTGCAGTGTATTTTGGTGTAAAAAGCGTTCAGCGACATCAAGTCTACAAAAGGATAATATTACATTCCACCTGTAAGTATTATTTTGTTCTAATATTATTAAATAAGGCATTAAATTAGCAATTTAACCAAATAAAATGCTAATCAACAAGTGTTGCCAGGCTTATCATCAATACTCCAATCTGGGGTAATATTTGAAGTTGAATTAACATAAAAACTAACCTTTCCTTTTTTATATCTCGCCTTATTGACATAGTTTATATTTAGTCACCTAATAAGTTTCATTTTGGATGTACATTATTGTGTCACCGTTCCCATAATTATTTATTTTTAATTAAAACCAATGTTTTTTTTACCAAGTAATGCACAAAATAATATTATATGAACAAGTAAAATGAGATTATAAATCCAAATACAAGATTAGTGCACTTTATTCCGAAAGATAATTGCTCATTTCTTACAAAAATAAGCGTATTTATTTTTAAGAAACTGGTCACACTTTAACATAATTAGAGATGAGACAGTTTAATCACAAATATCGATATTGATTTTCCAGTATTAAATTAATTTTTTTTTGTTTGTTTTAGATTTTCAAAAGAAGCAGCGCCTCGAGTCGCTTGGGTCCAATATTGTAGGAACCATATAAGTGGGTTCCTAAGCGTACAAGTATCTGACTAACAGCTTAAAAGACAAAGCCTTCTGTGCTGCCAGCACTGCTACCTCCTCCCTACCCCCCAAGCGGCGGAGAGCTCAGTTTTAGTTAAACTTAGGAGAACTTAGGAGGATTAGTTAAACTAGATTTATAAGGTTAATTTAAATTGCACAGTTTTTCAGTATTTTATTATACCTACTTAAATAAAGACTTTCTGAAATATATTCTGTTGTTTTTTTGTTACCTGAACAGATAAAATATCTCTCTAATAAAAATCTACTCATACATTCTCATGTCTTGTTACTATGTAATCAGAACAAAATCCTCCAATTACAAACTCTGCTTAGTTGGAACGAAATTTAATAGCAACAGACAATTAATTCAAAGTATTATTTGGTTTGAATATACATACATACTTAGGAGTAATACACGTAAAATTGACACGTAATAATTAATTACAATCTTTAATCCACACTAGAACAGATTTCAACAGGTGGTGGTTATTGAACATACATCCTTGTGCGCAGTAGTAAAATAAAAAAAAAGAGTGGGTACCCATGTACGCACGTAAGAAGTTATACTTCTTTGGCATAACAATCCAAAAATACCAAATAATAATACAACGCATACATACATAAATATTTGAATTGATATAAACGCCAATATATTTTTTATTTATTCACACAGATTATTTGTACTGATACGACACACAAAGATCCGCAACTAACTTCAGTGTGTAAAAGGTTCGCAACTAACTTCAGGGTGTTGCTTTTTTCTGTCGGTGTGCGCGCGCATCGTAAAAATTCACTCTCATCATTTTACCCAATCGCGCCAAAAAAACTTAAAAAAAAACGGCTAAATGCCAGTAGGACTCGCGCGCCGAGGGTTCTGTACTATCAGGGATCAGAAGTATTGAATAAACATTAGTAAACATAGTAGGAGAGCCCGACCGCAAAACCAGATTTGTTTGTCGAACAATGTTTAACAAATAAATTTAGCCCGACCGTATGACGGGCTTTTTTTGATAATAATTACAAAAAAGTGTGCTAGTTAGAAACACTGTTTTATTCTTCCTGTAATATTGACATAAACATGAATTAACAGAATTACTTCTAGTTAATTCATGTTTATGAACTATTTACTTTACTTTCATCTATTTCAAAGTGCTTAAATAAAAAAAAACCTTAAAATTATAATAGATTATTATTACCTAAAACTGTTCTATATAATATAAGATAATGCTCATTTTAATAAGCAAACATAATAATCATGAAAATAATTAAATCTTTCGCGTACTTATATGAAATCCTAAACATCGATACTAAATATCGACAGAGTCAAGCTCTAACTGTTTTACGCTAAGGAAGCGTAAACTGATAGATGTCCCTGTGTGTGAATGTGATTGTGTGTGTTTAGTTTAAGCTAGTGTGTAATAATTTTATTGTGTGCGTGTATAAGGACGCGATTTAAAAATGCATTAGTAGTTAACATTGTAATTAGTGTGCGTTGCTCGCGTTACCCCGTCCCCCGCCGAAAGTGGCAGACTTTTGCGCAAGGGAAATAGAGCGCGTGTCCACTCCTGATGGTTTAATGCTCTAAGAACTAGACTATACAGCTTAGAGCATAATTTAAATAAAACATAATAATATTATTTTGGATCTAGTATCTATCTATTGTTGGTAGTTGTTGTTTAATTATTACTGGTATTTGTTGTTCTAAGCTGGAGATAAATACATTTTAAAGCAAAGTAGTATATCTCTATCATTGTCAGCCCAATGACTGTGAGCACTTATCCAAATTAGAATTCCAGGCGAATACGCGTATTCCACCTTCCTAAATTCAGACGTCTAAATTTAGTAACTAAATTTAGTCAAGTGAAATAGCATTTAGATGTCTGAAATAAGAAGGTGGACTGCGATTGTTTACGAAATGACAGCGATGACGGCTACTATTTCTAAAATACCCCCTAGGCCATAAGCCTAATAGAAGTAGCTGATGAAATCTTTCCCCATAAAAATGCTTCTTCTGTCAGAATTCCTATGCCTCCATGGTGGGATTCCTCATGCACAGATTCAGTTACTAAGCGAAAAGAAGTCCAAAAGAAATATACTGAAGACAGGTCAGAAGAAAATTTTGATAAGCTTAGAGATGTAATACTACACGAATGTTCCTCAAGGATAAAAACATTTCAAGGTTGGAGAACATTCTGTACGTCTCTGTCTCCTAATACATGTCTGTCAGAAATTTGGTGCAGTATTAAAGATCTAGAAAGGCTTTTGGTGATGCTTTTATTTCCTTAGTTACCTCCAAATTTAGCTGATAGTGTTTTAGATAAGTTAGCTCCATCGTCGGCCCCAGAATATACTCAAATGGATCCTATCTTATTAAACATATATGATATTAACAGTTACATTTTTCTGAATTCTTATTTGACACTATGAACTGAAAGGTGTATTTAACATGTGTAAAAGATTCAGCTCCAGGAAAAGACGGGATTCCGTATTCATTCATTTCTCATCTTAGTGACAGAACGTTATTGTGTTATTTAGATATTATTAATTCCACTATAATATCTGGACGTATTCCGGAATCTTGGAGATCAGAAGAAATTTTACCTATTCTCAAACCTAACAAAATGCTAATGATGCATCTTCGTACCAGCATTTCGCGCTGTCTTCTGTTCTTACTAAAATCGCAGTACATTCATTTATTGAAAAATCGCCTAGAGTGGTACATTGAAAGTAAGCAACTGCTGGAAGCCAATTTGGTTTTCGCAAAGGTAAAAGCACAACTGACAGCTCAAGTGTATTTACTACCGACCTTCGCGTAACGACTAATGAATCAGTCGTTAGTGCGTTTTTAGACATTACAGCTTCTTAAGATAACGTAATAGGGGATCGGAAAAATTTTTAGAAAGTGTTTTAAATTAATCTTTATGGATACTTATTCCCATCAAAAATAAAATTTTATTTATTTTTAGCCTTTTAGGTGTACGCAAAATCATGATTTAGTATTGTTTGTTTAAAAATCCCGACAAAACGCCTTGATATCGATATGTCGCCTGACAGCGCGTGACGTCATTCGTGGTCACAAAACAGCCGGTATATCAATATTATATTATGTTCGCGAGAAGTTTTGTTTTGTGGAGTAGATTCTAGATTTGTTATTATAGAATGAAAAAATATCGTTAGTGTGCAGTACCTCAATGTACAAATACATCAAAAACTACTCCAAATAAAATATTCATTGTTGTTCCAAGAAAAGCAAATAAGTAGGTACTTACATAAACGAAAAAAAATGGTTAGACTTAGAGAGAAGAAAGTGCGACGTTATGTCTGTAACTTCACCAATTTACTTTTGTGAAGATCATTTTGACGGTAATTACTTACCTACCTACTACAAATAAATATAATGAAATATAGTTACCTATATTAAATTGTAGTGAATATACATTGTTTATGTAATGTTAGACGTTATATTTACGAGGGCATACATAATTTTTACTTCTTTCAGCTTTCTAATGATATGAAAAATTACATGCGAATAATATTTTAATTATAAAGATAGTTATAAAACCTACACAGAAGTTTTCACATTTCGAAGTTTAGCATTACAAAAGTCTGAATTACTTGCAAGGAAATTGCAAATCATATCATAATGTTGGCTTTCGTAAATCCTGTTTCCAATATCAAAACTGGAGAAACACCACGTGACAGTTTATAAATCGATTACCTTATCCTAATTTATCAATAATCTTACAGCTACTTTTAGAATTTCAAGAAAATATCTGAGTGCACTAACTATTTAGGTAGTACCGTGGTAGTAGGTAGTACCCATGTAGTCAATGATTGCCCACAAATGGTGTGCGTTACGATTGCTCCGCCAAGTTATCCAACCAGAAAAAAACTTTGACCATAATTTTGTCGGAATTTGTCGAAATCGAAGTGCACAAACAAAAAATTTATCGAAGTAGAAATAAAAAAGTTATAAGGGTTTTAAGTTGGCCGCGCCAACGTAACATGTACGATTGCGCGGCCATGGAGATCTCAGCAACTGTTTGGGTTAGAGATCTAATTCTTTTTGCCAATTGAAGACTGAATTTGTCGAAAATTGTCGAAAAAAGAATTAGAAGTCCTTGGTTAATATATTACAAAATATTTACGACTGAATGTTATGGCCGCGCAATCGTAACGTTGTTGATTCTTTATTGTTGATTATTTCTGTAAAACTTAAGATTTATACATTAAAACTATTACAAGAAGAAAGGTCTTAATTTGTCGAAACTAATAAAAGTAATAAAAATATGTCATTTTAGTGAAACTGACGAAATCAGCCCAAAACAGAAAGTACGTGGCCGCGCAGTCGAAACGCTACTTTGCACGCTGATATCTCATTATCTGTAATTGCTAGGATTTCGGCGTGAACATCAAATTGTTCAGCATGTTAACCTTAGAAGAAATGACATATCGCTTTATCCTCAGAATAGTTTACATTGCGTGTTATCTCAAAAATTATATTATCTCATACAATGTTCGAGTAGGGTAACCATACTTTCGATTTGATTTGGCAATACCCGTAACTGGAGATTAAACAACATTTAGCTAGAAATGATATTGACTATTGCAGTAAAAGTTTGATGTGAAGTGAATGCATATCATGATCATTATGAACTCGTAAGACATAACATTTTATTATAGTTCTCTTTACCACCCATGCCTTGCATTGTCATGCTCACTAAAATGTCATGACTTGTGGTGTCGTGTTGGCCGGGACATCACCTTCCCTCTAATATGGCGAAGGTGATGATGGCTAGTCTGTGCGTCATGCTCGTGAACGGGTGCTACCTGGGATGACTGGTCAATCTTGGCATGGCATAAATATAATACTTAATTCAGTATTACCTTGTAGTTCAATATGACTGGAAAATGCATTTACTTTTTTTTAATTTTAATTAAAATACGTAGTCAAATTACCATACTAGATGAAACTAAATAATTGAAATTTTCGTTTCTTTTTTTAAATGTTATTAAATTAATTGGTTGTTTTTTAATATTTACTTTGTATGGTTCTTTGGTTGCGTTGATGTGTTAAAATTGTTAACTCATACAAAAAATTTTAATTATCTGGCGATTGAAAAGAGTGGCGTGAGTTTCTTGCCAGTTTTTCTCACAGCTCTACCTCGTCAGCGAACTGGCTGTAGGTTAATTAGCTGACTTCATGTAATTTTGACTTTTCATAAGCATCATACTTAATGATCAAAATGAAATAAATACGTTGACTTTGATTAATCTATACTATTATTAGGGGAAGAGTTTGTTTGTTTGTTTAATAAAAATATTCTTATGAGTTTTCATTACTTTGATTATTTACTTTATGAATGAAATATTTTTTGGTATGATTTTACATTGTACTTAGGACTAACCTTAAATGGATTAAACAAACAAACAAACTCTTCCCCTAGTAATAGTATAGATTAATCATTTTTGCAGATTAAGCTAAATGTTGTTTAATCTCCAGTTACAGGTATTGTCAAATCAAATCGAAAGTATGGTTACCCTACTCGAACATTGTATGAGATAATATAATTTTTGAGATAACACGCAATGTAAACTATTCTGAGGATAAAGCGATATGTCATTATCCTGAGGTTAATATGCCGAACAATTTGATGTTCACGCCGAAATCCTAGCAATTACAGATAATGAGATATCAGCGTGCAAAGTAGCGTTTCGACTGCGCGGCCACGTACTTTCTGTTTTGGGCTGATTTCGTCAGTTTCACTAAACTGACATAGTATTTATTGCTTTTATTGGTTTCGACAAATTAAGACCTTTCTTCTTGTAATAGTTTTAATGTATAAATCTTAAGTTTTACAGAAATAATCAACAATAAAGAATCAACAACGTTACGATTGCGCGGCCATAACATTCAGTCGTAAATATTTCGTAATATATTAACCAAGGACTTCTAATTCTTTTTTCGACAATTTTCGACAAATTCAGTCTTCAATTGGCAAAAAGAATTAGATCTCTAACCCAAACAGTTGCTGAGATCTCCATGGCCGCGCAATCGTACATGTTACGTTGGCGCGGCCAACTTAAAACCCCTATAACTTCTTTATTTCTACTTCGACAAATTTTTTGTTTGTGCACTTCGATTTCGACAAATTCCGACAAAATTATGGTCAAAGTTTTTTTCTTGTTGAATAACTTGGCGGAGCAATCGTAACGCACACCACAAAAATGAAGTCAGAAGTCACACAATTTGATTGGTGTTTTAGTACAGATTAAAAATATTGTAAATAACAACATTTTATTTCTTCATTTAAAAATATTTAAATGAATTATATAAAATTATTATTCGATAAATGATCATAAAATAGTATTTTATATTTTAATCTGATTACTGTCCGATCCCTTATTATTTCGTAACGTAATATTTTACTGACTATTTTTAATGTAAATTTGTTGTCAGTTCGATATATTTATATTATGTATGGTGACAGCAAGATTACAAGGACAGTATCTAAAGGCCTCCCACAGGACTCTGTGTTAAGTCCCATATAAATAATACATTGGAAACTTCCATTGCGCTATTTTCATAGTAAAATAATTAAAAAAAAATTAAAAACCACGAAAATATGACACTAAATTGCGACGTTGCCACTCTTTTGTGTGAATGCTCGTATTATAACATTGGTTCTACGGGTTCTACTTACAGTAATGGGTTGAGCCTGTCAATTGAAAAGAGCGTAGTGGTAGTTTTTTCACGTAAAAGTAATATTCCTTCTTTTGTAGTTTCTTAAGATCACGTGCCGCTTCTTGTAAAAAATCGTCAAATTTCTAGGATTAATATTGGATTAAAAACTCACTGGCAAACAACGCTTTGATTTTGTGGTTGAAAAATGTAAGAACCAATTGAAAATTATGCGATGTCTTTCAGGGGTCTGGTGGGGGGCTCACCCTTTTAGTCATATGCTGTTAAATAACGCTATAATTAGAAGCATTCTTGACTACAGGGCTGTAGCTAGAGTCGAGTTTGCGGTAGGGCAGCATTGGTTACAGGTATGGCGGCAGTAAAAAAAATTACGTAATTGATTTGCTCTCGAAGCACAGGCTCCTAAATCAATCACCATGTATATCATTGACATCTAGGTGTGACCTAGATGTCAATGATACGTACATTCAATAGCTATTCGTAGACAAATAATTTATGTGACAGAGCATGAGCTTGGATCGTAGGAACAAGATGGCTGAACTTCTAGATTTGCATGTAGAGAACATCCAAATCTGGAAGTTCAACCATCTTGTTCGCTGAGTCCACGTCTGAGTGAGAGCGAAGTAATAATTAGTTGTTGGGTAGGGTAATACGAGTAAATAGATACGACCAAAATACCATTTATATCATATTGTTTCTGCAAACTTATTATAATAATTAACATATTAATAAATTATATTTAAAACAACAGAATTTTACGATTTGCCATAATATTCAAAATGCGAAGAACTTCGTTCGATAATGTTTTTCAAAGGCCAGAAATACCATACCATGCATTCTCTCGTGTCTTATTGATAGCCTTTGGAATCAAAAGGAAGGAAGTTAACAGTGTTGCTACAGTTGCTAGTGACGAGACAGCCGTAGAGTTGTCCCTGTGATAGTGTTTTTGTAGACCTCTATTTTCCAACAATATCGAACACTGTTTTTTACCTTCATAATCTAGTCAATAAAGAATTATAATAATAACCATTTATTTCAGGCATCTAGAGCCCATAAAATTTCAATACATAAATAACAAAATAAAAACTATTAACTAATACATATTTTATATAATTTAAAATTAAAAACTACTGTACACGAGAGGTTGGCGTCATGTTATGCTACGGGATGTCAAGTAGCTGGCCGCGGAAACGGCGATATAAGACACCCTTCGGCCAGAACTCCTTGAGGAAGGTCTCTAAGGAGCCTGCACCACGAACGATGTAAAATTGGTTTTGTGGCACACCTCTAACTTCTCTACCCTCAAGGTCAGGTTTGTCTTCACTTTGATGTACTCCACGATCTCCTCGGCCTTCGTAGAGTGGTGTAGGCGGGACACATACAGCTGCGTCGTTGGTGTTACAGCACGTAGCAGCATGCTGGGTCCTGTCAGACCTGTACCACACAGGTTGTGACAAGAAGGCTTCCTTTTCTTCTTTTCCACCTTGATGCAACCTTCCTCGTCACACTTCGTGTTTTTTGCACCTATAGTCGTGCTAGGTACAGAGCGACTCTGCTTACCCCCTTTACAATAACTACTTATCGTGATGATGGTGACACAGTAGTATTTGTTAGTTTGCAGCGACAATTGCAGAGAAGGCACGTTTGTGCGTAAGCGATTAACTTAGCAATTCCTTCAGAAACATGTTCACGGTGATCAGTGTTCTTCTATCAAATGGAAGTTTAAAAAATTCTCTACAACTTTCACTTTGTGTACATTTTCTAATTTCCCAATAGTTTTTGAGCTATACGCTCTAGAAAAATAGAAGTGAACAAAAACCGCTTGTGGCATAAGATTATACGTGGAAACTTTTAAGTTCACGGAAAAACGGGCAGTTTGTTTTTAATTTTTTATATATTCACCTACTATGCTGGACATAAGCTTCTCCCAATTTTTGCCATCGTGGCTGGTCGTTCGCCACTCTCATCCATCGATTCCCCGCCACCCCCGCCACCCGTTGTTCTGCGAGCTATTTGTGTATACTTTCATAAAAAAAATATTTGTCTTTGTCTAAAAATACGCTCTAACGGTTTTCTTAACTTCTAAGTAGATCAAAAATTTCTTCCCCCTATCTTTTTTTTAAGTTTTGGTAACAAATAACAGTAGCTCGGAGTCAGGTTTAAACTATACGGTGAAAAATTAAAGTATCCTAGTCTAATTTGTGCAAGGCATATAAATGTATTGTGTGAGTCAGAATAAATATTTTTCTTTTTTTCTCATTCATTATAAATAATGTTACTTTGGTTTCGAAAATGTTACTTTTTGTGCTGCTATCTTGTTAAGTGTTACTTTTGGCAATTAGTTACTTAAAATGTACTCTGTGTAGTCTGTGTTGAGTTGGTCCCTGGCAACAGTGGCAACACTGCGTCAGCACCTTCTCGTCCTCGTCAGTGAATACAAATAAAATGAAACATTATTCATAAATTCCTACAAAAATTTAAATTACTACAAAACTATTATTATTGTAACTATCTTCAATAAAGAATTAGTGTCAAGGATCCGCCGAAACACTAAGGTACGAAACTTGAGTGAAATTTGCAATGATAACACGGTAACAAAAATCATGTCGCTATTGTAATTTCGCCGAAACAGACAATATTATCAACAATAAACTGTAGATACTAATTTCGTTTAATTTAAGAAACTTGTTTCCTCTTGCCATCTCTTGAGGACATGGTTCAAACATTAGCGTATCTCTTGGTGAAAGTAAACCTTAAAAAAATTGAAAATCCATGATATGCTAAATTGCTACATTTATTGAGCGAACAATATTCAATCGTTTATTATATATATACTTACAGTTCAAAATATGCTTAGTATATTTAATAATGTGTTCACATGGCATCAAATCAATTAACGATACCTACTCATGTAAAACATAGAAACATGTTCACATCTTTCCCTTTTCCTTCCTCACTCCTTCTTCGTATTCGGCAACGTTTTGGTTGTGTTTTATAAGCATTATTATTTCTGTGATGCTTGGAAAACACAGCAATTACTATAGGTTATGGTTACCACTTACCATCAGGTAGGTTGATAGGTTGTATACTTGTTTAACACCAAAGTTGTAAAAAAAAACATTGAGTACAAAGTACAATAGCTGAACTATCGACCTACTAAACCTAACAGCAATTTGTGATGGACAGATACTTACTTTTGTATTTATTATGATTGTGATGCCAATAAATCTTTTGAATGGCATAAGTACATTGGCAATTGGCATATCTTATACACCACGCCCTAATCATTTAAGGAGAGAAGGCAAAAACCCAAAATTCTGTGCACATTTAATTTCATGTTTTCATTGGTCATATTTTTGCCATTACGGTACACAGAATGGTATTGTTATAACATTTTAGTTTGTAGTGGAATCCAGAAGGATTAGATAAAACTTTAATTTTGTAGTAATTTCATAAATCATATTATATAATAATATGCTTTATTATATTACATTTTCAGTTATCTGTGAAAATGGATCTTCTAGATATTATGCAAAACCTTACGATAGAACAAGTACCTTTGCCAAATGAACAATGGGGTGATGTAAATAAAGAAACATACATAAATGGATATTTAAATGATGTTCCTACTGAAATAGGCCTAATTGAATTTACTCACAAAAAAGCGCTTATTGTCACACAATTTCAGAAAAATAAAAGCATGTTAATGGTACAAAAGGACAGAGTGGTTGGCCCTATGGGTACAATAGATATATACTCTTCAAAAGTTATATACGGTGCTTCAGCCGATGAAATCCAAATTGCAGCAAGAAGCTTGGCAGAAATAATTAACACTGCAAAACCACTATGTGTTTTGATTGATCTAAAGTCATACGACATGAAAACAGTTGATGAATGTAAGAAACTCATATCAAACTACATAAAAAAGCCAAAGCGTTCACAATCTTAGAAAATAGTTACATTAATATTAAGAGTATTGGATATAAGGATCTCTACAAGCAAGCTACTAACATTTAAAAACTCAAAGGAAATGTAAATCAATAAAAGATCTAGATCGTATAAAAAAAACAATAGAGTACTATTATAGGTCTATTAATATTTTATTCTTCTGTTTTATATACTATGTGTATAGTTAATTAATATTAGGTGTAACTCCAGAAGTATTTCTCTGCATTTTGAAAAAGAGGCCACATTGACTATTAAGCAGTATGAGTTGCTAAATGATAAAAAAAATTAAGTAATGAATATACCTACTAGTCAGAAGATAGTTACTAATAATTGTATTTATAAGTGCAAATGTTGTTACTTTAGTTGTCTGTTAAATAAAATTATTCTTTCATTTTATGATTTTAAAGTCATATTAGTAAATACTAGTCAGATGATAGTTACTCAAAGACATGTACTTATTTATCTTATACCTATTTTTAATTATTGTATAAAATGTACAAATTGTTATTTTAATTAAAACAGTTGACTTGTTATTTCTGTTAAAACAATTACAAATGTTATTTATATTATGTACACTTCTTTTTCTTAATCTAAATTTAATTATAATAAATACTAGTCAGATGATAGTTATTAAAGTAATTTTAATAAAATTATGAACTGCAATTTTAAGTTAAATGATGCTGTTTTTTTTAAGCTTTTCTTGCAATGTCAAAAATGTCATAGTTTATCTGATTCAGGGCGGATACCAGGTATAGTTATGAAGACATTATTTTGGTTTATTATGTAGTTTCGGATAGTTGGTTACGGATATTTGATAGTTTTAATAATATAATGGTAGCCCCCCACGTTTCGAGTTTGCTTCAAAGTCATTGACATTTTAGTCTGAAAAATGAAACTTGCCAACATATCCCATTTAGATTTGACTCATATCTGAAACTTTTATGTTGGATAAATATATATTTTTATATTATTTTATATCCATAACATCCAGTCTGGTTCACTTGTTTATTTTGTTTCTTAAAAGTGGAGCCTAATAAAAAACAAATACCTAAGCACTAGGTACTACAGGTACAAACTAGCTCTAGCAAAATAATAAATAAAGAAACAAGTTTAATTTATAATCATTATCAATGACTTACTATTAAAGTTCTACTATACGTAAGTATACACTTACAATGCGTAACATTCCAACTATGTTATATTTTGTTATTGTTAAGAGTTGCATTGCAAGATTGTTATTTTATACTAGCTGTTGCCCGCGACTTCGTTCGCGTGAAAATTCAGATGTGTGCCTGTATGAGAATATTTCTTACCTAATCTTACGGCAATCGTACATTGTATTAGTAATAAATATCAGTATAATCCGTCTCTAAGGCGAATCCGACTTAATTCTATTCACCCGCTACCCCCTAAAACAGACGAAATTTATTTTGCGATATTTAACGAAACTTGCCACTCCTATTTTCCCGCTTAATAAGAATACTTAAGAATAGTTCCTAGTTTGGAAATCGTATTATCAAAACTCCCGTTTAAAAACTATAGAAGCTTCATACAAATTTTGTTCCCCTTTATACTCCAGGGAATTGAATTTCGCAAAATCCCGTCTTAGAGAGCACCTATTTCCAAAATTTGAAACTCCTAGCACTTGTAGTTTCTTAGATTTCGTGATGAGTGAGTGACTGAGTGACCTTTCGTTTTTATATATGTATAGCTTCTGCCCGCGACTTCGCTCGCATGAATATCGTTTTTCCAATAGACATTTTTATATTGTTTAAATACTGTTTTGCATATTATTTCTAATCTCATCATCACCATTCGTACAAACCCTCTTTCACCTACCTAAAGATATCCCCCGTAAAACAATATACAATACACAAAGGCAAATTTTCACTACAATAACTTTCCCCTTTCTCTCATTTCCTCTCCTCCTTTTCCCCTTTCCCTCCCGTCTCCCTCCCAACTCCCTCACTTTCCCCACACTTCCCCTCACTTTCCCTCACTTCCCACTCACTCACCCCTCACTTACCACTCACTGACTCCTCACTTCCCTCACTTTCCCTTACGTCCCCCTCACTTCCCCCTCACTTACCTCTCACTTGCCCCTCACTGCCTCCTCACATCCCCTGAGTTCCCTTTTCTTTTTTTTTTACACAACACCATCTAGACCCAAAGTAAGCATATTATATGCTTGTATTATGGGTTCTAGAATACGGATAAACATACTTAAATACTTTTATTTTTGTAAATACATACATATTATACATAGAAACACCCAGACCAATGCAAATAGACATGTTCATTCTACAAATATTTACACTGAGCGGGAATCGAACCCGCGACCTCTGCGTGGCAGTCCATACACAGTACCACCGAAATACAGAGGCAGTCGATTTCCCCCTGACTTACCCCCGCACTTTTCCGACACTTCTCCCTTCCTTTCCTCTTCCTCCCCCTCCCTCCAAATTTCAAGTCGCCAACTTCAAAAGCAAAGATCTTTCCATACAATATTTCATCCTTTATTTCACCCCAATAAATCCATCCCAGTTAAAAAAAAATATGAGGGTATTTTTTATTTAAATAAAAGTATTCCTAAACAAAATTTCAAAGCTGTAAGTTAAAAAATGAAGACGTTTCATACAATCGTTTTCATCCCTTTGCATACACTTAAGGGTTGAATTTTTAAAAGCCCTTTCTTAGTATACTTCTAGACATTAAGACAAACACACCCTCCAAATTTTAAGTCGCTACGACCAGCGGTTTAGGCTGTACGTTGTCTGTCAGTCAGTCAGTCAGTCAGGACAAAGCCTTTTGTAATATGTATGGATGTATGGGTTAGACGTATAGCCATCGGGGATCAAAGCATACAGGTTGCTAGGAATGCTAACACGTGATAGAGCCACATAAAGCTGACCGTGCGAAAAACAGCTAATACTTAGATCCATACCCACAACTTTTATAATAATAGTCATCGCAAAACATAGTCTCACTGCAAACTGGACTCGTTTAAAACTAAACGAAAGATTGTTTAGAATGACAGGAATCCGAGGAATAAAAACACTATCAGCTATTCCGCAACCTGTTAAAATGTATGCTTCTATAAGATTTCGTAGTAAATTAACGAATGTTCGATGTGATTCTTCAAATTGGCATAACTTTTTTATTTATGAACGATAGACATGTACATTTTAACCGCGCGGCTACCTCATAAAATTTGATGAAACTTTGCCACGAATTAGTGGTAATTTGTTACTATACATATCTCATTTCCTGAATTTGTTGCAAAAAAAACTAAGACGCTATGACCAAAAATAGTGGGCCGCTAGCACCGCCACATGCCGTAGTCACCGCCTATGATATTGATTACACAGAAACTAAGTAATGCAAATATGCGAATGATACCTTAAAAGAAAGGTCTTAATTTCTTGTATTTGTTGCAAAAATAAAAAATGAAAAAACTTAAATAAAAAAAAGTTATGCGATATTTAGTTTCCGGTAATGGGTTGGCAGGTATCTCACCATTTATATCAAATTAATAGAGGTATATGTGTATGGTCAATTTGTTGCAACGAATAAACAGAAAAAAATACTAGCAAGTACCTAGTTTAAATAATTTGTTAGAGTCGATTTTAGTTGGCCGGTCGGACGGCAATATGCCTAAAATTCAATGGCGTTTATTTCGTTAGTGAAAGTAGTTATGAGCTTAGTTATAGTACTAATCGACAGATAAAATATCCTAGTTTTAGATAAATGTGGCGAAAATAGCCGTCAAACTCATAGTTTAGGTTACAAAAACTAAAATATAGTACCATCAAACTGTATTAGATTAATTTATAGTACAAATACTACTAATTTGTAACTTCAAAAATAATTTTGTTGTGCAATAAAATTATCAGAGGTTGACATTTAAACCAGTGTGACCAACTTTAAATAAGAGATCCTGCCCAGCCTAGGCATAAAAACTGACCAATCCTGCCAAACTCCTATACACAAAGTGCCGAAATAATGCCGATATAATTTCAAAAATATTTTAGCCTTTCTAGTAATCTTCTAGTGAAGACGTTTTATGTAATTTTTACACCTAAAATTATAAAAAAAATAATACCTACTTCTAATACTTCCTACAAATTTTCTGTTAAAATGTTAAAAACAGTATAGTCACCGATGACTGCCCACTGTATCCGATTATGTTCTTCATATGCTTAGTAGATAGTAGTTGCATGTTTTTTTTTATAATAAACAACCTAAACACAAACTTAGTGTGTGCTTTACACCATGAAATATCTTCACGACGAATGTGTTGAATCCTGCTCCCACTCTAGGCGATATAATCGTTCATATTTACGTTTCATGATAAATCAGGAATTGAAACATTCACACCGCACGAAATTCGATCGAAAATTTTGCGTTCTCTACAGTTTTTCTAGTCCGACTAATTAGAAAAACAACTCAAAACTTTACTAAAGGTACAATTATTATAAATATTTTTTTCAGCACTTTGAGATCCACAATGGAATGAACTACAAATTCAATTAAAGATGTTATGGGACATCCCCGAACTAAAGGTCTTTCTCTTATTGTTGCTGATGTTGCCATTGTCATTTAAAATTCCTCCGTATTGCTCTTTATTCTATCCGATTTTATCGATACTGTACCAAACTCTTTTGAATAGGCTGTGCTGCCAAGTCTGCCAGCTTAAATTCTTTGAACTGCCAATGCCAGATTTCTAAAACGTCCAACATATATGCCAGAGAGTAAAATAAAGGGCTAAACCTGCCGAAAAGGCAGGATCCTGCCACATAAGGTCACACTGATTTAAACTACCACGTTATACATGTAAATACTGGGTTGCCTAATTAAGAAAAATATTAGTTCCAATTTTATTCTTTTCACGACTTTCTTGACTAACTGTAGATCTACTAACTTTACACATAAAAAATTGTACTGATCTACGCATTTTTTTAGTCTGGACTACGTCTTTTTAAAAATCTGAGTTCGCAACACTGCTGACTGCAGTCTGCGGACGCGGGACGACTACATTTATTTCTTACGTTTCCAGTAATATAATAATTTATTACTCTGTGCTTACGAGTATTTTAATTTTAGTATTGACAATTTGACACTTAGTGTTTCGTTTTGTAAACTTTTGTTGGTTTTTCGACCAACATCAGAGATTTCATCTGATACTGTTTTATTACAATTAAACTAGTTATTTCAAATATCTCCTTGTGTACGTTTCGTTATAGATTTATCTTCTTTTTATATTTTGTTATGAATTGTACAATAAAATATAACCTCTCTTTTTTAGGTACTTTCAGGACACAATGGTATTTCTGACTGTTGCTAATTGGGTTCGTTCCCGTGGTCCCGATGAGTTTTGGAGGAAGAGAAGAGTTTTTAGACTAGCTGCACATTATATTGGTCGTCGCAGAAACTGCTACAGTGTGGCCGTGCGTAATGTTCACCGTGCTCTGGTTTATGCAACCAAAGCCAGGAAGCTTAAGAAAGCTGACATGATTGATCTGTGGAATACGCGAATCACTGCAGCCTGTGAACAACATAATATTACACATTTTACTTTAAGAGAAGGGTTAGATCGCGCTAACATTGTGTTAGATCGAAAGTCATTGTCAGACATTGCATGTTGGGAGCCACGGACATTTGAATGCTTGGCTGCTATAGCCAAAGAGAAATTGCACCTTGATGGTTTCATTGATGGTGCAGACAAGAAGATTCCTACAGGTGTTGAATTAAATCTGAAAGATGTTATGTTAGAGCATTGGCTGCGAGAAAAGAAACAATAAGTCAGTTCTAAAATTTTTATTATTATCTAGTTGTTGCATATTAGTTTACTGTTATAAATAAACAATAAATAAGTACTATGGTCATTTTAATTACATTTCAGCTCTCTAATTGTTTTTTTAAATGTTTTGTTAACTCATTTTGTTTTTCTAATATGTACAAATTCTCTATTTTCCTCCTCTGTTGCCGTTCAACATCTCTTATGACCCCATCATGCATCTTTTCTCTGAAAGCGAATAAATTCATATTATTTTTTAGACTAGACATAATAGGCCACAAATTTAATTACACCTTGATTATTATAAGTCCTGTAATATTAATGATTGGAGTAAACAGTAAGTTATTGAAGTATCCACAAATAACTATCTAACAAGCATAGTTGACACAACTAAATTTTTTTTGTTTATTTTATTTATGAAGGGAGAGGGTGGGATCAAAGAGTTCTTCATAAATTCTGTGATAAAAGCAATTGAAGATTGCCTTAAAGGCACAAAGTTGTAAACTAAAACTTAGTGGCTTCTGATAATACATTCACGCATCCTATCAAGTGTGTAAAGTACTGGTTGTAGCTATTCCAAGGATGAGAGCAGTACTCTTATGTAGAAGCAAACATGAGTCTTATAAAAGCTACAGCTGCTTGTGTATGCAGAACTGCTTCATCCTGTTCAGGTTTGCAAGTTTATAAGGTGCTGTCTGACACATTTGTATAGTCAACTCGTCAATTATAGTTCCTGTGAAGGGTGTGTATAGTCAAAATATGGTTGCAATAAAATTTTATTTATTTTTATTACTTAGTCCATCTTGTCTTAAATTTTATTTTCTTACTAACTAAACTAGAAGTATTGAATATTTATATAATTATAGCTGTTATTATTTTGTCTTACTTACCTGTCGGATTGTTGTTTTACATGTACATACGCCATAATACCAAATGTAGTGGCACATGATGAAATTAAAACCAGTTTAGATGTAAGTGACGACATAATTTAATTTTTTTCCTGATTCTTATTATCTTACATCAACATTATATGAATTATTTATTTATCTAAATAATCCATCAATAATCACCATTAAAATTCAAAAGTTATTGAATAAAACAATGTTTACTCCTCACTTTACGAGTGACACTGATGACAGTAATGACAGTACTGACACTACTCTAGTGGTGCTGATTTAGGTGACTATCGATAGACTATCGATTGTGCGGTAATAGTGGGAACATCGATAGCACTATTACAAAATACATAACTATTGTTCAGTTCAGTCAAGATTCTCTTTTATATATTGCTATTAATCTTTATTCTATAGTATCGAAAAATAAACAACTAAGTATCGATAGTCCAAAACAATCGATTGTATCTATAGCATAGCGACTATCAAGGTCTAATATAGATAATAATAATAATAATATCTGGACACTATCACACATCGTCATCTAGTCCCAAGCTAAGCAGAGCTTTTGTTATGGGTACTAGATAATTGAAATATAATACATATATGTACTTTTTTTTTTTTGTAAATACATACTTAGAATACATAGAAAACACCCAAACTGAAGACAAATACAAATGTTCATCACACAAATATTTGCCTTCCATGGGAATCGAACCCACGACACCCGGCGTCGCAGTTAGATACACTAACCACTAGACCAACGGTGCAGTCAATCTATCATATCTACTATCGATAATATCGATAGCATAGTAGCAACTTAAAAATATACTGTGTATATTACATGACTCAATCTAAAACATCGCTTGTGCTTAAATTATTATTTAACCGTGCCATTGTGATACGTAATGGTAAAAATTACTGGTTAAGATTAGTGCATCATAGCTGTAATATTCATCATTTTATCTTCTTTTTTTCAACTTATCATTATCTATTTTGTGAGCATCATAATGTGGACTTTTCTTTATCTATAAATTGCTATAAATTGTTAAGTAATATACTGTGTTCTGAATGGTTCTATGCTATAAATCCTAAAAATGGCTTCTTTTAATCTATATTATCAGAATACACGGGGGCTGCGTACGAAGACACATTTATTTAAACGAAATGTACTTATGAATTCATATGATGTGATCGCCATAACAGAAAGCTGGCTACACGATAGTGTTAGCAACAGCGAGCTTTTTGATGATAGGTACATTGTATGGCGCAGAGATAGGAACTATTTATGTACCCGTGAAAAGTATGGCGGCGGTGTAATTATAGCAGTGCACCATGAACTCAAGGCTACACAACGGCTGGATTGGAGTTCCTCCGCTGAGGACCTTTGGGTCACGTTATCAAACAATAACAATAGAAACACATCGCCAAAAATACATCTGTGTGTACTATATTTATGTTCCGAAAAAAATGGCAACTCATTCAATACTCAGCTTAGAAATTTTACTTACAAATTGTCATCTATTGTTAATTCATGTCCAAATGATGTTTTCTTAATAATGGGTGATTTTAATATCAGTAATGTCGATTGGTGTTGCAGAGGTGAACGTTTGGAACCTTCAGGTGTTTCGGGGGAGGCCCAGATCTACTTTTTTGACACTGTTATGGAATGTAACTTAAATCAATTCAACAACTGCCGCAATGTAAACAACAGGCTGTTAGATTTAATTCTATGCAACACTGAACTATCTGTCAGTGCGGCTGATGGTCCTCTCGTACCTGAAGATGGGCACCATAAATCTATTCATATCACACTAAACACTTGCAATATTTCTTCAATAAAAAATAATCCTAGAATTAAATATTTTTACGAATGTGCTGACTATGAAGAAATCAAGTCTTCACTATCTAAAATTACATGGAAGGATAGCTTAACTAATAATTCGATAGAAAATGCCGTAGATACTTTCTATAGTCATTTGTATGAGATAATAGACAAACTTGTACCCCACAAGACTGTTTGTCCCTCTTCTTTCCCGCCGTGGTATAGTGCAAGCTTAAAAAAGATACTTAAGGAAAAGCACAAATTTCTGAGGAAATATCGCACATATGGCAATACAACTGATTATAATACTTTTAGCTTACTTAGGAAGAGAGCAAAGCGTGTAGAAGAAGAGTGCTACAGGGTGTTTATTGCAAATACCGAAGAGTGTATACTAAAGAACCCTAAAACTTTCTGGAGTTTTGTTAAATCAAATAAAAAAGGCTCTTACTCTTTTCCTACCACCTTAACATATGAATCACAGTCAGCTAACTCTAATGAGGCAATATGTAACATTTTTGCCACTTATTTCCAATCCACATTCCTTTTAATACCCTCTCATAGAAATTATTCTTTCTCATCAAACAATTACGAATACCCACACTGCGCAAATACAATAAGTGATATAGAGATACTTCCGGAAGCCGTGTACAAGTTGCTCAAATCAGTAGACATTACTAAAGGTGGTGGGCCGGACCTTATAACACCGACATTTATTGTCAAGTGTGCGGAGGAGTTGACTGAGCCGCTTACCATATTATACCAGCGCTCACTTAAAGAAAGCATTGTACCTAACATTTGGAAGTCTGCATTTATTACTCCCATTCATAAGAAAGGTGACAGAGAAGACGTCAAAAACTATAGACCTATATCGAAATTATGTATTTTTGCGAAATTATTAGAACGACTTGTTTACACGCAGGTATATAACACATTACAAAGCTCTTTTATCCCCGAACAACATGGATTTATCAAAAACAAATCAACTACGACTAACTTATTAACTTTTATTGACTTTACAACATCAAACATGGCTGGAGGGGGACAGGTTGATTCTATATTTACTGATTTTAGCAAAGCTTTTGATCGTATAGATCATAACATACTTCTCCAGAAGCTATTACGTGCTGGTATTCATGGTAATTTGTTCAGATGGTTCTGCTCATACATTGAGAATAGGTCTCAGGCTGTTGCTGTGAATGGAGCAATATCTATGTGGCATACTATCCCTTCTGGAGTCCCCCAAGGCTCATTGATGGGCCCATTATTATTTAACTGGTTTATCAATGATATCAAGTCCTGTTTTCTCCATTCACAAATATTACTGTACGCTGACGATATGAAGATCTTCAAAGAAATTAAAAATCTCTCTGACTGCCTACTTTTGCAAGAAGACCTCCTACGATTTGAAACTTACTGTCAATTTAATAACCTAGATTTAAACGTTGATAAATGTTACACAATTACCTTTTCTCGTAAGCCCAAGACGCACGATTTTAACTATATCCTAAAAGGGGTTCTTCTAAAGCGAGTTGATGAAATTCGTGATTTAGGTGTAATACACGACTCCAAGTTAACCTACGAAAAACACGTAGATCACATTGCCAACAAAGCCAATAAAATGCTAGGCTTTGTTATGAGAACATGTTCACAGTTTTCAAGTGTAAAAGTAATCAAAATTCTTTACTGTTCATATGTTCGCAGCATTCTTGAATATTGTTCTATAATATGGAACCCACAATATGATGTTCACATAAATAGGTTAGAGTCAATACAACATAAATTTTGCAGGTATCTGCAATATAAGTGCAATTCACACGATGACAGCTATGAAGCAAGATGTAAGAGACAACATTTACTGCCGCTTTATGAAAGGAGGAAAATTGCAGATGTCACTTTCTTAGTAAAGTTGGCGCAATCTAAAATAGATTCCCCAAACCTGCTTAGTCAAATACATATAAGAGTCCCACCCAGATCAGTTAGAATACCCTGTACTCTATATGTTGCCAATTACAGAAATGGTTCATTTTTTGTAAGAACTGCCAATACATTAAACAAACTTGAAACTCCAGACTTAGACTTGTTTAACACAAATCCTTCTAGATATAGGCGTGTTATCTCCACACAGTGGTTTGAATCGGTTCTCTGATTGTTCTTTATTGTTTTTATTTTTTAATCTTCATCTTATTTTCCTTACAGTACAAAATAATCAAGTATTAAATACATACATGTGAAAACATATAAATTGTTACTAGTAGCATAAATAGTTTTTAAATTAGATATAATATACTGTTTGTTTTCCAAATAAAATTAAATAAAATAAAATAGCCACTATCAAGGTCTAATACTATCGATACTATTGTAAACCATCAATAGTATTACCATATTTTGTACTATCGATAGTCTTATCGATACCCTAACTGTTTTTCAAGGTCTATTAACGATAGTGTTACTATTGATAGTTCGGCATCACTAACTGACACTGCCACACAGAACAAGTACTAAAGCATAGAAGGAGTGTTAATCACCCTCATATAGTTGTCCTATTTTTCCGAATAAGCCGGATACATTGAAAAGAAAGAGACAAATAATTTTGCTAAGGACGGCTGGTGTACACTGTAGAAACGTCAATTTGGTTACCTTTGGTTACCTTTGGATGCCGAATTAAAAAGTGAACTAATGTCAAATGTTCCAACTTGTCAAGGCCTCTAGACAATTTAGTCGGATTAAACTGCCGCTCGTAATTTTTATTGTTGTTTATCTGTTTTGTGAAATAATATATCGCTACCTTGGGGTAGAAAGGTAGTAAAAGCCATAAACCCTACTTTACAGGACGGCTAAAAAACAAAATTTTAAAAATATTTTGGCTAATAACTTTTTTGTTCTTTTAGTTATATTGACCCTATTAAGTGAGATTTGTTATTTTTTTATGTTCTTTTTAATGGAAAATCTTATTTTATTGTCAGTATCTTAGTTTAGAAGTTAGCGTGGATTTACGACCAATTTTTTTTTCAAACATGGTTTATACTCTCCATAATTATTTGAGTTGTTACATTGTAATGAGTCGTAACTAGATGTAAGTCGTTGTTATTAAGCTTAAAAACCAATAACGTAAAATAAAGAAAGTCGTAAAATCAATACAATTCGAATGTTGAGTCGTAACTAATATAACTTTATAGTAATATTTTATACCTCACTATAAATTCGAGTAACAAACACCATTAAGTAAACCTAAATATCCCACTCTACTAGTACCTACGTGTAAACTAATTCCATTTTTAATCAATTTTTTTTTTTTAATTATAAGTTTACTAAAACAAATTGGGTACAAAATAAAAAAAAATACTTTGTTTAATCAAGTTGTATATATTCTAGAAAACGTAAACACAACGTTATGATACGATACACTGACAATAATTATAACAATAAAAATACTTTCGTGTTTCGTTGCGGCAATTGTAATCATCAATAAAGTTGCTCGGAGCATCATCTTATTATTTCTAACAATAATATAAAGCTTTGATGGTATTTTATATTAATGATCATCTTGGTCATCTTCATCGTCTTCATCTGTATCTATAAGGTAGTCTTTTAGATTCACGAGGTAAATTTAAATACTTTTGTTAGTATGGTTTTAATATGGTTCCTATTTCACATAAGAATGACAAACAAATAATTTTTTGACATTAATTTATTGATACATTTTGTCATAATATATAAAATGTTTTTTTTTGTATTAATTTTAAATGACATGATGCTCGAGCCATAATTGAACAGTTAAGTACACATTTTGTATTGTTTTGTTAAATTTTATTAAATTGTATACTTAGTATTGTTAAAATTATACATTGTGTTTTGTGAAATAGTTGTGAACTCCTGTGGTAAATTTAGTTCATCTTACTTTATACTTATACCAAATATTAACAGTTTATATAATACCTACATAGAAACATTTATCACAGTTGACATGTTGCCTTTACCTTTTGTAGCAATATGCAAATTGAGGCAGCCTGTAAAGCACACATTTTACTTTTTATTTTTCTTTACAACATAGAAAGTTGTAAGTAATTAATTATCTATAGAGTTAAGTGTATTGCCTGTGTCACTTTGCATGCTACTTGAAACTGTAACTTACAAAAATTGTAATATCCTGGCTATTAAAAAGAGTGGCCTGAGTTTCTTGCCAGTTCTTGTCATGGCTCTACTTCGTCAGTGGCTGGTTAATTTGTTGACATTTTGTAAACTTTGATGTTCATAAGTGTTAATTAATTAACCTATATGAATAAACATATTTTCATTTCATTTCATAAACGTTTCAAATCGTTAACGTATTTTGCAGTTGAAATGTGCAGCCAACGGTCATACAACTATTGCAATACCAATTCTTTTTCTTGCATGGAACTTTGTTTGCTATTTGTTTCGTCTTGTTATCGTAAAATCTTCCTCTTCCTTTAATTCTTCCTTTCCCCTTTTATTATCTTCCTTATTTTTAGATTCTTCGTAAAGATTTATTATTTCTTTGAGTTCGTCATCACATATTGAGTGAGATTAAATGCTGAATTTCCACTTTATTTGTACTTACTTCTTTTTTTAAACGTCGCAATTCTGATTTGTTGGAAATTATTTTTTTTGTGTTCCTTTTATATATAGCGCGTCGTCAAGCACGGGATTTCATCAGGATACAAGCAGCACGAAGCTAAGGGGTTAAGCGTCTCCGGAAGCAACAGGTGGTTAGTTCGTCGTCAAGTACGGGGTTTCCTCAGGACGCAGAGAGCACGAAGCTGAGGGCTGAGCGTCTTCAGAAGCACGAGGTGGGTAGCTCGTCGTCAAGCACGGGGTTTTACCAAGACACAGGGAGCACGAAGCAGAGAGCTGAGCTTCACTGGAAGTAGCAGGTGGGTCGTAAAATACTGTATGGTGTTACAAATGGATCCAAACACGTGGTTTCAGTACTGTTCCCGTGTTTTATTACATATTATAGAAATAATATCAATTTTACTTTGCTTCTTTGCATCAGTACTTTTTAATAGACTTTTTAAATCACAAACTGGTAGGTGCCAATTAGATTATCAAAATGTATTCATCTATTCTGTATATTAAAAATATAAATTATCATTTGAAGACAATAATTTTTTTTCGGAAGCAAAAAGTGAGTAGGAAGTAAAAGCCTTGAGAAATACTAAATTGCGTCGTATAAACCACTAATACCGTCCAAAAAAAAACAATATTAAAAGCAAAAGGGATCTATATACCATGTATATCAGCTGGAGTTCGTTACGACCACGGCTATCTGGGTACTTAATTACATAAAAAAATAACCTATTCAAATATTATACTAAGGCATTATTATAGACAGCTGCTAATATTAGAAACACTTAAATATAGGTAACTAGTAGTGCCAAAAACTTTTCTAGCTTTACTTTTACGGCGGCTTTAATTGAAACTAAGTGTCGCGATTTTTGAAACCACTACGACTGTCATTTTATTCTGACAGTAAGTTATATTGTAATACCACCGGGCTAGTTCTGTTAGTGACACAGTAGGTATTTCCTGCTATCACCGACGGCTCACGGTGCGCCGTTTGGTTTCAAAAGGTATTTTTCAAATTATTTGGATGTATAACCAAATTTGCACTTCAAGAATGTGTTTCGAATGGGTGTATATACTTTGCCGTCAGTTGATCTACTTGAGATCGGGGTGTAAAAACCAAATTGTACTAAACGTATGGAATTAAAAGGCTGTAAATCAAAATCGTACTGAACTTTGGTTTTTACAACCAAGCGCAATTTGTTACTTTGGTAGTACACCATACTTAACTAAAATCTACTGTCTTTTACAACCTGAACTTGTTACAAAATATGGCATTACTTCAAATGGTCATAGCAATAATATTTCTTTTGGTTCTTACATCATAAATTTCAACAAAAACTCTGTGTAAAAAAACTGCATTCGTAACTCATTTTGGGTAAAATGGTTTATACGACCTTTCTACCCCAAGGTATCGATATGTTATTTAATAATTACATAGTGCTATTGTGAAGTAAAATTAAACCCATTGGATAAGCAATGTCCTGCGTTATTGTAGGTTGTAAATTACATTCTTTTCGCAAAGAAAATCAAGTTTAAATCGTCAACTTCCATCGGTGAGTAGATAACAAACCAATAATATATACTAAGGACCTATACATAAGTGCAAAATACCTAAGTGATTTATACTTTACTATACTGCAATCATATTAAAATCGTCTGTTTGCCATTCGATTCAGTAATTTTTAAGTATTTTACATTTTTATCAATTTGTGTAGTCATGTTCAATAGTGTTGTGACTTGTGCTGCATATTTTATCGATGACAAAAATATTACTATATTTTGTAGTTAACGATTTTGTGGTAACTATCTTTGTACCTTTCATAGTGTTTCATACATTGTGTTCTTTTGCAGGATTCCGAAAGATCAGACCGGAAGATAAATGAAGTAAATTAAGAGAGAATTATGTTATATATTATATTGCTACACGTTTAACGTTCCAGCGGTGAGGACGAATCTACTCAAATTTGCTCCATTGTCACGCGCCATACGACTTATTAATATTATTTCTATAGAAATTAATATTTTCAATGTACCCTGTCAACATTCAAAGATGTTGCACAAAAATGTATAGGATTGGATAAATAGGTATATTTATTTAGTAATTAGTTATATTGTTTTAAATTTTCGGTTTTTTTTATGATATCGTATTGGATTTTTTATCTGTAATGATATTGTAAATACTTTTTCAATAAATAAATAAATGTTCTAGATGACTACAGAAATTTATTGATAAAATTGATGGGGAAAAATTTCTAAAAGTACCAATTCATAACATAACAAAAAATATTTCTGCCTATGCACAAATAATCAGGATATTCTTAAACAAAACTGTAATTTTAAGGGGCAGTAATAATGTGTTTCAATATTATTGGAAATATAATCATACATTTGTGACATTAATCTTACAGCTGTGTTTTATTTTTACCTTGGGGTATCTGTTTTGATGCTATACTAAGAAAGTCAGAAAAAAACAGAGAGCCAATACTGGTATTTTGGTGATCCACACACTACGCTGCGGGAGCGTGGCGACGTGGCGACGGTGCCACGCGTGCAGATGCAAGAGTACTGGTCTGCATCATCAATCACGCACGTTACTGCAGAACTCGGTGTCCATACCGTCTGGCTCCGAAGCCACGCGCGTGAGTACGTGTTTCTCTGCATGTAAGCGTGTGATCAGTAACACAGCGCTTAAATGCGTTTTCAGTGTGTTGTACCACGCGTGATTTCTATACAAAGAGAGATACTTACAAACAATACAATAACACGCACGCTTGCACTACGATCCGTGATGCGAGGCAGGTTGTCATTTAATTTCATCCACATTTTTTCTATTTTTATCTTTGTAATATACCATTAATATCATCAACAAGAATATTAATCTACACTTGACGCTGGCAGAAATAGCTGACACAATCGTCGGCTCTGTTGCCAAAACAAAGGAAAAGAAGAAGAAGAAGACACTGCCACTTAGAACCAGGACACAGAACACTGACAGTGACATAAATTTAGTACTTTACACCTATTGAAATTGCAATGGAGGAGTCCATCTTTTGTTTTCACGGAAGATGGTTGTCATTTAATTTCATCCACCTTTTTTCTATTTTATCATTGTAATATACCATTAATATCATCAACAAGAATATTATTTTACACTTGACGCTGGCAGAAATAGCTGACACAATCGTCGGCTCCGTTGCCAAAAAAAAGGTGAAGAAGAAGAAGAAATTGCAATGGTAGTTTCCAATGTAATATTTGCAACATAGAACTGTAAGCATTAGGGTAACTCACTTTTTATAATAGATACAGCTATCACGTAATTCCAAAAAGTGATATACTAATATTTCTAAAATTTAAAGCTCCGAACATGATTAAAATTGAAAGCCACGAAAATAAGACACTAAATGAACACTGAAAATAATTGTTTGATAGCGTTGTCAAAATGTTGCGAAAATTTTCCTAAACACGCTCATTGCGACGTTGCCACTCGTATAGGTGTGCGTACACGCTCTCCTATAAGAAGATCACAAAAAGACTGATATTCTTGAATTCGCCAAAATCTTGAAAATAAATAAAATAATAATAATACCACAACAACCACACAACGCCATCTAGACCCAAAGTAAGCATATATTAAATAAGCTTGTGAGATTGCTTTTAGAATGCGGATAAACATACATAAATACTTTTTTTTTGTAAATAGATACATATCATACATAGAATCACCCAGACCAATCCAAATAACCATGTTCATGCACACAAATATTTGCACTGAGTGGGAATCGAACCCGCGACCTCTGCGTGGCAGTCCATACCTACACAATACAACCGAAAACATAAACGACTCATTCAAGTATCACTGAGTTTGATGGCGTCTTAGAAGGTTTAAGTACCTAGCTGAAACTCGGTGGCCTCGTCTGTGCATAACTAAATTAATAAGTATTATAAAGGAAAAAGATTTGATTTTTTTGGTTGTTTGTTGGATACGCTGTTAATTCGTAGATCGGTACGTGGAATCGTGGACAGACAGATATTTCAAGGCTCTTCTTGGCTCTATTTATTAAAGGCAAATGGCCACTAACAGATCTAGGGAAGGAGAGGAGAGAGGGCTTATTGGCTCAAGCCCAAAAATATCATTGGTTACCTTGATAAAACCTATCCTGGCAGGGTCAAAAGCCCTCTCCCCTCAAACCCAAATCCTAGATCCGCTCAGTACTTAAATTATGTACCTACGTGCAATATATTTTACGTACCTACAAAGATAACGCTAATAGGGCAAATGAAAGAAAAGGTATAAAATGCAAATGGCGAGGTTTCGGTTGTCTCATTACACGACATGAAGGTAAAAAAATAAAAATAAACAAGTATAAAAAAAACTATTTTATTTTAGAATGGTCGCTTGTTTTTATATTAGGTACATCAGAAGAGTTTATGATCAGTTAGGTACAGAAACTCGTACATTATGCTGATTTTAAGTTCAATAATCTTACTGCCACTGTTCTATTTTATAAATAAAATTGATATAAAATATAACGTAGATTTACATACGATTTTATAGTCTTATTTGTTTATTAGGTTACTTAAATATGTACAAATGTTAATTATGTAAGTAAGTATTTAGTAATGTTACATAAATATGGTATAGTAGTAGGTGCATGGTTGAATGTTGATTAAGTATAACCTATTCTAGATTACAATAAATCTATGAATAAGTTGTACTGGTAGGTTTTTTGTCAGATATAACTACTTATGGAGTTTCTAATTTTATCAGCTTTTAGCATTAAAAAAAGAGGTAGGTACAAGAAAATACTTTGACATATATTTATTTTATAAGTACCACATTTGGCGCATTGTAGGTAAGTACATAATTATATTTATTGTTTTTGCTATAAAAATCGGTCAATATTGTCAACATGTCGTAAAGGATCATAGCTAAATTACAAAGACAGAGTAAATAATTAGATAGTCGATATGTAGTTCATATTGTATATAATCAAAATGGTCTAATTGCCTAAAATAGAGTGATTAAACACAAACTCAACAATTTGTGGTATGAGTGTTGCCTGACGGTAGGTAGGTATACGAAATCGGTAAACGCTGACAACTATTTGAATGATTGCTTGTGAAAGCCGTAAGGACAGCTAGTTTGGTATAAAAATAACAATAGATTTTTAAACGAGTCTTATTAATTATAATAGACTCGACATTAGTCTCGGTATTTTGTTTAGTACCTACGTTTGCTAATAAACTGTAAATTACAATTTTGGATCTAAGTTTAATCTAAGAATTTAGTAGAATGGTTTAGAGCTGCTAAAATAACAATAGGCAGGTTGGTATGTAGGTAGTTTAATTCATATTATTATTTTTGACCACGTAAGTAACAACGCGCATACATCACATCATTTACATCTTTCTCGCGCTTCGTACGTTTTACAAAAATATAAATACAAATCTTAAATATTTACAATTCACTAATAATCTCTAACTATGTTATATTATAGGTTAAGGTTAGATAGGTATTTACAACTCGAAACTTATTTGATAAGGTAAGTACCTATTTCATCAAGTAAGTAAGTATATGTCAGTAGAGTAGTGTAGGTAAATGAAGTGTTCTCTAATCTTTTTTAACCAAATTTCATGTGAATTCAGTCAAGTACTGTGTGACATTTTACACAAAATTTATTTAATAATCAAAATTGATATCATAAATTATATGAAAGCACCAATTATGTGCTCGTTTCAATATAAAATAGGTATATATTTTGAGTTAAATACAATCAATCAATCAGTGTGTGGTTAATCTCTCTAATCTAAAATCCTCAGATCAAATTACCTATTGGTTTAAAAGAATGTAAGTAGGTACCTACTTTGTAGATTTTGTGGTAGCCCAGTTTAGAGGAGCCCAGTATCAAAATTAGTAGGAGGCCCAAATGAAGGAAAAAATTTCTCACAAAAGAAAAAAAAAATGCTTGCATTAAATTAAAATAAATATTTATTGATTATAAGGTATCAGTATCACTTTATAATCCTAAAAATGGAACTTTTCTTTTCATAGCTCCACTGGGATAATCTCTTTTCCTTTCACTCATTATTTTCACAAATCAAACTAATTAACCAATAAATAATCAAAATAATAAGATTATATTGTATTAAAATGTAATAACGTTTGAACTGGAATGAAATAAAACGCGTAAATATTGCTATCTGTGGTTTGACATTGTACATCGGTTATTGCGGGACTCCCCCAATAATCCCGCATTAACCGGTGTAGGATGTTGACAACTTTTGAGCGCATGCTTCACCCGGGAATAAAATAGATTGCTTGTTTTGACTTTGTCATTTCTGAAGTGAAAATTCTGCACGTATGATAGTTTTTTTTTTTAAAAATTTTCGGGAGGCACAATATTAAATGACATTAAACTATTTTTTGCTTACACACGTTAGGGGCCTCTGTAGCCCGGGGGCTTCGTATCATTGATATGGCTGATACGGCGGTAGCTACGCCCCTGAAGACAATGCGACCTTTCCTTCGTTATCTACATATTTAAAAATAATTTCATACAGTCAAAATGAAAATTAACATAATTAATCTGAAGATTTTGTACTAGTTTGATTGTTATCGTGGCGTCAGTTGTAAGAAAGTAAGTTTATAACTAATAGAGAATATAAGTATTTAGTCATACACATTATCCGGAAAATTCACACTAGCGCCAATATCACTGAGAGTTCCACTTAAACAAAAGCTTGCTTAGCTTCGGTACTTCGTTTACCGCACACTTAAAGCTTTCACTCTTAGTCTATTAAAGACTGTAAAGTCAATGGTGAAAATCCTTGGCATAATTTATGGCACAGCTACCTGCCGCAGTTGTCATAAAAACTGGCGGAACCCCTATTAGGGATTTCAGCAAATTCACGCTTCGGTGTACATAATTTCGTGCTGAAGTCAACATTTCGTTTCCTGAAACGAACAAAACAGATAATGTAATCGTTAAGAGTAGCTCTAATTGCGTAAAGGTTTATGCTCTACGCTGCCTGCCTGATCGATGTAATTATTGCGAGTCGATTGCATTTCACTTTTAGCATCTATACAATACATACCTATATTTTTGTTCTGGACGTTTCGTGAGTTACCCAGGCAAATATTTTGTCATGAAAGGTATTACCTAATACGCCTATATCACAGGTACCTACCATCACATCGACAATAGCACATCCTACAGATTCTACTTGCGTTATTAATTATAAAAGCATTCTAATCTTTAAAAAAAATATATATACGGCGAATTGAGAACCTCCTCCTTTTTTTAAATCTGTTAACAAAAAAGATTAAGTTCTTAGTATGATGCAAGTATAACTAATTTGGATGGCATTTCTTACCCTCTGCTTGGCAATTCCATTTGATCCACGAGAACTGACTTAACATATAACCGATCGTTACACCATAGTATGCATAGAGATCGCGGCTCTAGTACGTTCATGTCGTACTCCCACGATAACTCCACCTGTAAAGTAAAATTGTAAACGGTTTCAAAAAAAGTAAATTCTAGAATAGATAAAATATAATATACCTACGTCATCGTTAATCGAACACACTATTATCTTTTACTCTGTTATTTATGAACTACATTTCACTATATATAATAAATAATAATACCAGCCTGTTTATTGTCCCACTGCAGGGCAATGGCCTCTTCTCATATAGAGAAGGCATAAGCATTAATCAACACGCTTGCTCAAGGTGGATTGACCATTTAAGACTTAAGTCTAGGTTTCCTCACGATGTTTGGCTTCACCGTCAGTCAGAAATGTCCAAGATAAATTTAAAAAGTAGGTACATATGATTTAAAAAAATCACATTGTTACTTACTCGGATTCGAACCCACTACCTCGTGCTTACGAATCGGGTACCTTATCCACTGGGCCATTTGACTTTTTGCATTTAACTATAATATACAATAATTCATAATTAACAAAGCAGGGTAGGTATCACATACCTTTCTGACTTTACCACCTAAGTCAGTGGGGTGTGTTACTACTATAGTGTAAGTAGTGCCGTGCTCTAATCTGAAACAGGATAAAATTTTGGTTACTAATAATGAAGTACAATTAACAAATTGGGACATTGAAGTTAGGCTTTGTTCATTAACAACATCTCACTCTGTCTATTACTTTTCATCTGTCTATTACTTCTGCTTCATTCAAACAGATAAAATTTACCACATGATTTGGGACTACCAATGGGACAATCAATATTGGTTAACTTAATTATTTTCATGAAAATCTCTGCAAGTACGCAATAAGTTTATGTCTAATTTAGATTAATTTTATTTAAAAAAAATGCTTATTAAGTTTTTGCGAAGGAGACACGGGTGCCTTATTAAAAATGCTTAAAACATTATTTACGGTAGTAGATCCTCCGCTGGTTCAGCATTAATGGGCCGGACCAACCGGGGAAGTACTACCGTCTCATAGAAGATCGACGTAAGAATATAGTTTTCATGCTAATGTGTTTCGTTCGGTGAGTGAGAGTGCTGGCAGCCCAAATGCCCCCTCGGTCCTTTTCCGTTTACCTTTTCCTTCCTCACCCATACTCTGTAGTCGACAACGGCTTGGTTGTGTTTTCTAAGTATTATTATTTCCGAAATGCTTGGAAAACACAGCCATGTCTATAGGTTACGGTTACCACTTATCATCAGGTGGACCGTTTGCTTGTTTGCCACCAAAGTTGTATGAAAATAACATCTCTACCTGAAACTAAAACCTTGCGAGTTTCCGATAGGATCTGTAAAACGTGTTTTCGAATCTGATAGATCGACAATCGATATCAAATATGACTCGGAAACTTAACAAACGGTTGAGAATAAGGCAGCAGGGCATTTGTATTATATTTATTAATTTATTTATTGTACACAGAAAGAAATAAGATACAATTTGAATTATGTACAAAGGCGAGCTTAACTTAGAACTGAGGTCTTATACTCAATTGGCAAATAAATGGTGCAAGGTAACTTTACTTTAAAATATTCTGAAGACGTCGTAATTTTCACTTACTTTACATAATTGCTTGGCGTTAAGTCCATCCCCCTTATTACGCCGCGATCTGACATCAAAGTCACTTTCAGGAAACCCTATAAAAACAAATTAATTTAGTATTTTTTTTTGTGCAGCTATCAAAAATAATATTTTGAATTAAAATGTTATTCGATCATAATTGTTTTTGGTACCTACATAAAATATCATTTTAGTTGTTGTATTAACACAGTAGGTAAGTGCGCTAAGTACCTACCAAGGCTAGTACGCATGCATATTCTAAGACGAAGATAATTTCGTCAGTGTCTTTAGTTATCTTTCGGAAATTTCAAAAATGCTTTTACTTAAAAAAAATAATTTACTTAGGAAGCCATCTTATAACCATAGTTTTCTCTGACTACTTAAAATAAACTTAGTTAATTTAATAAAATATTTATTTTGTATAAAATCATGTTATTAAACAGTACCTGAACCCAAGATTCTGCACCTTTGGGATTAGCTAACTGAATAGCGACTCTGTAGTGTCGTTCTGTAACATTAAATACAAATTTAATATACATCTAGTTAATAGAAAGAAATGTGAAACACCAACTGTACCTAAAAGCAAATAAGTAGGTAAATCCAAATATTGTAATCGCATATTTAGTGCAAAAGGCAAAATAAGCCAGTACCCACCTACAGCAATCTTGTGGTCACTGCCACATACTTTAAAACTGCTCAGTATTTTTTATGTCATTTGAATTTAAGCATGCAATAATTTTGGTTCACTTTACAATGGAAACATAAATTTTGGCACCAACTAAGTGTAAATTTTTTGATACATACGACAGAAGGGCAGTTCCTTGCCCGTGCTAAGGAAGTACTTGGCTCCTATAGTATCGTGTTCTTCTGATGGAAATACTTCATTTTCCGACTGGTTGTTTTTGTTAGTGATCAAGCCAGGAGAACTGTCAGCGTGGAATCTATAAAGATAAAAAATAATTTGTATTGCATTCCTTGTGAAAAATATTAATAATTAGGTATAAATGAAAGAATAAAAAAACTTTATGTGGATATTTAGTTCATACCCCATTACTGCGCAACCGTGTCCGCAGTGGAAACATTTTCCTTCTAAAAAGTGTTGATATGATGGACATTGATGGCCTAAAAAAAGGGTTATTGATATTGTAACATAATTGAAAAAGTCTATTATTTATGAAAGAACATGCAATCTTTCCGTATTTAATAAATTTTAATGTAGATATACATACGTACATACATACATATTGTAACTTAATAATGAAACTGATTTCTTACCAATATAGGAACACTTTCCATTGATGGATTCCGTAAAAAGTTTAATCGCCCTGACATGGTTGCAGGCCACGAGCACCCTCGATGCTTCCTCGAGTCCCTGCTTCACCAGCGTGAGCGGTACAAGCGGGCCTTCGGTGAGGTCACAACCTGGTTGCTCCTTTCCATTGTTCGGATAAAAATCTAAATGTCCCACGGGTTGTGACATTCCATATCCTGCCATAAATACAAAATCTGTCGCACGCCGTGAAATAGACACGTCAAATAATTAGTTACCATATCACGCATATATAATATACATACTATACAAATTTGATGGTTTCAATGATGATTTGACAAGCAAAAAAGTCATTTATTACATATTTACATAATACATACATATATTCCCTTGGGTTAGTATTTTAATTAAACAGTAAAGCAACCAAGCTCAATTACATTATCACAATATTATTACGAGTGTATGAATATTGATTGTGCGGTATGGATTATAAGAAGCGTACGTGCAAGTATGATGAAAACACAGAAGTTACGTCCAATAGATTACCTAAAAGAAAAATGCTTTTTCCGTCAGTGTGTATGACGTCGACGAGCTGCGCGTCACTAGGATCTAACCGTACGTGCATCGGCATTCCTTGAAAGTATGGCTCTGCAGGGTCCAGACCTGTAATTCTTCCTAAGCCCTATGAAACGAGAGGCTAAATCAAAGACAATATGATGACTAATTACGTAATAATGTTATATATAACATCATACAAAGTATAGCTGCTTAAATAATTGGCCTTACCTGTATTTTTTCCCCTGCATACCCTGCTGTATGGGCACCTAAAGAATGTCCAATAATGTGGACATCTAGAGGATCCAAGCCATATTCTTTCTGTAAATGTGTTTACAATGTAAATATATCTATGTTTCTTATACAACTCATTGATTCGTACCTAATGTGATAGTACCTGTAGAGTATTAATGAAGTGTGCTACTTCGAGTCCTACTAGTCTTGTATTAGCTGTGGCTTGAGTATACAGAGGTAAACTTCCTCCCGCCCAATCGACTACAACAACGTTGAAGTCTCCTGCTTTCACGAGTTCATCTTTCATTTCACTGACCTGTAATAGAACAAGAACTAGGTTAAACCAGATAAAATGTTTTTGTATTTGATTTGAGAAACCTGACAACATCGCTTTTCTATAAATTCTATTAAAGTACGAACCCAATTGGATAGTGGAGTATCGATGAATCCGTGAATAATCATTTTGGTGGGTTTATTTGAAACGAAGTTAGATTTCACAATAGTTTTGTTTACATTCACGTTCAATAACTGTCCATCAGTGGGATTCTTCTTTGTGTACAAAATAAATCTGAAATTTAAAATAAATGTAGTTACAACAGTCATTTCAAAGAAATAAAGTAATATATTAATTGATTAAATTGGGTCAGTGGGAAAGTGACTAGAACGCACAATGTCCGCTTATGACAAACGACAACATCGCAGAATGTCAATATCGCCTAAAGTCTTAATTTCAAAATGCCATAATCGCAAAATTTGATACCTCGTATTGATTACCACTCTTGGTAGTGGGAATACGTTAAAAGGTCGGTGAATGAGATGGTACCAGCTCCGTGTAATGTTCAGGCAACCTAGTTCATCATAACACCTGGTTTCATTTTCAACTGAAATGCAAAATGTAAAATTGTATTAGATGTGGCCTCATAGAGCAGTATTATTTTAATGTCTCTTTGTGCTCTGTCTTTATCTTTTGTACCATTAAAAAACAAGGATAGGAACAATGTAAAGTTTTAATAAGATTGCTTGAGGTTGTGGTAGGGCACCTGGAATGCCTATAATAGTAGGTAGGTATGGTAGTGGTCTACATTAAACCGATTGTGTTGTGCTTAAAATGATCATCTACTAAGTTTAATCGTTGAATCGATCGGTTTTAAAAAAGAAAACTGTAAATTTGACAGACAAAAAATTAAGGAGCTCACTCCTAAGCAAATCCTACAGTATATCATAGCTGCAGGGTTTAGTGGTGAACTCTAGCCTGATCAAAGCGGCGATCGCAATAGATCAATCATGGTCGCAGTGACACTAAAACCGCATTAAAAGAAAAAAAAAATTACTGTGGATGCGAACCGGTTGGCTTAAAGTTTCTCCGAAAGGGTTTTCCAGTAATAAGATTTATAATAACGTTCAGCACGTTAATCTTGGTTCAGTGGCAACCCCTGTGATATCATAAGGGGCTTGGCAAGTTGCATAAATGCTAATAGAATGTACCTGAAATAGAATAGATTAAAAATTTATGGGAAGCTTATGTCAATCCCATAAATTGATAAATTTTCTATTCTATTTCATTAGCGTTTATGTCACTTGTTTAAACCCTTAAGTAATTCCTAAAACTTACATGGCAACCAGGGTATGTTGACCTCAATGCGGTCTGAACGTGCCCAGTTAAAGGGGTCCAGTATACCAGCGAAGGCTGGCTGCAAACCAAGTAAAATGCACCACAGCATAACGCGAAGATGTCTGTCTCACAGGTGTAGGCGTAGCATACTATTTTGACATCTGAAATCAAAGAAAGAATTATTAATTAGGTACTCAATTCGGGCTAGCAGGCTTAGGCTAGCAAGGAACATAACAGAGACTTTCGAAACAAATATTTGTGGATCACACGAATATCTTCAAAAAGGTCTCTTAAAAAAATTATTTTATATCTGTGTAATCTGGAACAAAATGAGTTCCTCGTAAATGGCTAGACCACATTTTTTAAAATATACATTTACACAAATTTAATAATGAATAGGTCGAAATCGAGGCTCTTTGTAAGCAGATTCTGAAGTTTGTTTGTTGAAGTACTCGTAATTAACTGTTAACTCGCTATTAAAATAAAATTGATCGTCTTAGATAACGATTAAGAGTCAAGTTTTGGAGGAGTAAGATCTGAGATAGGCGGATCCTGTTAATGTATAAACGGACGATCTCTTATTGTAAGATAATATGTAAAGCGAAAGAGTTTGTTTGTTTGTTGGAACGCGCTAATCTTTGAAACTACCAGTCGGATTTAAATAATTATTTTTGCGTATGATAGTTTTCTCGAAGATGGATATAGGTTATGTAACATTACGCTACTGGTAACGGGAACAGAGCAGTAAGCAAAAATATAATTTAACGCGGGTGAAACCGCGCTGCAGGAAGCTAGTTGTAAGATATAATACAATTAAAAATAGTTGTTCATCATGTACGTGTGAAATACGATAAAGGAATGATTCATCGTGGTAAAATTAGATTTACTAGAATCTCATATTATGTCAAATACCTACGTGATTACTTAATGCATTAGGAAATATTTTATTTATATAATATAAACCAATAAAAATAAAACAATAAAAATATTTACATAATATAAACCCTCTAATATAAACTGTTGTTGATTTGTTTAAAATAAACAATGTTTTTACGGATCGAAGCAAAAAGAGCAACACAGTGGAGCGAGAGAGAGTATTTGGTATGTTACTAACCTCTACTCCACTGTTAGTAAGGTTCCAGGTGCGTACCTACTGAAGAACGAATTGCAACGAATATAACATCAGTACGTATATATGTATAACAAACCTTTGTATGTACCGAACATACAAAGGTTTGTTATACATATATAGCTTCACGCCTTTTATCGCCGAAGGGGTAGGCAGAGGTATTAACTAGCCACGTTTCGTCATTTTATTTCGGGTTCCATGTAACAGGGGGCGAGCCTGTTGCTATTTACCGGGCATAATTCCAGACTCCGGGCTAATACTGAGAATTTCTCGAAAGAAAACCCAATATCAGTTTACCCGACGCGGGGATCAAACCCGAGACCTCTGCGTGGTATGGTAATCCATACACAGTACCACCGAACTGCAGAGGCAAGTTTGTACGTAGTACCAATTTACGTGAAACCAATCTTTGTATTTATATTTAGAAAAAGTGTGAATATGTATATAACGACTCTAAAGATTCTAAAGGTTCCACTTTATTTGTTTATTATGACAAAATTTTACGGATTGTTTAAGTTTTACTTAAGTTGTTGAATTTAATTCAAAAATAAAATGCTGGAAAATTCATAACATCAAGAATACGACATGTTAGTCAGACAGTTGCGAAATATTAATATCTATACTAATAAATATTGGTTCTATAATGAAAATTCTCACGGCCAAGAAATAGGCAAAAAAAGAGTAAAAAATTTGCTAAAGATAAAAGAATATCACAGAATTGGTACAGTTTTACTCCTACTATTCTGGGAGATTCAACAGATTTGTACCTATATAAACGAAGTAGCCTTAACACATAAATGGAAAGTAGACATACAAAATAATCATTTAGTAGCAGGTATAACATGATCCATGTGCTGTAATTCACAGTCACGTTCAGATCGAGAGTAGCGATTGGTTTCCTTCACCTCGGCTTGCAGCGTGTTTCCTTACTTCGTTCGTTGGGTACGCGGAAGAAATCCCCACTCATTTATTATGCAATGGGTATGTGTATGAGCGCTGCTATTACGATATAATGTGTTAATACTGAGGGTTGCATTTCTCTATCCAATATATTCCATTTAAGCTTCGGCGATTATTACGAAATAATATCACAACTGAATAAGTCGTTGCGGTAATTAAGTAAAACCTTTACTTTTAACTGTCGCAAAAGGCTAGGGAACAAGTTTTGTAAACAAATGCAAACCACTCCCAGACTCTCGATACAAACATTTATGGATCACGCGAATATTGGGTAGTAATGAACACCGCGAATACCTACCTTGACCTAAACCTAACGTTTGTATTGAGTAGGTACCTAATGTAATGGATATTAATAAGCTGGTAATAATTTACAATAAACGATTTATTGGTAGAGATAACAAATTATATTGAACTAAGTAAGTATAAGAAACAATGTAACTACATAATTATAATACAATTACCTGTTTAAATACATAACATAATAATAAAGTATTGGCGCATTCAGCGCGTAAAAGATCATTTTCAAGCATAAATTTGACGATCGATTCTTCTGCGCTTCGGAGAATATGTGGTGGTCATACTCGATCATGAACATTTGACAATCGATACTGGTACTTATACCAGTAGTTAGTTTTATTCTAAAAATGTGAACGGCGTAGGTAACTATAGTGATTTTGTTTTGTAATCTTTGTAGCCTACCAAAGTGACTTTACTCTGCCGGTTTGTAAGCAGCCAGTTGAGTCTAAAAGTGGTGGACACTATTCAATGGTAATGGTGTCAGAGTTACTTATTCACTTCACTCTTAAAAGATTAAGGATCAACATTGGAAGACTCATTGGTTTTTACTGATGTTTTTCCAGATTTGATATTTAGATCTTAAATTTGTTTTTTGTTTCTAAAATGTACAAGCTTTGTGTGAATATTATAAATAAACGTTTTTAAGTATCATATTCTATCCTACTTGCATTTCAATTAACTTCTATATACGTGATATTGTTCAAGGCGAGAGATTTTATTGTTAAATGTCTATTACTTACGAAAGTATTCATATTAACTAATTCATATCACGCGCACAGTCAGTAACTGTATCGCTAATAAAAGAGTACCAGCTTTGTTTTAATTGCACACACCAATTCATTATAAATATTATTTAAGTTAAAAATGACATGTTGTGACTTGGGCAATAAAGTCATTTATATTTGTAGATATTTTATTGTTGTTAAGATGTACTAATGTATTCAATCTAGCTTTAAAATCAACATATAACTTGAATAAATTATAATATTTGTAGCCTGAACACAACAGAATTTATCATATGCGTCTTTGTCTAATTTCTTCACGCTAAAATAAGAGCAGTTCAGCTGGAAAAATATCTCCCCATGCAGCAGATCGCATAACAACACATCAAGATAATGTTATGTTTGTGACGAGAAAAATATAGAGGCAGAATTTTCAGTGGTTTTTAGGATCTTTATTGAAATATTTATGTTTATTTACATAGTGTGTACGTGTTAAATACTAGTAAGAGCTAACTGTGCTTCTCAGTATCATGACGATCTGTTATCAGTATCACTTATCATTTTCTGACCTTCCTAATCGCAAGGATTGATGACGTCAGATATAAAAAATTGTCATCAAGTTAAAAGAATTGAAAATTGCTTTGCGAAATTCAGACAATTTGAAATAGAAACAAGGTCACGATTAATATTAGGTACCTATAGTAATAAATGACATCATAAACTGAATTAGTCGCTATTTGAATTGAATAATGACGAAAGAATAATATGCTTGTTATTAAGGCAAATCACGTATCTATGGATGTATCTATTTTTAACATAAATTATAATAGATTTTTGTAATTTAACAATTATAATTCTGAAATAGACCATGCATAACTTACTGACAATATTATTTTGGCTTTTTATCGATTACTACATACAGTGTCCACAAAAGGAAAATCAATAAAATCGCCTTTTACATAATGATGGAAAAAGATGGCGTGGTTCTATATGCTAGACCGCCTACTACGATATTAAAACCTATGTTTTCTATATTTTATAATAGTTGCAGGTGTTACTACTTGGCATTTGTGACATAAACATTATTAAGTAAAATATCTAGCAAATATATCGTCAAATTGATCGCAGATATCGTATCTACACCTTATTCAATACCTTAAGGTATAGGGTATAAATTTTAACCGGGTTTAGTTTTTGGCCGTTATATTGTTATATGAAGTTGCGAAGCTTATATATAGAATAAATGTACGTAATACCTAAGGTATTAAAATTAATAATTATATGAGTCATTTACTTTACGACCTGCGCTATTCAAATTCCTACAAAATGTTAATATAAAAATCTGATTTGCATTTACATTTGTGAACATAGAAAATAAATATACGTAGTGTAGATTTTGCAACCCGTAGGCCATTGTATTAGGAATACCTATGACAATTATTACGAGTAGAGTAAGTTTAATCCCAAAGCAAGTTTGAGAATTGATGTAATCTTGGAATATTATTAGGAAAATTGGGCCATGAAGAGCATCCATGTATTTTTTCTGTTAGAACTGGAAAAAACATCGCAAGTTAAAAATAATTATAATTATTAAGTCATTAGAACTCATTGACATAATAATTAATTATAAATATAACAACCATATGAAGGTAAAAGTATGCCAAATGTGAAGATGCAATTAAAGAACTCGTACTCGAGAAACCCTCCACATGACAGGCAGTCGTACGCACTATCACTATGTAACATTTGCAACGCGAAAACCATTTGTAAAAGTAAATAAAAAATAAAAGTTACATATTTCAGAATAGGTTAAATATTACATTATAGCGTTATTATGTACTACAATGACATTGTAATAGTTACACAGTATAAAAACTAGTTGATAGTTTTTAATTTAAATCCAAATGAAAATATTCTATGAGCTGAATGAGGTTTTTCACTTTCCCTCATTATTAGAACAGGAATTGTTTCTGATTATATTGTATGATAAAAAACCAGATTCCGAACAACTCATCAAAATTATGTGATAAAAAACCAAACCGCCATCGCGATTGAGTTCAAATAAAAATAAGTAATTTCCCGAATGAGTGCCGCAGCAGCGTCAGTGAGCGCGGAAGTGGCGTCAGGCGGCGTCGCACCTTGTGATGCAATGTACCGCAGACGCATTGTACCTTAACCTGCTAACTCCGATCTAACGCTAATGTCAGCGTGCTCGGCTTATGGCAACTTTATGTAAGGTGATGGCACGATGAAAGATCTCCTCTCAACGCACGTAATGTTATTTATTGTATACAATTTCGCAACATGATAAGTACCATTGTACTCGCGCTCGTTAGCGCGGATAAGCCCACATACGAATTATTTATAAAGTTGTACATAAAAGCCGGCAACATGTATGAGACGTAATGTAATGTTTTGATTGTATAATATTTTTGCAATTGTCAATGCTTATACATATTAAATCGTACTTAAATATCGGACTTTGACCTGACCTTCTTCTTTAGTTGGTATCGTATTGACCTAAATTTTGTCGAAGGTGTTGGAAACTGCGGTCAACATCCAAAATGTCTTGAATGCAACACCCATACCTTTGAATGTATATGCAAGTATAATAAAAAAAAATCGTGAAATATGTTTATGGAAATAGTAACTAGCTACGCATAGTATTATCTTATCTGTGAAGTAGCGCAGATATGAGTTACCTACGCTTTTCATCGTGTCTTACAACTTTGATAGCGCGTACTATTGGTAACTATTGCCAGTTAATTGGAAATAAAATGTTTATTTATGTTGCAAATATATATGTGTACAAACATGGCATAATCTAGGAAATACGTATACGTAATAAACTATTGATCTAAAATCAGCTGCTTGCTGTATGTTGCAACAGATGATACACAACGTTCCAAGATTACTCGGCACGCGGAGATCGTTTTGTATTCTAAGATAGATTGTCTCGTGCGGCTGGTTACATCGTAACTGTGTCAACTACGTTTTGATCACAAGTTACGACAATAATAAATATAAAAATATAATTATAAATGATAACAAATACACTTACAAAAAAAATGCTAAAATGTTTATGAGGATTAAAATGCAGGTTTATGTAGCTAAAGTCATTAGCAATTTTCATTATTTATGTGATAAACATAAATAACAAAATTGCTAAATAATAATTTAGTAAAAATAATTATGAGTTATTTAATGTTAAAGTTTATATATTACTTTATATACATACATAAATTCACGCTTGACTATAGAACTCCTTTTGCTGCGATCCAAACATACCTTTCTCTCTTCAACATTCATTAATATTTTTATATGTATTTATATATATATCGCATAAAATATAGCATATAGCAGAAAATTATTGACGTAGACTATGCATGAAGAATCATTTGCGTGAAATTAGAAAATAAATCGCCTTGATTTTGGATTGATTTCTCGATTCAGATGATCAAAGGAGCTACAACAAATACTCTATTCGCCAACAAACATTTTGTAATGTTCATGAATACTTACTAGATGAGCTGCTTATTCAAAATCATAATATTCTATTTTCTTTAAAAACTTATAAATGAACAGTATAACCTCAAAAGTAAGCTAAAATGTTATATACAAACGTGGAAGCTCTATTTCGAAGTTCATTGTCTCAAGAGTACATATTTGTAAATACGTGAATGTGGTAGTGGGTCAATCTGTCGTATTGTTTACTTGGTTACGCCAGTGGTTGGTTATTTGGGACGCGAATCATCGTTGCATGTTACATTCGGTTTGCATATCGAATTGCTTCGTTACCGTCATTATAAAAGTTTAAAGTAAGTAAAACTGATCGATGCACTTTCGAACATCGAGTTGTTTATCAAATTTGTATTTAAATATAAGTATGTTAAAGTATTCAATTGGATTGGTAGTTAGGTTTTTTTTCCACGTATCTTTTTTTAAAGACAATTTTATAGGGAAATGTATAATTATATTGTTCGCATTCGATGAGCAGGTGTATCACTAATTATGCATTTGGCAACTATTATGATTGGCATGTCACTGCTTTACCAATGCAATTTACCTTAATTGACAATTGTCCGCATTTAGCATGGTACTAAGTCTACATGATCCCTTATTAGTGCGTGCTTTAAGTTGTTTCTGTGGAAGAATGTCGTCTGAATGTTGTAATGAATACTCGTATATATCAGATCAAAGTCGCACATCGAATGTTTCGGAACAGTGAAACCAGAATCACTGACCCATGTGGTCTTTGCTGTTAACTTTACTTTTAAGTATTGCATCGTAACGTTAAACTGCTGTTGTAATAAGTGCGATAGTTCTGCAGTAGGCAGTGGTTTATTGTGGTCTTTTAACACAAATCGATTCTAGTGTTAAATTGTTTGTTTGCTGTTGTGTCATTGTCAATACAGATTAAACCTGTATTATATAGGTATTACGAATACAAGTTGATAGAACCACGGAAAAGAAATACGTGGATAAAACACATCAATATGAGTTCTTAGGTGTATTTTGTATGCCTTAATTGTAAATCATAATAGGGTAATTTGGTTATTTGTATACTTATACCTAACTTAAACTCAAACTCAAAGCATTTATTTCATTTTGATCATAAAGTATGAGGCTTATGAAAAGTCAAATTTACATGAAGTCAGCTAATTAACCTACCATAGTTACCTGCCATAGTTTAACATAACAAACTTAGTTTGATTCTGATGTGAGGTCAATAGTTATATCTAACATGAGGTAACATGTGTTTTAGATCACATATATCTATGAAAAACATGAATGAAGGGAAATAAACTGCGCCTCTAATGAATATTGACCAATATTTTACGCTGTCATTGGTAATACAAACACACGTTAATTCATGGTTACAAGTTGATAACAGAATATAATTTCAACTAAATTTTCCTAATCCATCAATTTAATATAAATTGATGGATAATCTTTGTTTACACGGCCGCGCCGATTTGAAATCGACTTGTGCAATATGTTTATCATTGTAAATATAACCTTGACCAGACACTTAAGGTTACGTAAAGTGAAATAACTGGAATCACTTAACGGTAATGGTGGCGTCTTTGAATGTGATCTTACAAGATCATGATTATGCACTTATAAATATTGATTACTCGTTTGTTGGTACTGTGTACAGATTGCCACGCAGAGGTCACGGATTCGATTCCCGCTCAGTGCAAATATTTGTGTGCATAAATATTTGCATTGGTATGGGTGTTTCTATAAATAATATGAATGTATTTAAAAAAAAAGTATTTAAGTATGTATATCGGAATTCTAGAATCCATAACACAAGCTGTAATATATGCTTACTTTGGGTCTAGATAGCGTGATGTGTAAGTTGTTGTGATATTATATTTATATTACCTATGTCTTGGCTTTATGTTTGCAACACAGTACCTACCCACGATGTGTAATGAATGATTTAAGTGAGATATTGACAATGGTAATTATATAAAAAATAGGTATAAAGTTAGGCAAATAGAATTTATTGTTGTAGAGTTTATAGTTTATTACATTACAACGAAATATGAAATATTTAATGACCTATTTGGTTAAACTTATTTAATAAATGTGGAAAAAGTCGGTCTTGGAGTTAACGAGAGTTTTACGGTAGTAGATCCAGGCTGATTTGAGCATGAATGGGCCGGATCGTCCGGGGAAGTACTACCCTCTCATAGAAGATCGACTTAAGAGTAGTAGTATCCGTACTACTGCGTTTCGTTCGGTGAGTGAGAGCGCCGGAGGCCCAATTTTCCCCTTTCCTCTTTCCTCACCTCCCTCATTCCCTTCCCCTATCCCCATTCCCAGCCGCCATAGTGGAGGCCACCATAACAGCAGTTTAGGACGATGGCTTTTGGTACAGTGGCCGCCACTTCTGGATTCCACTGACTGCTTACCATCAGGCGGAGTGGAGTCACTTTAGTAGGCTATAATATAAAAAAAAAAATAACGATATATTCCGGCTACTTCAAGTTTGAAGTTTCTTACTGTTCTGTTATCTCTTCTCTGTGATCTTTTTTTATTTGTTGTTACACTACAATCATGTCACAATCTGAAGTAAAACAAAGCAGGCGGCGCTACTTTCTGATCGATTGGGGTCGAATGTCGATAAGCCCCAATACTTAATGTTAGTATAAAGTTACACAACCATGGAAATGACATTGTTTTGGTGTAGCTAAATTTATTTGTTATTCTAGGTCACACGAATGATATTTATAAACGAACGATATTTATAGACAGCCGCATAAATACCAGCAATGTCTTAGGTCATTTTCGTCTTAATCGTTGGAATATTACGTACAATCTTTAGTAAGTTAACTATAATTCGAATCTGAATAGTTTACATGGTGCATTAGCTCTTAAGATCGCCTAGAGTTTATTTGGTTGCAGTTTCTAGCAGCTGGACATCTGATTTGGTGCGAGAAATTGCACCTTTTACTCGTACCATTTCGTGGCTCAGTACTAGACTTTGCGAAACTTGCTTCTATGCATTTTAATTGAAAACATTATACACAAGTCCAAAGTACGAACCAAACGGATTTCAAATGAATCGAATAATTAGCAAAACATGTAATACCACGCCATTTCCATAACAGCGGATGGTTTAATTAAGGAACAACTATAATATATCGTTCACTACAATGTAACTGTTATGTAAAACGTCAGTTGGTACTTGGCAGCTGAACGCTATTAAATGAGTGATTAACTAATTTGAGTTTATAGTACATGTTTTATAAGGTATAGTAATCATCAACAGGACCAATATCGTTGTTGACTAATTGCGTTATCGTGTTTGTGATCGTTGAATTTGCAAAGTCCTTGGTTGTTCAAAACTTGTTCCTCGGAAGTCGTAGTTTAGGAGCAACCAATCAAACAAACAATAAAATATTTGCAGTCTACAGCTGGAAATAGAGTTCTTCTAATTTACGCTACAATATTTAGTTTTCAGCTTTCCGCATTATACTTACCTAATTCGAGTCGCGGTCTTTTGTAATATTAAAAAAAGTGATGTAATCAAAATGAAAAACACGATATAAATTCTGCAAAACAGGTATTATTATTTTTTCTTCGTAAGAAAGCAAAAGACAGTATAAAACTTGCCTTATAAAACGTAGTTTTTGCATTGCGTAAAGGCGCTAGAGTTGTGAAAAGAATAGTTACGTACATTACTAGCAAATCTGTAATTAAAATAGATGATGAAATGAAAGGATGGGGAAAGCTCAGTAGAAATTTGCTTTCTAATCAATGCTATGGTTATTGTACTGGTAAAACTAGTACCTAAATTGACCACTAGGAATGCTTTGTACGTTTGAGTTCTAAGTCCGTATGCAGTGAATATTTCTACGAAATGAACAAGCCTAAGCGAAAACATAAACTAGCTCTAACTAACTGAGAGCCTAGACAAGTGGCATAGATTTCTATTCTATCCGTAGAATAGATTATAAAATGTATGGGATTGATTCAAGCTAATACCAACATTGTTGTTAGCTTATGTCAATCTCATAGCCTCAGGCCTCCAGTCAGACCTTACATCTATAGTTGTAAGAGTTACAGATTTACGCGAAATTGGTATTTAAGAATTTGACAGATATTATTAAATTAGATCTTGTTATTCAGCCGAATTACGTTGTGCTCTAAGTTTGTTACACACCACCTCGAGCAAGGCTAGTCTCATTGTAGTCATCTTTATAAATTCTATAAAGTAATTTTCATCATTATTGTAAAATCGAAGTAAAATAAGAATTAGAATTTAGCTATTTTAGACTTTGTGTTAATCAGTACAAGATACACATTTCTGTAGAAGTTTTTTTGTTGTCCCTTTGTACCCTTTTTCTGTATACTATATGTTCCATGTCCGCATCGAAAACAAGTCACGATAATGCATGTCAACAGCTTGCAGTTTCAAGTAACACATTAACCTAATCCCCTCCATCGGTTCTCACTACTCGATCGGGGTTACGAACTATACTTATATCATGTTAAACAAGTAAAGCGGGACTTTATCAGATATATATTTGTTGTTTGTATGTTTTTGTTAGTTAATTTTGTAGAGGTTTTTCAGGTTTGTTTTAATTGATTTGGGAAAAAAGAGGTGTTCTAAAATTGTTAAGTATATACACAACTTACACACTCATGTTTCTCAAGCTAAGCTACCTATCTACCAAGGTATATTTTGATGACATAATAATTAAAAAACCAAATAATCGACTAATGTAGCGCATATCCTAACTAATCGATTCATAAATAAGCCAGAATTAACTACCGTACAAATACACAAATATGTGTTCCGTATTGGAATAAATCCCACTGTATCACAAAGCCTGAACTAATAGCTGTACATTCTGCCTCACTTAAAAGTAAATACCATCCATACTAATATTATAAATGCGAAAGTAACTCTGTCTGTCTGTCTGTCTGTTACGCTTTCACGCCTATACCACTGAAGCGGTTTTGATAAAATTTGGTTTAGAGATAGATTACACCTCGGGGTACAACGTAGGGTTTTATCGCGAGGAAATGGCTAAAAGGGGTTGAAATAGGGGATGAATGTTTGTTTGAAAAATCGTCAATGTATATACACAGATATAACCGACATTCACGCGGGCGGAGCTGCGGGCAACAGCTAGTTCTACATTTAAAAGCTAGATTAGACATAAAATACCATTCTACATATTATTATCTAGTTGCTTGTAGATTAAACGGGCTCTAAGAATTATTTAAACAAGGATATCGAACAAATGCGTCAGAGACGAGTCGTTGACATCACGTATGTGTTTACTAACAACGAGGAAACGTCGTGCAACGAATTGTAAAGCGTTCCATTTAAATAAGGCTTTTCTTCGCTCGATATAAAATAATGTTTATTGCTCGATGTCTAATGTATTGTAAGGATATTAGATGTCGGACGTGAAATGTAAGTGTTTGAATAATATTAACGTTAATTATACTATAGAGAGCATAGATTGTAGTTGATTATCTTTAATAATAATAATAATAATAATATTCTACCACATTCACACAACGCCATCTAGCCCCAAATTAAGCAATTATATTTGCTTGTGTTATGGGTACTAAACAACTGATATACTACTTATATACATTTTTTTTTTGTAAATACATACATATTATAGATAAATTACACCCAGACACAGAACAAACAATCATGCTCATCACACAAAGATTTGTCCTGGGTGGGAATCGAACCCACGACCTCCGGCTTAGCAGTCAGGGTCACTAACCACTAGACCAACAGGCCAGTCAATTATCTTTTGTTCTATGGTTTGAATAAAAAGGTGCTAAGTCATGTACTACATAATTATAAGATCTTATGTCAATGAAGACACCTACCCCTTAAAGGAAACAAAAAATAACACTTTTTTCATAACATTATGTAATTGTAGAGAATTACGGCCTTGACTGAGTTTTTATTAATTGTTTATATTGTCACTTTCAAAACCATATAATACTTATAAAAACTGTATCGGATCGTGCAATAGGTAATATTAGCTATATAAAAACACGAAATCGTTTTAACGTAACGAGATACGCATCTTTATCGAAAAGAGAAGTTTCATGACAATTGCGATTAGGCATTTTAACCGTTGTAGCTGTGGGCATACGATACATATTTCTGAAAACACATATTTCACTATATTATTATGGCCTCTCCTTTCAGATTAGCCGTACCTAGTTCGTGATTACAGGTATAGTGTAGTACCTATTAAGAAATAGGTACCTATCTTATTTACCTGTATTTATTTTATTATACTTTTATTTTTTTTATTTATTTATTTTATTATACTTTTCACTAAAGGTACGATATCATCAGGTATAACATAAAACCGCTGTTTCTATGGATTGCAACAAGTTCGTTACGGCTGCTCTAACAAAAGACATCAACGCGCATGGTGAATCTTTTTGCGGTAATAACTTCACACGCTAATTACCATGTAACTAGGAAAGTTCCAGAACTAATGCCACATATATTATTACTTCCATTGTCACCTATATTTTTGCATTTTTATTGCCCACTACATAGGAATGGAAATTGATGAGAAGAAACAATGTTTAATTTCTCAAGAGCTAGTTAACTTTAAGCAATACAGTCTTTTTGTCATGTTAATTTATATTAAAGTACATACTTTATAAAATACGATAATAGTATAAAATACTTGCATGAATAAATAAACAGCGCTCTTGGTTTTTACTTTGAGAACGTAACGTAAACGCTCTTATCGTAAAATCAACTCTTACTTAGGCACCCTGATGCTAACGTTTTCCCAATAAGCTCTGGAGATTCTCCTCACGTTGGATTTGTATAAAGTGAAGGTACTGATCCTAATCTCGCTGTGCCCTACTTCTTTTAAAATTAAAACTGATTGCTTTATTTTATTGCATTGCACCTACTTCGTTTATCTTTGTATCAGCTATCACACTGGAAGAGAATGTATATTGCATTAAATCTGATGCCCAGATAGCGTCGCGTAGTGAAAATGCACCCGTCGACTGCGTAAAAGGTGCGATCGTAATAAAACTTTGTTTGATCTATAAAGTATGTACCAAGTCTGTGTGTATTTTGAGTTCGTTACAGGCCTTGTCCCTTATTGCGAGTGTCGTCTAGAAACAGAAAATAAATTTTTGTGACTTCTTTGTGTCGTCTCACATGTAATATAATATTTAATCAAAATATTAGTGTATATTCGTATGTGCAATAGTTATAATTCGAGATGTTTTTGGGGCACTTAAGGTTTATAACAGCACTTATTATAATTATATGTTTGACAGTAGGTATTACATAGTGCAATACTAGCAAATCAGGCAAGTTTTATTGTATATATAAGTATACATATTATCTATACTACTATATAAAGAGGAAAAGTGTGTTTGTTTGTTTGACAGCGCTAATCTCTGGAACTACCAGTCGAATTTGAAAATTCTTTTTGCGTATGATAACCCAGTTTTTGAGGAACGATTGCGATTATACGATTGCCGTAAGATCAGGTAGGTAATATTCTTACCTACCTGCCTGCGACTGTGCACAGGCACACGATGAAATTTCACGCAAACGAAGTCGCGAGTAACAGCTAGTATAAATGTAAGTCTGAAAGCAGCGTCCATGACCTCCTTTCATGATGACAAGAAGAAACATCCAATAACTGTGGCTTTCGCAACAAATTATTTACCTTTTTTTACAACTTCGAGGACAAATAAGCATTACCTGACGCTAAGTGGTAAGCCTATGGACATGATTGTGTTCTCATAACATTGCCAAAACGATAGTATGAAGACACAACCGCTTGTGTTTTCTTGCCGCTCTTACTTATATTTAAATCTATACTACTATACTATTATATGAAACGGAAGAGTTTGTTTGTTTGAACGCGCTAATCTCTGGAACTACCAGTCATATTTGAAAATTCTTTTTGCGTATGATAGCCCAGGTCTCGAGGAAGGTTATAGGTTATGTAACACCACACTACTGGCGACGGGAGTAAAGCAGCAACGACGCGGATGAAACCGAGCCGCGAAAAGCTCGTTTATAATATAAAGACATAATGATATCAATAAAAAACGAATTTTAAAATGTGCTATTAACCATACAAATATCAAAAATGGGGCCAAGCGTATAAACATAGAAGCCTGAGACCAGACGTTTATTACAAATTGTTGTAACTATCGTATTGGCAACGAGTGCGACTGAGATGGTGCAACACACATGCACTCGGACTCGGCCTGAGACTTTCTCCTTTGCACTTGTCAATGCGGTCACTGTCACTTTTATATAGCACGAAAGCTCACCGGTGCATTTTATCGCACCAATAAAAAAGAGGTATAACAAGCCATTATAGCATTTTTTACCTTGTGCTCATTTCTATAAAGTATAAAATAGCCCAACCGCGAAGCTTATTTTACATCATTCCTCCATTGTGGGTGAGTTATATTCATTTATATGTCTTAAGTATTATAGCGTTTCAACACTAACGAGTTTCAATCTTAACGTTCTTCAATTAATGTCTTTCATTTTAATAGAAATCGGTGGATTTATAATTAAATTCTTGTAACTGATGGCTTCTTTGTGCTGTTTCATAGGTACGAGTATATTGAGAACTAGCGACCTGCTCCTGCTTCTGACGAGTGTGCTTATGTTTTCAAATTCTCGGTTTTTCTCTATTACGATCTGCAAGTATTACATAGTATTACATACTTAAACATTTTGAAAGAAATGCTTTAAGTGATCTTCGTTTCCAAATATTTGTTGAACATACAAATGTTTGTCTTTAATAAGGGTTCTTTCAATACAGATATGTTTGCCCAATAATGTGTGATTAAGATAAATTTATTTGCTAAATTGGTTTCTATTTGTGTGTTGTTTGCAACACAAGTGGCCACCTTTTGTCAGTAACAATTAATAATTTTCAAATATTTGCGGCAATACATGACATGTGTTATAAATGTTTAATCACTCAGTTTAATAATGATTTCCTTTGCTCTAATAATAAATAATAATTACTCTGATATAATTGGGTGTCTAAACGTCATGTCGTAATTGGATACACTAGAAACAAATAAATTGTTTCGGAATCTGGACTTTAATAATGTACAACGAAGATTTTAACAAACCAAATATACAGTCTACGATTTGGTAAGTAGTTGCCATAGCCTATGAATATGGCTGTACTAAGAAAACACAACTAAGCCATTGTAGATAGTGAAAAAGAAGGGAATGAGTTAAGAGATGGAAAAACAAAGGGTCGAGAGGGTTATTAGGTTTCCAGCGCTGTCACTCACCGCAAGGCGCACGCAAAAGTACGGATACTAATACTTTACACCGATATTTCATGAAAGGATACTTCCACGGTCAAACCAGCCTATTCATGGTGAAACTAGCAAAGTTCTACGACCGCTCGAAATCAAGATTGTGATGTAAGAAAATGATTTAATATTGCAAATTAGCATTATGTCCATCAACTTGTTGTTATTTATGTTAGAAAATTGCAATCTTTTGATTTATATGCCTTTCTAAAAGCCTTGTAATATTTAAATTAATAATAATATTATATAATATATTAGTTATTTAATATTTAACTAAATTTTAAATAGTTACATAAAATTTAATGATGAGGTGATAAATAACTTAGACATAAGGGTAACTTAACTAATGACCAAGTAACTTTCTCTGCACGATTGGCCAGTTTTATATAGTTTAGCTGTAACTTAAGTAGACATAGTAGTAACAAGATACTATGGCGTAATTATTACAGGTATCGTAACATAGTCAAAAACGACGTAAAATGACTTAAGTATTCGTGAATTGAGATGTTAGTAAATAATTGGGATCACTATCACTTAAGATCAAGGGTGGCGTTCAAATATTGTTCATAGGTTATAATAATTAGTTATCATAAGATAAGTCATACATTTTTTTAATATTTATGTACCAATATGAATCGGTGACAACAAATCAATGACAAATAGACAACATACCAAAAGAAATTTTGTCAAACTACTGGCACGGTAAGACCATCTGTGACTAAGGGGAGGCGCACTATGGCGACTTTATAAGTAACTTTTTTACGACCCGCTTAAAATTGGAGTGCTAAATAAGCACTGGTAAAGACTTACAGGTTGATTATGAGTGGAATAGAATAATCAAAATAGTAGCATAAATGAATATCAACTGTAAAACCATTTTTTAAAAACTTAATAGCAAAACATGATGTGTCCGCGTTGCGCGTCGTCAAGAATTCTAACTTTGCAGTTATATTGATTTTCTATAACAAAACTGCTTTCTTGCTACATATTTGCCTAGTCATATTTTAGTTTATAGCCTAGACATTTCTATGTTATTCATCACTAATATTTTCAGAAGCGTATAAATAAATCAATATGAAAGTAAAGGATGTCATAAAAGTAAGTGTATGACACTTGCACTAACAAATTACAATGAAATACCGTAAAATAGAAACTTTATGATATAGGTATTGAGGGACGAAGGCGACAGCCTCATCAAGATATCTAGTGGATGGATGCAGAAAATCTGTAATCAGAATTGGCAAACGGAAATAGCTGATTTTTAATTATTTTTATTTTTAAAACAGGTGATGAAGATGTATATCTGTATACTGCAGTAGATTTTTATATACATCTAAACGCGCGATATAGTTTAAAAGATTACGCAATGTTTTGCCGTGTGGGAATTGAATTCATAACGTCTTGCAAATAGTCTCATACATTTTCACTGCATCACCGAGGCAGTTTAACGACAATGATGAAATATTAGACGAATACAGGGTCAATTGTCTCTGTAGTAATGTTAGTTCAAATCCTAACACAGTTCACGGGTTCACCGACCACATTTAAAACTACAATTACGCAATTGTTTGACGCCCTTGATATTTCATATCGTGATATTAGATAGGAAAAAGAAAGATCAGAAATTTAATTTTAAGTGTTAATCTAAATTGCTTTGGACATATACATTGAACTACCGATGTGTATGTATCGGTGGGCGTCTTTAGGCTAAAATGACCATGATGCGTCTATACGTTTTGCTTGACGATAAATTTATACATAGGCAAGTTATATACATACAAGGCTTCGATTCTAGCCTCAAGACAACTGTCTCTTACTAGTAAATATAGATAGTTTAGGTAGCCTCTTTAATAATGTTAATAAACATTTATTAAACTAAAATAATTTATGGGCATTTAAAATGATGTTTAGAGGTTTGCCTTCGTGCTTGCCCGTCCTATTTATACATTTTGTGCAATAGTTATCATATAAACAAAATGAAAATTGTGTTTATATCACTTCAAAAGTAACACATTTTAAAAATAACGTTTGTTTAACCATCGTCGTGCAAAGCAAAATTACTTATGATAAGATCTTTGAAATTTGCATCATATTCGTAATAAGGATAAAGTTAATTATTGCAAAATGTCACAGTGCAAAAATACGACTCTTTTTTTAGAGTGTGGGAAACGGTCTAAAGATAAAACTACTATACAATATTATCTATTTGAAAACGAATGAAATGAGAACTAGGTTCGTTGAAATGAGGACAGGTTTAAGACGAAGGCGCGCTATGTTCGCTCGTTAAAGAATGGGGTCACAAGTGGAGAGAGCTTCCAAGCCGCTGCAGTTGCATCGAACCTACGTAATAATCTACTAGTCTTTAAATAGTATAAAGACGATGTATTTTCCTCTCTGTTTAGCCGCTATCTGCTTATAAACCATTGGATTTGGATACGGTTTAATATCGTTTAAAGCAGTTCTTTTAGAAAGTTTATCAGTATACTAGCTGCGCCCCACGGCTTCGCCTGCGCGTAAAGTATGATTTGTTGTACCCCTCGGGAACCAGGCCAATTTCGGGATAAAAGTAGCCTATGTCAGTTTCTGGCACCTATCAACATACCAATTTTCATCAAAATTGGTTCAGCCGAATAGGCGCTGAGTGGTAACAAACGCACGCACACACACACAAACTTTAGCATTTATAATATTAATGGGATTAGTCATTATTATATTTAAGAAAAACCGAATATTTCACCATTCAATCATGTCGTAAAAAGCATAAAAGTACTCATGTGCGAAGCAGGGGCGTGCATTATAAACGGTATTGTTCATGTAATAATTGGTTAGGTTAGGTGTCATGTAAACTACTAAAAACTATGTAGGTTGTGAAAACCTCTACGGTGTTGTTATTTAATAGAGTAAAATATACGTTACAAGAAATCTGTTTATAGTTAAATAGGAAGAAAAACTTGTTATGTCTATATCTAATTCAAACTATTATAATATAACTTGACACTTGATTAACATTGTGAATATTTATGTGGTTTGTAATGCTTCAGAATTAAAACCATTTTCGCCTTTTTCTCAAGCGCTGAATAAGAAGGAGCGGGCCGTATGCTTGTTTGTCACATTAGTCGTATAAAAAAAAAATAACCCTCCATATTCGGACTCCTCCCAGTGTGCGTATTTATACTTTTACATTTATTGACCCGCGATTTGCTATTTGTCTTTAGCGCAAGTGTCAAGCATTGTTATTACATACCTACATTTGAATAAAGAATTAAGTTAATGGTATTCAAAAACGTTGCTCCGGTTATTTAGAGAAAGTAACTGTGAGATTGTTCTAACCTCTTGCTTATTACGTAAGCACCAATAATATTGGTTCAGCTGTAACGAGTATTAATTTATTTTTAAGATTGTCATTATAATATCGACTTACAGTCAGATTGACAATGAGATTAATTTAAATTGTAGTGATAGATTAATATTGATTTCTTTTTTAATTATTTTGTTGTACCCAGTACCTATATCTATGTGAAAACTAATTTAAATTGATTGAGATTGTATAGGCAGTATTTTCACACTTCTAGATTTCATAGATTGCCATCAGGCAGAGTGGGGTCACTTTGTTAGGCTAATATAAAAAAATCTGCCTAAAAGTCTACTAGGCACTAGGGTTCGGTTCGGGACAGGCTGTTACTTTAGGTATTAACCGTAACTCGTCTGCCATTACTAAACAATTAAAACCACAACTAGTTCGTTGTAATTTAAGAGAAACCAAGTCTTTATATACACCTGTTACGCCTTTTAGAGAGTCAGTCGAAATGAGACCATTAGCTATATGTACTTAGAGTGCGTGATTGTAAAACAATGAAGCGATTATAACATCGTAACCTGTGCTAATACTATTACTACACGCACACAGCCACTACTAACTATCAATATAAACAATAGAAGTAGTAACTACAAAAAGTCGTTTGTAATACATACCTAAGTACCTGATATTTTAGCAATTATGTTTATCTACGATTGTTTTTGCATGTCTGTAAATTAGCTTTTGCTATATACCTACCTAAATTGTATACCAGTAAAATAAATACTATGTTAAGTAATTATTAATAGGTTACAGTTGGGTACCACTTTACCATCTGGACCTTATGCTTGTTTGTCACCGAAGTTGTGTACAAAAAAAAAAATAAGAAGAAATTTGACTAAGGGTTAAGTCCGTCAATTGGACATAACTAAGTATCTATGTATATAAATAATGTTTTCTGTTTACGATGTTTAAATGGGTTTGATAACATATTATAATTCAATTATTATTTTTAGTTATTGATCACAAGCAATATAAAATCACATTTTAACGTGAAATTACTAGATATATGTACAAATCTAATCGCATAACTCATGCGAAAAACACATTATAAAAATGATATTGAAAACTGATTTAACCGCCTTAGTCGTTATCATCAAACGTGTAAGATATTACGACGTACGGGTATCGTAAGACAGAAGAAGCAGTGAATCCATAGTACCTATTGCCGTAGACTATAACGATGTAAGGAAGTATCAGTTTCTATGACATAATAGTACTTATGCATTCGCATTGAATCGTGGTGCGTTGTGGGATGGATTTTTCTAAAAAAAAGATTTCAGATTTTCATAAAAATTATAGGCTATTCGTATAAAATACTAAAATCTTCGTACTTAGATGTTTTTTTCAATCACTATTAAATTTTATCTTAATGCAGGGGTCGCTGTCGTTCACCTAAGTATTTCTTTATGGTTTATTTTATCATTATCCTCTCTATGTTTACCTTACTATATTAGGATAGATTTCCAATCTAACCGGTTGCGTTTGAGTAACTCTAGTTTACAAGAAGCAGCCAGCCCATTTGTAATATAAATGTAACTAGTAAAAAGGCTGATAAAGTATGCCATCAATGTTATAATAATTAAATGAATCGATACAAACCGCCAACAACCAGCGGGTAAAAAAAACGTACGTGCTACATTAGTTTGGCGTTGTTGAGTAATAAACGTTTATTTACGTAGATACTGATTGAAATGCAGAATAAAAAGATAATATCTACCTTTTACGTTCATCGTGGGAGGTGTTAACGCGTGATTGATTTTAAGTTATTTTGAGTGCTACTATCCAAAGACACTCATTGAATACTGGCGTCGAATTCATTTGTATATAGTCGTACACAATTATGTACACTGCAAACGTAATAAAGCTGTATTTAGAAAGTGAATCCAGTCGACAATGTTTATTAACTGATAGAAGTCCAAGTAGTTATAATAAGAGACAAACAATCAATTGTACGTGCTCAGTGCACTAAAATCGATGTTTACAAATGCTTCTAGACACTTTTTCATTGCCAGGTATTTCGCAAACTTGGCTAGAATTATTTTAGTAAGTAGGTATAACAGACTATAATCAGCTGTGTGACTGAAGTGAGCTTCAGTCATAGTTATACTAGTTGCTATATCCGTAGAGATTTAGATTCCCGACCTCCTACCTTCCTAAATTAAAAGCAAAAATATTTAGAAACGAATGATTGCAGCGCCTACACTTGGCAAATCAGTTGCGCTACATAGCAAGTTAGTAAACAATCTTTTATTTTTGTTTTATTACTACATGTATTACGTAGGTCGTATGTTTGTTTGTCACTTGGGTGATATAAAAAACAATAAAGTTATTAGAGTAGCGTAATAGTTCCCGTTGAACGAGTTTTGGTTACAGTTAAGCTCATTGACCTGAATATTATTTTTTATAAAAAGATAACATTGTTTATTTTATGCACATTTTATCTGATGGCCTTTATATAGTTTTTGATTCATTAACTAGCCTTTCTAGTGTTATTATATTAGTCATATTATAAACTGCAGTTGAATGTGGTGGTCTATTTCATGAGCCGGCAATGTTACGCTATATAAAAATTATACTGGGTTTATTAAGAGAATAATTTCATTATATTTTTTAATTTGGCATCTATGTCTAATAGTACTACTAAAAAGTAAAATAAGGAATGAATATCTAGATATTCCTTCATTATTTATAGATTTGCATGTGTATCTGAATTATACAATAATTGTTCCTCTTTGTTTAACTTAAAAACAAATTCTAATTGTAATTTCATCTTTTCTTCTGTTTCTCGAAGAAAGACACTTGCATTGAAGAGAAACGTTAAGATAGGCTTTTGTATCTATGTCAACACATGGTCATTTACGCTGTCGGTCAACAACTCACCATACGACGAAAGTGCAACCGCGTATTTCACCTTATGATTGCCCATTCTCAGTATTTTTGTTTGTCTTAAGCTACAATACACATTATATTTTATAACCACCTAAACGTAAATTGTTTTTTAATCAAAGGATTAACTACAGATTAATAATAATAATAAGATATATTTATTTCATGGCTCAGCAGTAACAGAAAAAACCATTAATATAATCAAGTCTAAGATTTAGGGTAATGAAGGCTTATTAATACTTACTTGTATTATTTAAATTTGACCTAGAAGATCTACATCTGTAGTTCTGCTTTTAGTGTTTATTATAAAAAAATTATGTACTTCAATTTGCAGTTTACTAAAGATGTTTTTTTCTTTGTTTGGTTAGTCTTTTTCCAATTAATATACATTTTTTTAAATTTAATTCAAGAGTTTAGTTAGGTTGTTACTTTACAATATAATAATACGTATACGTATACGATAAAAATAGTAGATAAAAAAGTCGTAATGTCCTATCGGTGAAGGCTTCGTAAACACAGGTCGGGTTTCGAATCCGATCAAGTACCAATGGTATTTTTCAAATCATATGTACTTTCTAAGTTTATCTGGACATTACTTACTGACGGTGAAGAAAAACATTTTGAGGAAACCTGGACTTCTGAGGAAGTCTGAAATCGCCAGTCCATCTTGAGTAAGCGTGGCGATCAATGCTCATACCTTCTCTGTATGAGAACAGGCCTTTCCCTGCAGTGGGATAATAATTGGCTGATATGATGATAACAATGATACAAGATTTGCCTTGTTTTGCAAGATGTACCTTTGTCGGTGATGATATAAATATAATTAAATTAAACAAATAAGTACCTACATTTTCGATAGCTTAGGCAATCTAGAAGAGATTACAAGTATGCAACTGTGCACTAACCTCAAAATCCATTTAGATTAGTACTTCGTTGAATGTAATCGAATGATCTCTAGAAAGACTGACTTAGTGCGATGTAATTAAGCGATTAAGCATTACCTTATAATCATATTAATCAATTAAAATTTATTGTAGTTTGTCTAATGCTAAATTACTTTCCTCTATCATATCTTTAGTTTATCAATCTATTCATGTTGACTGGCCAGAATCTAATACTTTATTTGTCTAAATCCATGAAACTAGAATGTCCTACCATTGATAAGTCTACGAGTAGGAATACTATGAATACATTAGTATATGAATGAATATCTAATATTATTATCTTGAAAAATAACTAATAGGTACATTATTATCCTACTGGTAGTGCCTGCAGCATAAAAATGAAAGTCCGGAAGGTATTATAATGAAAGAGAAAATTGTATAAACAATATCGCATTAATTAGGTATTGACTAGATATACGCGATCAATGATACTATAAAATAAAGGTTATTAATTGTTCATAAATACTTGTAGATTTTAAACTAGTTTCATATCATAAAATCTTATCATTATATCTTGCCCCCGAGTGTTATCTTAGCTTGTCCCGAGGGTTATGTTATTTTGTCCTGGGTGTTACACCTATAATAAGATTATTGACGGTTTGTTATATATTTACAGATACTAGCTGATTTAGCCATTTTAGCAATATATTCTAATTATTTATTTACTGTTATGGCTCCATCGTTGTGAGAAATAGACCTTGCATTTATCCTTCGGATAAGTAGGCTTTTTCTTCTAGTTAAAGCGGCATATTGTATGGAAGTTGTGCATTAAATATTAATCTCATGACCTTTGTGTACTATTTAAATTTGTGGGCCTCAACATTATTAGTATAACCTTATATACCTTACACCTAAGTATAATTGAAAAAAAAAAAGTTTTATTACTTGTAGACCTGAATTACGCAATTTCGCCTTGTTGTTAAGGCTATATTTTATTATATAGAAACAGTGATGGTCTAGTGCTTAAAGCATCCGCCTCTTATGTACGAGGTTGTAGGTTAAAAACCGGGCGAGTAACAATGTGACTTTTTCAAAGTCATAAGTACTTTCTAAGTTTACCTTGAAAATTACTGACCGGTGAATGAAACTCATTGTAGAGAAACCCGAAACTTATAATGCTGCTCGTAGTTTAAAATTAATCTGCACAAGTGCGGTGATCGTTCATACCTTCTCTGTTTGAAAATAGATCTTTGTTTTGTACAAGTCTGATATCTTTTATTAACAACGTGTGGCAACGTCGCAATTTAGTGTCATACTTCGTGGTTTTCAATGTTTATCATTTAATCGCAGTTATATTTTAAAAATATGGTCTGCTTAAATGCTAGAATTGTATAAAAAGTATGTAACCATAATGCTTACAGTTATTTTACTATGAAAATAACGCAACTTAAGTTTCAAATGTATTATCACTACATATTATAAAACAAAGTCACTTCCCGCTGTCTGTCCCTATGTATGCTTAAATCTTTAAAACTATGCAACGGATTTTGATGTGGTTTTTTTTAATAGATCGAGTAATTCAAGAGGAACGTTTATATGTATAATACATGCATAATATAGTAGGAAAACACTGAAAATTTTAGAGGTTTCTAATGTGATGTCGTAAATTAACACATACAGCTAATTCTAGCTTAAAATATAGCTCTGATTATATGATAAAAATTTAAAACCACAAATATGACACTAACGGTAGTAGATCCACGATGATTTCAGCATGAATGGGCCGGATCGTCCGGGGAAGTACTACCCTCTCATAGAAGATCGACTTAAGAGTAGTAGTATCCGTACTACTGCGTTTCGTTCGGTGAGTGAGAGCGCCGGAGGCCCAATTTCCCACCTTTCCTCTTTCCTCACGTCCCTCATTTCCTTCCCCTAACCCCATTCTCAGCCGCCATAGTGGAGGCCACCATACCAGCAGTTTAAAACGTGGCTTTTGGTATAGTGGCCGCCACTTCTGGATTCCACTGACTGCTTACCATCAGGCGGGGTGGAGTCACTTTGGTAGGCTATACTACAAAAAAAAAAAAAAAAACTAAATTGCGACATTGCCATTCATGACGCGTAAACCCTCATATTTAAGTACTTATTTGAAATCTATATACATATAATAAAAATGTAACCGATCGCTGTCTGTACATGGAAGATATATGAGAAAAAATACTATTGGGACCTATATCAACGCAAATAGAACCCAAAACAATGATTTTTAAAATTTTTGTCTGTTTGTCTGTTTGTCTGTTTGTCTGTTTGTCTGTTTGTCTGTGCGTTTGTGCACGCTAATCTCAGAAACGGCTTATCCGATTTAAATATGGTTTTCACTAATATATTGTGGTAAGCTTCACTTAACATTTAGTGTTTGTTTCATGTCAATCGGTTCATAAATAAAAAAGTTATGCCAATTTAAAGAATCACATTCGTTAATTTACTACGAAATCTTATAGAAGCAGATATTTTAACAGGTTGCGGAATAGCTGATAGTGTTTTTATTCCTCGGATTCCTGTCATTCTAAACAGTCTTTCATTTAGTTTTAAACGAGTCCAGTTTCCGGGGAGCCTATGTTTTGCGATGACTAATTAAAGTAATTAACTAATTAAGTAATTAAAGTAAAGGTAAGACACTAAAAGTTGTGGGTGTGGATCTAAGTATTAGCTGTTTTTCGGTCAGCTTTATGTGGCTCTATCACGTGTTAGCATTACTAGCAGCCTGTATGCTTTGATCCCTGATGGCTATACGTCTAATCCATACATTCATACATATTATAAAAGGCTTTGTCCCGACTGACTGACTGACTGACAGACAACGTAAAGCCTAAACCGCTGGTCGTAGCGACTTGAAATTTGGAGGGTGTGTTTGTCTTAATGTCTAGAAGTGTACAAAGAAAGGGTTATTAAAAATTCAACCCTTAAGTGTATGAAAAGGGATGAAATCGATTGTATAAAACGTCTTCATTTTTTAAGTTACAGCTTTGAAATTTTGTTTTGGAATACTTTTATTTAAATAAAAAATACGCTCATAATTTTTTTTTACTGGGGTGGATTTATAGGAGTGAAATAAGGGATGAAATATTGTATGGAAAAATCTTTGCTTTTGTAGTTGGCGACTTGAAATTTGGAGGGAGGGGGAAGGGAGGGGGAGGAAGAGGAAAGGAAGGGAGAAGTGAGAGGAAAGTGCGGGGGTAGTGAGGGAGAAGTCAGGGGAAAGGGAGGGGAAAGTCAGGGGGAAATCGACTGCCTCTGTATTTCGGTGGTACTGTGTATGGACTGTGAGGTCGTGGGTTCGATTCCCGCTCAGTGCAAATATTTGTAGCATGAACATGTCTATTTGCATTGGTCTGGGTGTTTATATGTATAATATGTATCTATTTACAAAAATAAAAGTATTTAAGTATGTTTATCCGAATTCTAGAACCCATAATACAAGCATATAATATGCTTACTTTGGGTCAAGATGGCGTTGTGTAAAAATAAAAAAGGAAGAGGGAACTTAGGGGGCGTAAGGGAAAGTGAGGGAAGTGAGGGAAAGTGAGGAGTCAGAAGTGGTGGTGAGTGATTGGGAAGTGAGGGAAAGTGAGGGAGACGGGAGGGGAAGGAAGGGGAGGGGAGGGGAAGGGAGGGGAAGGGTAAAGTTATTGTAGTGAAAATTTGCCTTTGTGTATTGTATGTTGTTTTACGGGGGATATCTTTAGGTAGGTGAAAGAGGGTTTGTACGAATGGTGATGATGATGAGATTAGAAATAGTATGCAAAACAGTATTTAAACAATATAAAAATGTCTATTGAAAAACGATATTCATGCAAGCGAAGCCGCGGGCAAAAGCAATACATATATAAAAACGAAAGGTCACTCACTCACTCACTCATCTCATCACGAAATCTCAAAAACTACAAGTGCTAGGAGTTTCAAATTTTGGAAATAGGTGCTCTCTAAGACGGGATTTTGCGAAATTTATTTCCCTGGAGTGTATAGGGGAACAAAATTTGTATGGAGCTTCTATAGTTTTTGAAAATAGGAGTGCCAAGTTTCGTTAAATATCGCAAAATTTCGTCTGTTTTAGGGGTAGCGGGTGAATAGATTTAAATCGGATTCGCCTTAGACGGATTATACTGATATTTATTACTAATGTACAATGTACGATTGCCGTAAGATTAGGTAAGAAATATTCTCATACAGGCACACATCTGAATTTTCACGGGAACGAAGTCTCGGGCAACAGCTACATATAATAAAACTGTAACCGGTCGCTGTCTGTACATGGAAGATATATGAGAAAAATATTATTGAGACCTTTATCAACGCAAATAGAACCCAAAACAATGATTGTTACAATTTTTGTCTGTTTGTCTGTTTGTCTGTGCGTTTGTTCACGCTAATCTCAAAAACGGCTTATCAGATTTAAATATGGTTTTCGCTGATACATTGTGGTCAGCATCACTTAACATTAAGTGTTTGTTTCATGTCAATCGGTTTATAAATAAAAAAGTTATGCTAATTTAAATAATCACGTCATAAATGTGGTATGTATTTAGCTTAGCGTAGTTTGTTTTTAAGTTAGGTTATCACGTCTTATTTCTTTATTAAAATGTAAATATTTCGGATGGACCAGGGATGTACTACCCTCTCATAGTTTTCGACGTAAGAGTAATAGTATCCATATTATTGCGTTTCGTTCGGTAAGCGCGAGAGCCGGAGGCCCAACTGATGCAGAGATGACAAACCTCGCAGCATGTGTGGGACCAGCTGAGTATCCGCGGAGTCATTGTGTGGGTGGTGTGGGTCAACCCGCCGGCCAGGGAGACCCGTATAAACGGTGGTGCCGCTGGCCGCCCGCGGCATTGTACAAGGGCCCAATTAGACCTAACCAAAAAAAAAGAGACTGCCCCACCAGGTTGCGCATAATCTCGGAGTGGTTCGTCGTGCAGGTTGGTGACCGGATAGTGGGACCCGGCGACCATTTTCGAGACGGTACGGGGGCCTTTTGCGAGCAGTCCGTATCATGGAAGCCCGGAGGCCTAAGACCCTTGAGCCTTTACAGCTGCGAAGAGACATCGCCTCCTCAACGGCCGTCTTCTATCGCCTTTACCACGGAGAGTCTTCTCAACAGCTCTTTTAATTAATTCTACCCTCTCCCTTTTTATCCAGAACGACACGTGCGGGACTGAAGTGCGGGTAGCACTTCACAGTGCAATCTAAAGGGTCTCGAACCAAACGGTTCAGCACTTTATACTTTTGTCGCTCAATTAAAGCCTGGAACTCTTTACCAGCGCATGTGTTCCCACCTAACTTTCATCCTGGGACTTTTAAGCGAGGCGTGAAGAAGCATCTCACTAAGCCGCCATAGTGGAGGCCACCATACCAGTAGTTTGGCTTTTGGAATGGTGTCCACTACTTCTGAATTCCACTGACTGCTTACCATCAGCCAGAGTAGAGGCACTTTGGCAGGCTAATATAAAAAAAAAACTTATAGCGTTTTTATTCCTCGGATTCCTTTAATTCCAAACAATTTCCCGTTTAGTTTTAAACGAGTTCAGTTTCCAGTGAGCCTATGTTTCGCGATGACAATTAATAAGTGTGGATCTAAATATTAACTGTTTTTCGCATGGTCAGCTTTATGTGGATTTGCCACGTGTAAGTAATCCTAGCAGCCTGTATGGCTTTGATCCGCGATGGCTATACGTCTAATATCGTAGATAGAGAAGCATTTACTGTAAAGATTTTTCTTATTCACCTAAACGAAGATGTTTATAATTCAAAACAAACCAAAAGATATATCCAAAAAATGCTGCCCAAAATCACTATTCCACGCGGACGAAGTCGCGGGCACAGCTAGTGTATTTTAAAGATGTGTTTTGTCTGTGTTAGTTTAAATATACCGTTTTCCTCCACCATACGACTAATAGCAATAGTTATACTAATAGCCTGGCGTCACTAGAAATTTGCCTTTAATTTACCTATGTAAATTGTTGACGACCGTTAGATGATGTCTCTCCAAGCAATAAAATAGAGATTATTGATAGAGTAACCTGATCTGTTGTGAGAGTGTGAAGTGCACTGTGGAAAGCATACAGTGCAATGAACTTGTATAGCATCTGTTTCTAGAACAGGAAGGCTAGTAAGCCAAGAGGTCAAATTGTCGTGAAGTCAAGCTGACGTGAGATGATTATTTTTATCTCTTTCCATCAATGAATGCAAGTGAAATGTAATATTGTTTATTTTTTTTAAATACATCAGGTTTAAATTTTTTTTAGAATGAGTAGGATTTGATCCGCAAAAAGTCAAGGCAACTCAGGCTTAATGTGATTTTGCATGAATCAATATCTTCTCGCTTTAGTAGCAAGTAATTTGTAAGAGTTTTTTTCGCTCTGCAATATGCCTTACAGGTTCCTCAGAAGAGCGCTATCACCAACCTACATTTTCACAAGCATTTTCTCATCTTATTACTATTTATTGAGTACAGATACACACATGTTAGTCTTCAAACTTCACTGTATCTTCAGTAAAATGTGAAAACGAAGTGAATTGTGCAATAGATTAGGTAGTTAGTAAGCAAGATGTATTACACATTGTACAATTGTTTGTGTTGCCCAATAAAGAAAATAAAATAAAATAAAAATAATTTGTGCCACTTTTATTGAAATAATGATTAATAATTGCAAATATAACAATACGTCGGTAAGAAGAAGTAAGAATTTATTCCAATCTTTTGACTAAATCTGTAAATTTTGTTGAAGGCAACTGATACAATGATAATTATTATTATACTGGAAAAACACATGAGTTCTTTAGAATTGTGTCTGAAATATGGCTAACGGTTTATGTATATAATTTGTACGAGTATATAGTTTATAACTATATAGTTACAAGTATAGTCATGTTATGCATTTACCAGTATTCGGAAACAAACATTTTAGTTCCATCCTGAACTAATTGCCAATTTAGTATAAGTAGGTAAGTAAACGATACACTTTTGCATTAAGAATGATTACAGATAAATTAAAAAAAAAAACAATTTAAGCATAAAATAAATAAGTCGCATGAAATTTTGTTAAAGTTGCCAGTTGACTGGCCTGTTGGTCTAGTGGTTAGTGACCCTGACTGCTAAGCCGGAGGTCGTGGGTTCGATTCCCACCCAGGACAAACCTTTGTGTGATTAGCATGATTGTTTGTTCTGTGTCTGGATGTAATTTATCTATAATATGTAAATATTTACAAAAAAAAAATGTATATAAGTAGTATATCAGTTGTTTAGTACCCATAACACAAGCAAATATAATTGCTTAATTTGGGGCTAGATGGCGCTGTGTGAATGTGGTAGAATATTATATTATATTATTATATTATTATATTAGTAATAAAAAACATACGAAATATTTTGTGCTATTGATTAAGCATGATAATTGACCAAAGACAAGATGGAAAAGTGCAGTTTCCAAGAATACAAAGGAGTACCCAGGTAGGCGAGGTTTTATAGAACGTTCCCAGATACATAGAAAAGTTTGTAAAATATTACATTTCATTCCTACCTACGTATGCGTCCGTTCAGGCGCGCCCGTAGGCATCCTTAATTCGGCAGCATCGCAAAATCTATTCTTAAACTAGCTGCGCCTAGCGGCTTCGAACGCAAGTAAAATGAGTATTTTCTCCTTCGTGAACCAGACCGATTTTCGTGTCCGCCACAATGATTCTATCTACATACCAATTTTCATCGAAATTGGTTTAGCCGTTTAGGCGCTGAGTAGCCGAGTGGTAACAAACATACACACACACACACACACACACAATTTTTTACATTTATATTTATTAGTAGGATAATGTCTCACAGTTGCAATTGCAACTTTTTATCTGTTAGGTATATTATAATTTAATAGATCAAATTGTTTTTGTAATTTCATGTCTAGTAAATAAAATATTACATTTTCATTTCAGGTAAACTAAATAGATTTAAGGACAAGCATAATTGTTAGTTGCTACTACCAAACTAATAAACAAGCAAGGAACGTTAAGTATACTTAACTATATGATAGGTAAATGGTTACAATGACGCTTCCAGGCTTAGGTATAATTGTTAAAAATCCGGATCATCCCTTCACCGTTAGTAATGTACAAGGTGAACAGAAAATTCGTATAGATCTGCAAAAATGGCATTGGTACTTGTTGGTTTTGATCCCACAACCTCGTGCCGTAACCGCCAGACCATCACGATAACCTAGAACGATAGCAATACGATTGTGACTGATTACCTAGTGGCAGGGAAATTAAAACTTTTTCACTATCATTAGGGTTGGAATATCTTACATAATCAACAGAACTACACACTTAGGCCCTGTTTCACCATTTGCTGATAAAGTGCGTGATAACCTAATCGTAACTTAACTGTCAGATAGTACTCAAAAATCAGTTCCACAAGTGCCTGATAACCATAACTGACAAATAAACTCTTTAAAAATATTAGACAGATTTAACAAGATGATGTTTTATCTGGTTGATATATTATCTGACACTTTAACTAGTGGTGAAACAGGTCCTTATTGTACTACCATTCACCTAACTTGTAAAAATACGAATAATGTACAATATGTTCAAATTTATTACAAAATTACAAAATTATAAATAATTGTTATGATTTTTTTTTTATATTAGCCTACCAAAGTGACTCCACTCTGCCTGATGGTAAGCAGTCAGTGGAATCCAGAAGTGGCGGGCACCATTCCAAAAGCCAAACTACTGGTATGGTGGCCTCCACTATGGCGGCTTAGTGAGATGCTTTTTCGCCCCGTTTAAAAGACCCAGGATCAAAATTAGATGGGAACACATGCGCTAGCAAAGAATTCCAGGCTTTAATTGAGCGACAAAAGTATGAAGTGCTGAACCGTTTGGTTTGAGACCCTTTAGATTCCACTGTGAAAGGGTGGCACTTTAGTCCCGCACGTGTCGTTCTGGATAAAAAGGGAGAGGGTGGGATTAATTCAAAGAGCTCTGCAGAACACTCTCCATGGTAAAGGCGATAGAAGACGGCCATTGAGGCGATGTCTCTTCGCAGCTGTAGAGGCTCAAGGTTCTTAGTAGCCTCCGGGCTTCCGATGATACGGACTGCTCTCCGCTGCAATCTATCGAGTGCATCCAGTAAGTACTGTGCAGAGCCATCCCAAAGATGAGAGCAGTACTCCACGTAGGAACGAACATGTGTCTTATAAAGAAGACAGAGCTGATCGGGCGTTAAGTACCGCCTCACCCTGTTCAGGACACCGAGTTTACAGGAGGCGGAGGAGACATAAGTACTACTTATTATATACATTTATAAATAAACAATAAGTATATATAATTAAGAGTTGATTAAATATTATTTGTTCTAATTATAGACTTACTAAAATGAAATATTGATACAACTTCTTTAAAATGAATTTAATTGTGTAACAAATTTATCTTTCATGTTTGTGACATACCCTTGGTAGATGCTATTGACAGCTCTGCATAACCTGCAAACTAGCGAATTGCTATAATAAGTCTCACTGATCTCTACTTATCTAGCGATAATAAATGATGTAAGGTATGACCCCAAAGTGCATATTAGCACTACGTATAAAAGGCTTTGCAGGAGACATAGTACGTAAGTAAGAGTACAATAAAACATCATACAAATTATCTCATTGAACTTTGAGAAATCTTTGAGAACCATACACGTGCATTGTTTTCACAATACGTGCTAATTTGCATGTTTGCGCCACCAGGGAAATTTCTTTTTGTTGATGTTTTATTAAACAGAAATGTTCCATGGAAAGAAGTCTACAATGACTGGTCGTTAAATGAATGTAATGGGTACTAATTGTTACATAATTAGCTACTTAGTGAATTTATTTAACTACTAAAAATTCCTTATTTTTGAATCTCCTAAGGCCTGCAACTAACCCTAAGCACGTGCAGTGCTTGCAGGTTTTCCTCACGACTTCGGTCACGTAATGCGTGGAAAGTTGTTATTGTCCTTCCTTAAACTTGAAGTTGATAAAGATAGTTATAGGTTTACTTAGAAAGTAGAACATAGTTTTTAATAGTGGTAGCGCGATAGTAGCGCAGTAGTACATAAATCTACTATCATATGAACAATAGGTACCTAGTGTGTATCACATAGAAGAAATACCTATAGACAAAATGGTTCGATTTGACAACGCGTGTGTCATACTCATAATGCTCTTGCTATACATATAATTTAATATTTAGGTATAGTATTCGGCAACTGCTTACCTACTACCAAGTGCGCAGTATGCTTGACTGTTACTTACTTAATTTAAAAAAATATTCTCAACAGATTCGCAGTACAAAATTGTGTTTTTGCGTATTACTAATATTAGTAAAATAGTATGATTTAAACGGATTGTTTAACAGTAAATACAAGCCAGATGTTGTATGAAAGGACTAGGTCACTTAACAGACAGCGAAAGTATTTGTTTTCTCTTGAGAGTTGGTCTGGTTTTGCTTCTCCAGTGGCAAGCGTATAAAATTTCTTTTTCCACGAAGAAAGTTCTTAGAAAATTGATTAACTAACTTTCAGGTTGAAAGGTCAGAATTATAAAATGAAATATTTTATCACCTAACTAAACACTTAAAATAACCGCTTCGTAATAAATCGCTATAAAATAATGATTAAATTGAAAAGTGAAGGTTAAACTTCTGTTTTATGTCGCTGTATCATCTTCATAACTTCAGACGAAGCAGATTCCTTGTTGGACATTATATCTTTAGGTACTCTGCCCGGTCATCGGATGCACGCCATCTTCATATTTTATTTTAGGTAATTTTCGTATCAAGGAATAAGTATCGTGTGTAATATGTGTGTTATACAATTAATATAATGAGAAATAAATAACAACACTATCTATACATACAAACTCGTTGTTCTAAGAAGTACAATTTTAAAATAAATTAAAAAAAGAGAAATTATTTCTTAATTATTCAGTTCTGATATGTAAGAGAGGAATAAGAAACAAAATATTTTCATTTGTCTTAATATTTTTATTACCCCAGCTGTAGAATGTCCCACTGCCAAACATAGACATCTGATATCGATTTTCAAAAAAGCACGATCGATGTATGTTGTCCTTTTCAGAATTATCTTGAACTTAACTTTGTGAGAAAAATAAACTTAGTTTAAATGCAAGCTTCGAACGAAGTGTCTTGACTAATACCCAGTCTTAAGCTTTAGATGAAGATATGAATAAATAGGAAGGAGCAGAAAGTATGTAATTAGATTTATTTTCTTATATTTCATTAGGTAGTTGCAAGTGACACTAGGTAGTTAACAGGCGTGTGAAGTAATTACCATGCCAAAAGCGTTGGGCTAAAACATCAATCATTGCTATGCGCGATGCGGTCTGATAATGCTGATGGTGAAATTAATGCATCAATTGTTATTGATGCGTTAATAAAGATTTGCGAGATTACAACTACAAAACTTGTTAGTTTTGTAGTTGTAATCTCGCAAATCTTTATACCTGTTGAGTGTTTGCAATTAAGTCACTCCAAAGGCCGCATAGATAGGAGTTATTTTTTAAAAAGGCTACCGGACATATACTACTATATATACTACTATCATGTATGCGCTTCTACAAATCTTCGGACGTCCGACTTATTTATTATTTGAATACTACAATTGTTAGTAGATAATGTCGCGATGGTTTAGTGGTTAAGGCTCTCGCTTCATAAACATTACTTAGTAGTATTTTTAGAGCTGTAAAACCTGAATAAAATGTATTGAAATGAACAAAATAGAAACAAAATCATTCGTGGTGAAGCGAAATATGAATGGAATAAAATTTGGTGTCATTGTCATGCGCTTCTCTGACGCATAGCGAAATAATGTTACTCTGTTTATCTTTACAATTACTATCCGTCTTAAGTGTAGGATGTTTAAGTAGTGTATCTACATAAACTATTTTAACTTTACCTTTTATGATAGTACAGTGCGGCAAATGCTTAATACAATGTTTGCGCATATTATTTATTTGGCAAATATTTTAAATGTCAGTTAATAAGTATGTCATTGGTCATAACTGCGTTGGTGACTAACGGAAAATCGATGTCCAGTCCACATTAGTTTTAGACCGAGACGGTCTTTGTGTCACGGTGGGGTGACATAGGCTAAAAGTAAATAGTAAAAAACACATAGCAAGGCTGAATGATGATGAAAGTGCCAAGTTCCGAAAGACGATTTCACTTTAGTCTTATTTACGTGAAACAAACTAATAGACCAGACCATTGACTGTGTTTGCTAATATATTAATAGTAGGTAGATATCTATTAATAGCATTGATTAACATATTACGATCTAGGACAAAATGAGAGTTATTTTGCACCACCTGACTAGAAAAATACATGTTGCAATCTAGGCCCTAGCTAAGAATAAAGCTTTCTTAGTAGCGTTGTATTAAAAAGCGCCAGGCTAATATTGCCTACTTCTTGTACAGTTTTTATTTAAGATGATGGCATATTAAAGGCTGCCATAAGTAATCCCACCCCATCACTGTTATTTCTGTAAGCTATGATTAGTAGTGATTCTCTTACAAACATCAAACAAATTCGTAAATTGATAAAAAGACAAAGGTGTCTATGCTCTTGTACCATATCGGTACAAAAGTATTAACATTTTCCCAACTGCATAATTAATTATACGTTTTTATTATATATTTGCGCTAGCTAGAAGTATGACTGTTTGTCAATCAGCGATACATGTTAGGCAACAATAGAACGCGGCCACAGTTCAAGTATTCAAACCACCGCGAATCAGCGTTTGCATGTAAGTTATCATTAGAAAAATTGTCTTTTGATGCAACAATAAGGAAACAGTGGTTGTAATACAACGTATAGGGTATTATGAGACACAATAGTTTGGGAGCATCGGACTAGAACTTACACTACGTAACAGTTATGTCTGTTATGTCATGTCTATTGAGGTCGTTCGGTAATGTGCTGGTCATTAGGCCGCGGTTTTCGAGGTCTAACATAAAAAGAATAAGATGAGCTATGTTACATTGATAATGGATGAAAAATTGTATCATTTTTATATCAGTATCATACAATGTATTAAAGTAGCTTGTGTAATATTTCGCGATTTTAAGATAAAAAAGTCCCAACATTATTCTTCACAAATTGTTTTTTAAAATTTACCCGTGCTATGGTCCAAGAAGACATGATTTACAAACATTACATACATGAAAATACATTGAGATTCAGTACAATGATTTAAAAGTTATGTAGGTATATAAAGGTTTTTCTGTTATTTCGAACACTCTACGTGAAGTGAAATATTGCTACGTAATTTGTATACATTGTGAGAATTCAGACTATTTAAGATCGATTTGGCTGTGTTATCTGTACCTACCTACAAGATCATTTAGCAGTAGAATACGAGTATACATATTTTATGGTTATGGTATTTAGTAGGCGGTGCTTGCCATAGACCTACCAGGTGTAATGTATAGTTAAATTAGATAAATTCAGGACATAGGATATAGGCCTTCCCCAAGCATCTCCATTTTAAGGGCTTAAACCGCTTGTATTCATATCATGTCTGCGACCTTGATAAAAACGCAAATTGAGAGAAGAAAATCAAAAACGCTAAGTACTTATTTTTTCCGTTCGACGCTGAAAATAATGAGGATTGGTTTTTTACGTGTGTTTTTTTTATTTTAATCTGTTTGTTTTGCTCGTTATGTATTGTCCATGTCATATCGATGTTGAGATTATCATTATTGTTATAACAAATTGTAAGTAGGTAGGTATTTTATGGAATCGCTGTCTGTGAAATTGTCGTTTATTTTGATATAATTTTAGGTATTATATTTTTGCATAATTATGTAGTTCAAACGCTATTTGTTAAATATATACCTGTCTGTTTTTTTTTACAATAAGTTACGTAATATTTTTTGTTTTGTAAGTTTTAGTGAATAAATAAAATAGATTTTGAGCTGATATGTAAAATAAGTAAATATCGTAAGACCTAATTATTGCAATTTTCTTAGGAATAAAGGTTACTTACTTTCGGAAAACACAGAGTAAAACAAACAAAACAAAAAACATGACTTTATCGTACACTTACATCATGTTATGAAACAATAAAGAACAACTGGCCTTTTCTGTTGAGACTTAAAGCCTCCATTAAAAAGATTGAATATCTAATACTATTTTGCCCAATATAGATGAATTGCAAAGTATAACTCGTTTATTTACCCATCTAAAACTGTTAATAATAGTCCAGAAATAGTTCGAACAAAAAACTTGGATAGATTTTCAGATGAAAAAATTTGTGGCAATAAAGTTGGATTTTATGTGATTATAAAGTACGTACAGTTTAATAAATATGGCTGGCATGGCATCATTGGCTTGGCATAGTAATATTCGGTATTTAATTATTTATGTTTGTTTGATTCCTCGTGTGGTGTTGACGGTAAATTTCAAAATAATATACTATCATCAATATTAGTGATGCTTTACACGCTATAATATGTGGGTGTTTCTATGTGTAATATGTAAGTATTTAAGTATGTATATTCGTATTCTAGAACTAAAACACAAGATATAATATATGCTTACTTTGGGTCTAGATGGCGTTGTGTGTAGCTGTTGAGATATTATACTATTATTATTAGATTATAATATCAATGTTAAAGTTTGCATCTTAAATAAAGTTACCTAAAAGAAACTATGAGAAACTGGCTCACAGCTTACACGCTGTAAGTAATCATAGTATATTACGATATTATTACAAGATTAATGTAATTTACACATAATTAATCAACTTGCTTACACATTCGCGCGAAATGAGATACCTATCTAAATTTTATGAGAGAATTACTTACGTATTGTTTAATACTGTAGAAAGCTTGTAATTAGTTTTCATATTACATGGTATGTTATAATAGGTACTTAAAATATGTATAAATACCTAGATGTTTTGTAGTCGCCGATTTTCACCGGGACTGGTTCGTCGACCTTTGTGTTGCAGTCGTTTCCTCACGTTCTTTATCTGTCAAAGTTTCGATAAGTTATGAACATTTAAATATAGGCTGTTAGAAGAAAAATGATGTAAATAAACAAACAAAGAAAGATTGAATTCGGAATGGAAATTAAAATAATTATTATTAATAACTTTTTAAAATGTTACTGCCGATGCCGGGCGTAATAATTTTCTTTAAAATGTACTATCGAATCAACTGAATCATGATCCATTTTACCGATAATTCGCTTAAAACTGTCAAAGCTGCAAGATCTATTGTGTATAATGAACTTAGAACGTTTTTAAAACTAACATAACAACAGTTTAATCAGAAAAATGTCAGTGTCTAATAAAATGATAACAAACTTGTTGTCAAGGAAATCTGTCTTCAGGCGAATTTCGACCTACTAGCATTAAAATCAATTGGCAAAATGAGCTTATAATGGGTCATGATTCACTTGGTACATACCTATTGCTACCATTACATTATAGTGAAATACAGCTGCCGTTCTCCTTGCTTTCTACGGGAAAAATCTGCGACGATAATACCGATGGCTTTAAAAACTAATAATAATTCTATAAGCTGATAATCATAATTTTAAAGTAACGGTAAAATTATAATAGTATCATGTTATATAAAAGGTAGACAGTAGTCGATTGTAGGCAGTGAGCAGTTAAATTAATGTTATATTGTTTTCATCATGATAGTGTCCGGTAGTTCTATTATTGCGAGCCAATGAACGTTACGGTTCATCTACCGAGTATCGCCAATTCTGTTCCATTCATATCGACCTTCTGTTTAAACTACTCTTTTAATTTGCACCAGTTGCATGACCTTATAAAAACGACTCTTATCTGTACTTGTTGTACTTGTAATACTAATTTCTCCTTTAACTACATGTTTTATTTAAGTTTGTCTGGGTCTCGCCCTTTGACGTATATCTTTACATTTCTCTCGAGGAATAAAAAACGAGAATGGCAATAGGCAATAGGGCAATAGCTTGTATAAGTATAGAAAACTAATAAAGCTAACGAAACATAGACGTAACAAACCTATTTGTCGCGTTAAAAAGTGATGTTATGTAAGGCTATCAATTGTTTCCAAAAGCAACATCCGCGTTAGGGCACATTCTGTGTTATAATCAAGAAGGCATCGCGATGGCTTTGCAAATATTAATATTCCGAATCCAGACTAGACAATCAATTATGGATTGCATATTTTAGTAGCATCGTATAGTGGTAACAAAGACGTAACTGCGAAAATTTAGAGCAGACAAGTGTTAAAATTCCTAAAGTTATTTTATCTTATTCAAACATAAGTAACACGCCCTGTAAAACTGGTTTCATAAAAATGTCACATATTAATTACTCGACATATATGTATATTGTTGCTTCACTATGATTACTTTGCGTTTGTTTTAACAGCAATGGCAGAAAAATATCGCAAGAAAAATTTACTTCTCATCGAGTGTACCAAATTTTAATATTAATAACGCTCCTAGTTGGTTCTAATTTTCGCTCGTGTGGATATCGTTTTTAAGAACTGCTATGGACAGGGCATAGCTGTCTAACACTTTATTTCTTTATTAACGATATTTAATGTGTTTCTATTTGGGACAGCTAAAATAATTACTAAAGGCGGTCAATCACACCTGTAGCCATTCCTGTCAAAAATATTTAAACCATCATCATTATTCAGTTTGGTTGGTATTTAAACCTTTCACAACTACAACTTCAATACAAAAAAAAATCTGTGTAATATTTTCTTACCATCCCAATACTAATTTGCACAACAATAACTTCATGAACAAAGACCTTTCCATTTAACGTTCATACCCAATTTCACCGTTCTAAAGCCAGCCCTGTCAAAAACATTGATGAAAATAATTTTTATTTTGATAATAGTATCCGAAAACAAATTTTCAAAACTCTAAATTAAAAAACAGAGAAGTTTTATGCTGTCTTTTTCATCTCTTTTCACACACTTAGGGTTTGAATTTTTAAAATCCCTTTCTTGGTACTCCTCTAGACATTAAAATAAACACACTCTCTAAATTTCAATTCGCTAACTTCAAACAAAGATCTTTGTTTGTTACATCCTCAATTTCACCCTTCTAAAGGCACCCTTGTCAAAAACATTGATAACAGTCCTTTTTATTTAGATAGCAGTGCCTGAAAACTCTATATTAAAAATAAAGAACCGTTTTATCACCTTTTTCACTCTTTTAAGGATTGAATTTTAAAAACACCCTTTCTTAGTACACCTCTAGACATTAAGATAAATACACCCTCCAAATTTCAAGACGCCACGATCAGCCGTTTAGGCTGTACGTTGTCAGTCAGTCGGTCAGGACAAAGCCTTTTATAATATGTATAGATATGAATATTTTACGCTGTCATCTTACAGGCAAGCTTACATAGTTGTAACTCACATTAGAGCTACCGGGTTACCAAAGTGCACTAAAGATACTTAAATATGATTAACTACGTTAGTTAGGTAGAATTTATTTCAATGTATTGTACCTAACTACTTAAGAAAATAAGCAATTAAGTATGAAATAAAAGATTTTAAGATACTAAATATTTTTATAGAATTAATAACATCATTATTAATTACAAAAACATAAACTTTATTTAGGTAAACTTGAAGTTTTAAAATTTTTGAATGAAATTTGGAACACATAAATATGCAACAATTTAGAGGTCAAATATAACATAATATTATTAAAATGGCTATAACATGATATTGCAAAATTTATGTAATAAGTAATTCTTTTTGTAATACTAAAGTGATAAACAAGCATGTGGTTCGTATATAAGGCATTACCGTAGCATATTAGCGCTGGTGTACGAGTAGTCATTTTGTCACAGAGTCCGCCACCTGGTGAGTTATTTCATGTGCAACAGAGTAACTCGTTTTAGTGAACAATGCAAATACTCTTACTAATTGCCATGTAATTATGTATTACCAACGTGATCGCAAATAATATTTTTAATAATTATGGTATTAAAGCATATCCCTAATTATATTAAATATAGTGTAAAATAGTTTGGGTTAATTTTAGTGGAGGTATTGCGAATATTTTAAATGTGGTAAAAAACAAAATTGTCGTTCACCTTCTGATACCGCTTTTGGTTTGAATGAGTATGTCGTAATTAATGTCACTATGTCATGCAGCTAACTTTCATAGTGCAAATTGGTTTAGTTGTAACGTATGAAATCAATGTTTATATAGTTATGTAAGATGTAAACAAGATAAACAAGTAACTAAATCTGTGATGATATATATAATAATATTATAATACTATTTCGGCAGTTATTGCAAACTTTGTTAGCATAGGTCATGGCTAAAGGAAAACTTTTACAAGCCTCTAAATAATAACCAACATAAGAAAGTAGAACGGGTGTATGGCTATGTGAATTTATATTGGTGTTTTATAACACCTACCACGATTTATTTTACTTTAAATAAATAATAATCTTTATTCATCATCGCAGCCATTGTAGAACAAAGAAATTTACAAAATAAATGTGCGCTAAAACCACAATAACAGTGGTCTGACATGCAGTATTTTTAGCTAGGTTATTCAATAACCTGCGTTAAGGAATACAGTGCCGCTCCTTTTGGATAATTATTAATACCGTACACAGCATTCTAGTATATTTTACTACAGCCAAATAGCAATGCATACTTAAAATAATAATTTTAAAAGAAAAATAAAAGAAAAATATAAAAATAAATATTTTTGTGGTATGTCTAGCTAAAGCAAAATTATGATAAATATTTAATTTTCATTTTTTTAAATTTTTATATTTTATATTATTAGTACTGATATTAATTAATTATGTAGATATTCTTATGTATAAATAAAGTGTTTTAACAATTAAGGAATAAATTATATATTTTAATAATAATTTCTTGCTTGTTAACTTTTAGAATACAATATTGATTTAAATTATATAATTATAAATTTGCATGAAATCTTATAGGCAAACCATAAAATAGAGCTATAAAACTAAGAAAATTTAATCCGTTTTGAAAAACATCGAGGCGTTTTCACGACACGTGTGAGATTGTGGTTGAGAAATTAAGTGTTATCTTTTGGTTATGGATGCAAAAAGAAAATAACAATTGAAAAACAAATCGAATAAAATCGCAGGCTTTAGTTAGTTATATAGATTATGAATATATCGTTCAATCTCTAGAGCACCGATTTGTGTTTATATTGTGTGGAAATAGTAGAATGCGCAGTAGGAAGGCCAATAACTTTGTTCATTCATATCACGTCTATGTTTTGCATTACAAAGTGTCCGTTGATTGTTGATTGATTCACTTTATAAACGCTCTCATAATTCATTCAATATTATTTTTGCAACGATAAACGGCCTATGTTTAAAAATTTAGGTCCAATAACGCCATTGTTAACACTTCACTGCTAAATTTAATCCGGCGGAAAGATTTGACTAGCAACTTAGGTCAAAACTGCATTGTTAGATTCCAAGACCCAATTTCAATTTTTTTAATAGGCTATAAGGCTTCAACTTCCAGAGGGTTTTGTGCTATATTTTTGAATGTAACGTTAGATCAAAAAATCCATATTAGTGCGCATTTTCGTACGCTCCACCTTGTGATTAAGACGTAGATACCGTGACAATCACGACTGTTTATATGCAACCAAAGATGGTTGCACTGCTAGATAAACACCGTAATGCAGCAACATAGCAATACGGGACGTAATGTGCAGTACGTTGTGCAACAGTTTTATATATTAACCTGCTGTACGTACTGTATACCTACTTCACAGCTGCCGTATCTAACAGTTGTGTAATATTATTTTCTTATGAACTTTCACACTTTACTAGATTACTTTGACCATTGAACATATTAAAATGTAAATAAAACTACATCAGTCGATCTACCATAACGGTAAGTGACAGCGTAATCTATACGAATTTTTTTGTTCTCACAGTAAATACCAGAGGCGCTGTCAAATTATCAGTTCTTAAAAATTATATCCTGTTACCAAACAAATCTTATGGTAGTTTTAGTAATTCTAGAGCCACATAGTGACTTAATGTGGAAGCTACGAGTATTACATTGTCCGATGTTATAATTGCAAATAAAGCTGAAACACATACGCTGCTGAACATGGCCTCCACGAAACAGTTTCACATTTCCACTTTGATTAGTCTTGCGCCTACCTTATTCTAGAAGTCGGTTCGTGCTGACCATTCTATGTTTTTCTGCCCTAATTAATCCAAAATTATCATTATTCTGTCTGTCATAACATCAGTGTTAAATTAATGTCCAATGTTCAGTAGCCGTCTGTTGTATTGGTAACTTCGTAGTTCTCTCTCTCTCATATTATTTTATATTACATTTCTTGTAAGCTGACTGCTTAATGCGATTTAATTTAATCAGCCTATTATTGTAAGCTCTACACACCTCTGACTCTGATCCGACACTATAATAAGTATAACATATTTTAATTTTAATAAACGAGTCCATGAGGAAGTGGTATTTTATGTTATCTTTATGAAGACTCGATAACACTTTTAATTGAAATAAGTAAAATCAAACTTCATTTTGACTACAATACACTGAATAATCGATTGTAGGTTCGGCCCAAAATCTAGCTATTAGTTAAACGTTGTTTATAAATTTATTTGTTTATTATTAGCCTCTAAAAATGATTCCACTCTGTCTAACAGTAAGCAATCAAACCTATGGATGGTAAATATATAGCAAATTCTTAATAATATTGTTTTAATTTTCCTTGGGAAAAACACTGGCATGATTGATTTGAAATTGAAATCGATATGTGTCAATACTATGCCAATACAAAAACGCAATCAATCGATGTGTATCTACTATAGTGCAATATTAATTGGGAATCATCATCATCATATCAGCCGAAAGACGTCCACTGCTGGACCATCAACCATAGGCCATCTCCAATTTACGGCACCGTGACCGTTCGTGAGTGAGTCGTCCTCATCCATCGGTTGCCCGCCACCCTTATAAGGTCGTCGGTCCACCTTGTAAAAGTTCTACCGATGCTGCGTCTTCTAGTTAGTGGTCGCTACTCTAGAACCTTTCTGCCCCAACGGCCGTCAGTTTTGCGAGCTATGTGTCCTGTCTATTACACTTCACAGAAACAACTCTAATAATTGAGAATATTCTATTAAAAATGTCCTGCACTGGCTATACTAATAAAACAAAGGTGTCAAATTGTATTTATTACATTTATATACTATAGTACATTTATACCCCTATCCAGAAAGTTCGTTGGAGAAGACTTTAATTAAGATGTGTATTATTTTATTATTGTTCCCAGGTTTATCTTATTGTTATAGAGCATGTCAGTTACTTTTTAAAACAAATCGAAACTATAGGAAATTATTTTATAAGCATATAGTGTAAAATTATCTACTTACAGAACTTTCTAATCACTGTCTTTGGCATTTTGTATTATCTCCAAGCATTAATTACAGATGTTTGTTTCCTACGATTCATGTGAATGGTCTATGAGAAAAATGGTAAGAAGTAGTGTATTTTTGCTACCATTTGTACTTAGAATGGTGTTCGCGTGTGAAATGCCTCATACGCTAATCAGTTGTTAGCACTTAGACTGATATCACACTAAATCGCGCATGGCAGTGTGTTGTGAGGCTGTGGTTTTAGCGTTGTTAGTAAGTACCACACTTTGTATGAAAACACACATTATGTAACACACTATGTCACAGTATATGACAAGAGACAACGCGTATACGTACGGCGGGCGGCACCGTGACTACGCACGTACGTAGTTCCGACAAACGTAGATCGGAGAGAAATGCAATGCATTCCAGTGTGATATTCACCTTAACTGGCAAAGCGCGTTATATTTTTATTGTGAATAGCGCTATAAACGTTTAACGGCAAATGCTCATGGAAGTAGTTCCTGTTTAAAAAACAGGAACTACTTACATGAGGATTTGCTTTAACGAACCTGCTATTAACTTAATGGTGAACCTTTATTGCAAAGGAAAATATCGTTCCTGTATGTAGTATAAAACACAATATACCTATCTTGATACTGGTACAACGCGTTCTTAGATGCACTGGAGCCGCTAATCACCAGTGGAAAGGTTGCTAAGGCTACATTTTTCTGTAAGGAAGTTACTTTAGCAATAAAGTTGCTTTAATTTGGTAGAAAATCACGCTAAAATTTTCAAAAAAACTATAAGTACCTCTCAAAGATTATTTCGTAGCAGATACGGTAATCTAACGCGCTAGAAAATAATATATCTATCACAAGAGGTTTTAAAACATTGCTCGTAAACGTTGGTTTCGTTGGATTTTAAATGACAACTTAATCTACGGTGGTGTCATTACAAAATAAATAATTGTTTTTATTTCAATTCCATATATAAATTTATTATTGCTTATTTTGCTTAATATTGCTTATTAATGCAACCATAAGTGTGCACTAACATGAAAATATTATTATAATTAAAATAATACTAAAATAAGAACTACGTCATCATTATATACTTAATGATTATAGCTAACTAAATAAATTTATTTGTTTATTATTTAAACTACTGAACTTTAAACGCTACTGAGGTCAAAGTGCTTATAAGTGCTCTGGCCTTATGGTCAACTCGAATATAATGCAACTACGTATATGTAAATTTGATAGTAACGCTGAACGAAGTTGCATTATTTTAACAAGACATTAAAGCCTACTTATTATTTGAATTATACCATTTATTTTGTTTATTTGAAGGTTCTAGTTATTAGAAAGCGATGCGTTTTGCAAGTGACGGATCGCCTGGGCCCGCTGGTATCAGAGTCAACTTGCTTAATGCATTGCACGTGCTAGACGAGCATAGCACATACCATCAAGGCTTCATGACAACAAATATTGAGTAACCACTGCTCACGATAACAATGTATTCATATTTATTTTCAATTAAGTAAGTTAGCAAACCGTTGTTTTAACCTAGATCCTTTTGATAAAATATTATAATTATACTATTTTCTTCGAAAGGTGTGAAAAATAATTTGTTGAACTCATTGTGAAAAACCAGCCTTTTAATAAGAACTCCGATGTCTTAACAGATTAACCGTATAGGTATATCTTTGCCCTTGTTCTGTAGTTATATTTTCGAATCTATATATAAGAGATTTTCCTATTTCGATAGAAATAGCAAATTTGACATTTACTTTTAGAACTTTTCTCAAGTGTTTTGTTCATTATTTATACTGATAAATAATATGCTAAGGCTGTTTACTTACTAGGTAAATTATGATATATCAATCATTATATCTATTGTGGCAACATTGGTTTGTTTTCTTTAAAAGAACATCCACACAAGCCTTAAGCCACACCTTATGTCGCGGGCGAGTTAACAAACATCAGTAATTTGGTTGATAATTGTCTATTCAATTTATTACTATTAAAAGTATATTGTTAATAGTCTCAGAATTATACCTAAATATGATATAATATCCTCTTCGTATGTAGTAATTTTTATTAAATTACCTAAGCGTAATGTTTTGTTTATTGTCATAATTTAATTATTATCTAACATATTTTTTTAAATAGATTCTTGATTTGATCGAAATAACAATTTAGTGGTTAATTATTCACTACCTAATTTAATGTCCGTAAAATAGTTTAAGACAAAATATATATTTTTCATTTTCTTTTAAGCGAACATAAATAACTTTTACCTAGGTACCTTTAGATATGGATATATTGTTTAGGCTTTGAAAGTTTAATTCACTATTCTATAAAGTTATCTAATCTTCTTCTGAGTCGTAATCTTCAATAATGAAGGTCGTGTCTAGTTAGAAATGTTGTTGATCTCTTGATGCACTATGCTCCTCCATATGTCTCTGTCCTCGGCGGTCTTTATGGCTTTGGGTATGGACAGTCCAGTGAGCGTCTTGACGAAGTTATCTAATATATTAAATCTTTTTATTGAGGTGACCCAGTCATTATCAATAATCGTAAATTATTCAAAGAATATGACACTCGTTTAGATTATGTAAACAAATACAAGATTTGTAACAATTTTGTGTATTTTAACCATATCTTAATTATTCATGTAGAGGTGGTTATTTATTTAATAAGGTGTGATATTTTTAAAACTTTGGCAAATTTAAGAAGTAAGATAAAGCAGCTTCGAAAGTACTATAACTAGTTTAAGGTTTTTTATGTTGCCTTGCTTAATGTAGGTAAAGACCACTCCTTAGGACGAATTTAGAATGCTGGTCTTAATAACCTCTACCATAGCGGCTCAAAATTCTTACAATCCTCTTAAAATACCTACCTAAGATAAGATCAAAATTGGAACGGCGCATGTTGTATTATTTGATTGAAACGGGGATAATATCTACCCATTCGACGCTTGCGCTAAACTTTGTGTGAACATTTTTCCGCAGCATAATAAATAGATGAAGGAATAACAAGTTACCGTAATGATAGTTTTTAGTGGTTACGTAGGCACTGGAAATTGATTGCGGTTCGCAATCAGGCGTGGATGCGGTTTTTACGTAGCTGTTTGTGTTTGTTACGAACTCGGAAACGTTTCCGCAAAACTAAAGTTATGACATTTTTGTTTTACTTTGACATTGGACTTATGATCCAGTTTAGTTTTTGTTATCTTGTAACTCCAACGTAATGGTTATCAGCTATGCTGGTAACTAAACGCGAGTGGCCCTTTTTTTAATAATCGTGGTAGGTACCTACTATAAGGTTTTCCACAAGAAAATGTAGCTTATGTAGGTACCTACCTATATCATTGTTCTACTAAGCTATTTTCTGAGAACTAATTGGTTTCTAAAATTTATAAGACAGCTTTGTTTTCGTATGACGCTATCAAGGAGACACGATATAGTCATAACCATAACATAATATAAATATTAATTCAATATAATAAATAAATGCGGATTAAAATTGTCTTTGACAGAGAAGGAGGAAGTAAAATATGCTTATTATATTATGTAGTTCCTATATAGATTTTAAGTGATTTGATTTGAAATAATTAAAAAAAAATTGTTGAAAATCACATAGCTAATTGTAGCAATGTGTATTCCAAACTAGCGACATAGAATCAACAAGATATGACCAATGAACGTGTTGTTGATCCTCACTAGTTTTCTTACTTACATCGAAACCAGTTTTATGAATAAGTATAACCAAAATATAACTAAAACTTTCGTGAATATTATACACCAATATGTGAGGATATCTAATGAAATTTAAATTACTCTTAAAATGAAAGCGTCAGCCTTTTACCGGTTTGTATCCATTAAGATTACAGATTACCGGGAACTGTAGGATAATATGAATTTAATATTTTTGGGTTTTCGTAAACAAATAGCTTCCCTCAGTAAATACTAATGTTATTGAGTTTGTCGTCGTCTTCGTACATAACGCTTCAATTCCAATACTGGGTATGAAACAATTAAAAAGTAGATACAGGGGTCAAAATATATGCAGGTCGAAATTATAAAGTTAGAGATCATGGGATGTCACACAAAAGGCCATAAAAATAAACAAAAGATTTTGTTTATTTTTAGCGAAGCGTGCTCTTTTATTTATGATGTGAAATATTTGCAGTTGATAAAACAACTTTTGCAACATTGTTGTTTTAAATTTTGAGTGCAGTTTGGTACAATTCTGAATAGTTTAAATCAACCTACGGAATCGTCGAGTCTGTCTCACTCTTGACTTTTATGTCCCTGAAAGATTTTGTCATAATTTTGAAAGTACCTACTGCTATATTTAAATTAAATGTTATTGTTTGAAATGCTTATGCCTTAAAAGTTGTTTACCCAAAAATTATAAAAGATCGAGTTGCTTTGACGTATATGGATGGAGAATGGCATAATATGAGATTCTGAATTCAAATTTATTTACTTTTTATGTAGTATTATTATATCTTTATGTGCTATAAAGTAAACATAATTTATTTCAGTAACGTCTAGAACATGTTACAAGCACCGGTTGTTTTGATTGAAATTCCGCGTTTAGGTGTGCACTACACGGAATAATGTGTAATTACCGAACATGTTATGGTATAACTTTCATACACCTAGTATATATTTACCTATAACGGTTGCGGCGTTTTAATATAATACTATGACTTACCCGTAAGTCTATGATTATCTTCTCACCGCTCACCCCTTATCTTCCGCTTTTCTTGTTGCTGTTACACCTCTGAAAATTGTACGTGTGTTCGATACACGAAGCTCACAACCACGGGTCGATGCTAAACAATGGCCTGTTACTCAATAGATTTTATAACATACATAGAACCGAAATTAAGTATAGCTTTACTTGAATAGGAATGGCTTTAAATGGAATCACGTAATTTTAGAACGTTTCCGAGTGTTGTAACACTATCGAGTGGTACGCGTGCGCGGCTCGGGAAAGTACTGTGTGGACTGACTTGTCTGTCGTGGTTGCACAGCCCGGTGTTGCGAACGGCACCGGGGCACCGAGCGACGACGGCGCCGCGGGGCTGCCAGACCGGCTGCAGACGCCGCACCACTTTCATTATATCCATTATTTACAAACCAAAACTTCTAATAACTAGGTATTCACATGCCATTTAGTTTAGACCTCTAATTTACAAAAGGGATATATATATAATAATCTAGATGGATACCACCGCATATTGTAAGAGGGTTTTAAGTGTTTACTGTTGTGCTTTAATAAGAAAGGTGTTACAAGCTATTGAAATGTGTGTGCATTAAGGAACAAAAACAAACATCTTAGGGTTGTCAATGAGTGAGCGGTACCTCTGGTGTTGCAAACTTGTATGCCCTATAGTACGAGTAACTGTTTACACTGTTTAACGATCAACGTGCTCGTAATATTTTGAGTACTTATTGGGTATCTTAAAAGTCGTTAAACTGCAGTATTCTACAAATTTAGTACTTACCAATAGATACCAGCAAAGTACACTCTTGGCCAAATACTTTAACGCCAGTTATTTTTAAGTTAGACAACCTATTGAAACGATACAATAAGTGGCATTTCAATATTTGGGGACTCTTGAAGCTATTAATTTTGAATCACATAAATATTTGTGTCGTGCAAATTAATAGCTTCAAGCTATTATTAATACTTACCTACTTTTTATATAGCTTTCATCTTATTCTAGCATGTTATCAAAACATATTTTTAAAATGTAGCTAAGATTAAATGATAAAAATTTAAAGCCACGGAATATGACACTAAATTGGGACATTGCCACTTATGATGCGTAAAGCCTCATTAATAACCATATCGATTTATGTTAGTAAAAAACCTTTCAGTAATTTTAATTTAGCGTTCGACTGTTCATAGAGCTACAAAACTTTAATTCATAAAATCTATTGTGCTATATTCTTGTTATAACACCGATTTTCTCAGGTTTTCTTTCGTAGTTCAGTCGTACACTCTTTCTATTGTCGTCAATAATGTTGTAGCTAAACTTAGAAAGTACTAAGATTAAAAACAGTCATATTATTGAGTTTTCAAACCATCCATTCCAACATGAGAGGATGACCGGTACTTTTCAGCATTGAAAAATAAACTCCAGGTAGTACCTATTTTGATACCAATCTAAATAAGGGATATAAACAGAGCGTGAAAAGTAGCTAAGAGCAAACGATGTTCGTGACCTTGACCCCGGCAGAGAGAAATGTTGAAGATTTTGTGCTAAATCATTAATCATCATAACCGTCTTTTCAATTGCCTACATCAATTTATTAAAGTAATTAACTATTATATAACATTTGTTAATGTCAGATGATTGCCTCAGCGATAGAAATGAGGATATATTTTTCGAGTGAATTGTTTGAAACCTTTGGCATTTCGTGCCTGAACGCGTTGATGGATTTTAGTAAATGAGGTGTAGGTACCTAAGGCCTTAATTATGTAACAAAAATTAAATATATCATGTAAGGAAACTATCAACTTTTCACTACAATTACACATTGATATAAACCTTACGGAATAAATCTCTGAATGACAGTGAAAACCGTATCAAAAGGTTGTCCACAAGGTGAAAACCGAAATATCTTATTTGGACATAAAAGTTATCGGTCTCGCGTGTCGATGATTTCATAACTCGATTTATGGTGTGAAAATTATTTCAAATAATAGTCAAGGGCAATGAATACCTCGAATAAAATTTATTTATAAAAGCTATTTTTAATTTTTTTACAAATGAAACAGGTAAGAGACATCGTTGTGGATTTATTATTATATTAGATAATTGGATAAGGAGAGAGAAATTGGTATTTTTCCCATTGTCACACAAGTTGCTTATCTAAAATTAATCTTTATTTGAGGCTGTGCAATTAATGACTTTTTATTTAAACGCTTATGAATTTCGGTTCTCCAAATAAAATACAGTTAATACAATAAATTACAGTATTTATATACAGTTTTATTAACTTTTCATTTGGTAAGCATAACCAATATCAAAAAAAAAAAGTTATGTTTTAATTTGACGTTATGCATAAAATCTACCTATTTTACGAAATCCAAAAATATTGTGTGTTAGAGAACATTTTTATTATACTAAAACCTTTTTATATCGAATTATTTAAAAAGACATTATGTTGTTTAAGTTTGATATTTTTAATAAGCAATATAAATATATATTTTTAAAAACAATAAAGTGAAAAGAAAGAAACCCATTTTTTCGTTTCGTGCTATTCGTGCCATCGCTACATTGAAAAATTAATTAATATTATTATGTATGTCACTCACACATTACTACGAATCTAATGACACTTGGCAAATAAATAGACATACCTACATACATACATATATTTATTTATTTATTTATTTATTATGGTCACACCAACAGTACACATATACAACATTGGAAAACAAAATACAGTATTACATAATAGTTCTTATATGTATACCGGTAAAAGGCATGCACAGCTTACACCAAAATAGTGACATTATTTTTTTTTTTTTTTTTTTTTTTTTTTTATTTATTTATACACACATACAACTATTTTTTATTAAAGTTATGACTATTTGTTAAAATCAGACATAATAAATTTTACTAAAAGGATTTTAAATTAACAATAATAGCAACATCTCAGTGCAGAAACCTGCAACAAAGTGATGACGAAGATTATGCGAATGATTTCAATATTTTATTTTTGTAGCTTATAAACGAATCGTGAAAGATATCTAACTGGTCGAGTATAACATTTAACCTGTTGTATTCGTTGCACGCACGTATTAGGGGTGAATTTAGTCCGAGATTAGTTCTCACAGATGAATGGCAAAAAGATTTAGTTATAGGATGACGTGGTGGCTTGCTAGGTACTGCCAGCAATAAACGGTTGAATATATCAGTACAGTTAATGCTATTGTTAATTATTTTATGAAGAAAGAGCAGATCGTGATATATACATAAACTCGAAAAACATTAACCTCCTTGACTTCGGCAGTCGGGCAAAAATTGTCTTGAATGTCTTGCGCTTCTTGTCAGTAAATTTAAGAGTTGTTGAGCTGTACAATTTAGTAAACATGATTTTTGGATAACATTATTTTGAGTTTCGTGAAGTACAAGTATACTATTACGAATCTATATGATGTCTGCATAGTTGTTCGAGTTTGTATTGTTGAAAACTGGGTAGGTACTTTGGTATAGGTTTGGTTTAAGCATTACCTAAGTACCTAGTCTGTGCAGTCTAGGTGTGGTAGTCACACATTCAATTGCTATGATATATCATTATTAAAATTATAAGGAAATGCATGCCTTAGTAAATAGGTTAAGAATATAGACAGAGATAGTTAATTATCTGTATGCAAAAAACGAGATATTTATTTTCAAATTACATGTGTGCACGCGACGCTCGCGTTCAGTGCTTTTGCCGTGAATGCTTCTTGGTATTTACATATTATATAATATACAGACGAACCTTCTAACCGCTAGACCGCTAATATCTGTTCAATCCACAGTTTACACGCAATGTCCAATAATTTGTTACAACAATCTGTCAAATGGCGCCACTCTAAAGTAAAATTGCAAAATTTTGGTTAGGTCACAGCACTCACAAGTTTAGATCACGCCTTTTAATATTGCCATTTACTCGTATGTAAAAATAGTCAGTTAGCAAAATTGATTTCACACATAAGTACCTACCTATATTTTATTTGCAGGTAAATATGTAGTAATGTTACGATTTAACACGATGAAGTATCTGTACTCGGAAAATAATAATTAATGTCTTATTTATTTATTTCAGTATAATAAATTGGCTCTTAAAAATAAACTAGGTAGGTACTATGTTATAAAATATTAAATATGTCAATAAGAAATCACTGACTTATTAAGCAAACAAACAACAACTAAGTATACAAGGAAACTGTAGGTACTGTAAAGCGATATTTATATTACGACACTTACGGGAAATGATGGGTGGTTCTGTATTCTACTTTGAAGAATCTTTAATTATACACACAATTATATATTTATTATACATTACACAGAAAGATAGATAGATAAGAAGTATATAATTATCCGGATGTCATTGTTACCGGTTCACAATAATTTTGGTGTGCGTTTTTTAATCTACATTCAGAATTATCTAAATACCTATCACGGCACTAAACTTTCTCCTATGATTTATTGCATATAATGAAAGTTATTATTACTTGTAAGTCGTGGTAATACAGCCAGTTCATAAAAGTAAGACTGATACGTGATGGTCTAGTGCAGGGATCACCAATTAATTTCATTTGTGATCTTTTTTTTACTGATACGTGATGGTCTAGTGCAGGGATCACCAATTAATTTCATTTGTGATCTTTTTTTTAATAAAGTAGAAATGGACCACGACATTCCGCTTCTACTTCTCTAAGCAAATAAGGTTTTAAGCGTTTTACTTATTTGTTGTCACATGTCGTCACGTGTAACTTATTATCATCACCATTTCAGCCAAAGACGTCCACTTCTGTGCAATGGACATCAAAACGTAGGTCTTTTTTTATTGCTGACAGTGGCAGACGAGCAAACATCCCACGTGATAATAAGTGGTAAATGTGGTAACTGTTGGATATTTTCATACTAATAGATCGACTTAGTATAAAAATATCCGTTCTCCGTAAGTGGGTATTGACTTACATTATATTGATCATTGGCAATGTGCTCTTCTTCTAGCAGAGGCCTACCTATGTCCGTTAATGGACGTCTTTAGGATGATAATAATTTTAATTTCGTCAGCCCCTTCCAGCTTGGTGCAGTGTGGTAAATTCTACTGCAATCTCTATAATTTTACATAACTATAAAAATAAAAGTGTTATGATTATAACACACCTGCCTCCAATTTGAGTTATATGTAATACTTGGTATTTATCTCAAAATCTACATATTTGATTGCTATGGAAGGAATACGAAATTCGTAACAGATATATATAAAAATTGATTCACCTTATTTGGTTACTTGCAAATAATATAAACTTAGCTATTATCTGTGTATTTAGAACCTAATGTCTTAAGAACTCCTTTTTCATTAGTCGATGATACAGTTTACTTTTTTTAGAAAGTACCTACCTACCTGTAATTATTTAGTTCAGAAAAATTTTCAACATTTCAAACGTTTACCTACAAAATAAAATGATTTAAACCTTATTACAGGGAGGGCTATGCGCAATATACTCATGGCGCGATGGCGTCTTAGACGAATTGAAATGTGTGTGTCTGTGTGGTTACAGTAAAGGTTGTATTGAAAATATTATTATATTCACAAACGAGTTTTGTCTAATGTAATAATCTAGCTTCTCGCGGCGCAGTTTCACTCGCGTCTTTGCTTACTGCTCTGCTTAGTAACATAGCCTATGATCTATATTATATACATAATTCTTCTCGTTTTTTTGCGTATGTATGATAGATAGCCTAGTTCTTGAAGAAAACTAGGCTATCATACACAAAAAGAATTATTCAAATCCGACAGGTAGTTTCAGAGATCAGCGCGTTCAAACAAACAAAGAAACTCTTTCGCTATAAATAATAAAAAATACCTACTAATATAAGTACTAGTAGCCATAGGTATTAGTGACCCGCAAAGGGCTTCTACTAATGTTGTACTGTGCCTAGTGCCTACTACTGCTGTAGTACAAATAGGTCGGTATCTAGTAGATTGTAGATCTTGAAGGGGTTAATAGACTCTACTCGTTTCCTAAAATGAGTCGATAGAAAAATCCTAAAATGTGATGTTGCCATTGCGCAATATAATCGGAGCCCCATTAAACATACCTACTCGTAAATATCATTTTCACTTGATGACTATAGGTATAAATTGTTCACGTTCTGCTAGTCATAATAATAAATTAGGTTTAGGTATCATCAGTGCCTACCTATCATCTCATCACTCATAGCAATTGTGTCGATTATTATGTTGGTCACATCATGTTTTTCAAACATTGACGTTTGAAGTAGGTATTGGTATGGGTACGTAGATACATTCCATAGTACGTAAATAACTATAATACGATAGGTACCGTCTTTAAATTCCAAGTTAGTTGATAATCCACAGACTAAATCGGTTTAGTAGTTGTAAAACAGAGTATAGTAAGTTGTAAAATTTTTAAGAATTCTCATTAATAAGCAATTAAACTGTAGTGACTAATACGAACTATGTTAGACGTCTAGACGACAACAACGATAATTACATAACACCTTTTAATAAGTATGTGGTGTAGAAATAGGTACACACTACATTCTACACAACCGGCATTGAAAAAATATAGCTTAAAAAATACCAGCAATTATTGTGTCCAAAGTACAAAGGCACCATTACAGGTAGGTAGTTATATTTACACAAACAGCATCGCGATAACGGAACTTTGACAATCAATCTCAATACTTGGTTTTTTTTAAATATTTGCCTACCAAAGTGACACCACCCCGCCTGATGGTAAGCAGTCAGTGGAATCCAGAAGTGGTGGCCACCATACCAAAAGCTATCGTTTTAAACTGCTGGTATGATGGCCTTCACTATGGCGGCTGGGAATGGGGTTAGGGGAAGGGAATGAGGGAGATGAGGAAAGAGGAACGGGGGAAATTGGGCCTTTGGCACTCTCACTCACCGAACGAAACGCAGTAGTACGGATACCACTATGAGAGGGTAGTACCTACTTCCCTGGACGATCCGGCCCATTCATGCTGAAACCATCGCAGTAGATCCACGCCTACTACCGTCAGAAGTTGCTTTGTTGTGTTTGCCTTTCAACGCACATTGAGGTGGTTCGCATTGCAATGCTGAGTATTCTCCGCTCTTTGCACCTGCCACTAAAAGCATGACAGCAGAATAGTCAACTAGCTTTACTTTTCTACGTTTCTACTTGCTAATAATGTGGTGTAGAGGAGTTATGTAAAAAAGAATTTGAGCGCTTAAAACGATTGTTTAAAGCTACATACAATGTAGGTGCCTATTTGGAACGATTACATCACCGCTAGAAATAAACTGATGGTAGGTATTTTTACAACAATTTGGGTAGTTCTCTAACACATCGATATAGATAAGTACCTATCTATAGGTACAGATTTTATCTATAGGTACCTACCTAGTACTTGATACTAATAAGTACATAATATTATCTATACTAATTAAAACTAATATTATAAAGAGAAAAGATATGATTTTTTGTATGTTTGTTTGCAACGATTTAACAAAAAACTAAGTTACAGAATTTCAATATTTTAAGCGACTTCGTGAATCTCAATGATGCAGTACGACACTATTGCTTTCATTGCGTTGATATTTTCCGTAGGAGTGTGTCTTTGTTGTGCGATCGAATGAAACTTTTGATACCGAAGCGAAGCGAGGGCAGACTAAGGCCGGTATTACATTATTTTATAAATATGATTTCATATCTGTCAAATTCTATGATCATAGTTTGAGAGTCGTCGAACTTTAAATAGATAATTACATGTAGTTATTATACCGTCATAATGTTCTTCATTTAAAAATTACTTACACATCTTTGATCATATTTCTATGATAGTCTAATAGCGGCCTGAGTATTATAAAGAGCTAAAGATTGTGTGTTTGTTAGATTGTAGGGGTTACGTAATCTTTGGATCTACTGAACCGATTTTAAAAATTCTTTTCGTTTGATAGCGCAGAGAGGAAGGATAAAGGCTATGTAACATCACGAGCGGAGATGTAACTTAGCGCGGTTGTAATTGTTACAATAAATTATAGTCCTACTTATTTATAATTTCCACAGTTTTAAAGTAATAAAACTAAGTACTTACCTACTTACTTATATTAGGTACTGAGAAGTAAAAAAACAATACCTTATCTAGGTATGCGAAATTCATAAATTTACACTATCACACATCGTCATCCAGTCCCAAGCTAAGCAGAGCTTGTGTTATGGGTACTAGATAATTGAAATATAATACATATACTTTTTTTTTTTTTGTAAATACATACTTACTTAAAATACATAGAAAACACCCAAACTGAAGACAAATACAAATGTTCATCACACAAATATTTGCCTTCCGCGGGAATCGAACCCACGACACCTGGCGTCGCAGTCAGTTACACTAACCACTAGACCAACGGTGCAGTTTAAATGCTTTAAGTTTATACTAATATTTTTAAACAATTACGTAACTACACACATCATAAATAGTATGTAACAAAGTAAAGTACTTACCTTACATCTATTTGTAAGCCTTTTCCCTTTACGTTTAGATGTTCTTATTAAAGGTGTTAACTCATGCTCTAAATCCTGAATTAAATCCTCATTGAGTCGATAAATTCTAACAAATTCATCGCTGCGGCTTCCAAGGGTTAAATTTCTTAAAGATTGGGCTTGACGACGGCTGGCATTCAAATCTAATTCGTAAGCTTCTCTTAGTATATTTAACAAAAGGAAAGAACGTGCCATCTATATAAAAAAAATAGTTTTATTATTTTGTTGTTGTCTGACAGTTAAAAACACTGGTCTAATGAGAATCTAATAGTTTTACTTACGTCTCGGTATTATACTTCGTTCTTCTTTGAATTATAAAATTATCTCGCAGTTTTCACTTGTATTTTCAGACACTCCGCACTAACTTTTTATTTGACATAAAAAATAGAGATAAGTGACAGGTGAGTTCTAAAGTGACTGTCGAAATCTCGCTAAAGAATTCCAATACACGTCAAAAACCGAAAATCTCACTCAAGAATAGTTCGCTTCACTTACAATCTCACTAAGTGGCGCAAGTGTAGATTTCACTAAATAAAGATTTCATCTCATATTCAGACATGAGCACGAAAGTGAGATCGTACAGAATCGCTTTGCTGGGTGTAATACTTCCGTAACCTAGGTAAGTATCTGAATTAAATGCTGCTTCCCTGAATTCAAATTCTTACCTTTGTCTTCATTAACCGTAAGTATAATGATAACGTAACAACTGCCATGCTTACTTAATTATTTAGTATATTTACGCACCATTCGCACAATATTACAATACTGGGAAAACGTGAGGAATTCCAAATAAATTGTACTTTTGTAACGCAAGGAAAGTAAGCAGGAGTATAGTAGATAGGTATCTCCCAGTGTTATAAGTATCTAGACTGTATAAGTTCGCATTAACTCTTTTCTGAAGTGGAGTAAATTAATTGGCAGTTAGTTAAAATTCTCAAATAAGCCGTAATCAGTGTAAAAGACATTGCAAGTAGGTACTTACCTATACTTCAGTAATTAATTAACTTCTGTTTTATTTTGCGTTAGTAAGTTTACGAGGAAATAGGTTTTTATCGTGGCTGTGCCAGTGGGTCATAGTAGTGTGACCACGAGGAACGACCCATAGTTTTTTATTCCTCGGAAGATTATTATCATAAGATGAAAATTATTTATCAGAACCAATATCTTACGAGAAGCTTACCTATGCTGTTTTTATGTCATTTGAACAATTTTGTAGATCCTTGTAATGTAATGTAGGTACCTACATCAGTGCCGTAAATAGGGCGGTGCCACCGGTGCCCAGGCACAGGGCGTAGACTCTGGGGGGCGCAAGAATGGCCAGACCAGGCAGGACTATTATTTTTTCGGTTTGCTCCTGATAAGTTCCCGCTGCGCCCCTAGTGCTCGATTCCAACACATACGTACCTACATGCCAGTATAATCAAAAACGTCTATTAAATTAGACAAAACATCGCGCTTATTTTTTTGGCAGCGCACGAGCGTATTTGTGTTTAGTGTTTATCGGAGTTAAGCCGCCGGCCGGCTACACGGTCGGTCGGAAACTAAGCGGCGGGCGAGTACGGGCGGGCGCTATAAAGATTTTTTTAATTATTATAGAAGTATGAAAACCATAGTGGCCCAAAAATTAAATCTTAAGCATCAGGGTGGGCAACGCATTTGCACTAGTGAACTTGCGATTGAGTTTTAGTGAGTGAGACACAGTGGGTGCTATAATAGGCGAAGGGTCCACTTAACATCAGATGGCTCGTCTGCTTGTTTGCCCACATCAGTTCTTTAAAAAAAAGATTTTTCTTCCAAAATATTAGATAATTGGTCCACCAACACCAAGTTCCTTGTGCTTTATTTTATCACCCTGAATGAAATAAAGTAGGCCTTATACATAGCATTGCTCTAGGGTACCTATAATATCTAAAAAAACAAGGGCGCAATTATAGAAGCTCGCACAGGGCGCAAAAAAAGGCTATTTACGGCACTGACCTACATTATCGAAACTAATAATATTATAAAAAGAAAAGATTTGTTTTTGTATGTTTGTTTGTTGGTAACGATTTAACTAGGTAACATAGGCTATATTATATTATAATGTTTAACATAATTTTATCAATTTTCAAAATTTCAATATTTGTAAATTTTCAGTAGGTAGGTAGGTACGGAAGACTGCAAAAGTATATTTGCGGTATAGCAATAAGTATTACATTCTTTTACCATGTAAGCTAACAGGAACTATCTGCAACCTCACTCAACAAGCGCTATACATCGTTGAAAAGTGGTGTAAGAATGTTGAATGAATGGTGGACACGTGGGTATTTTACTTTCGCATTTTAAATACATCCTTGACCGATTTTTTTTGTATTGATTGAATACTGTGGATTGAACATTAGAGGAGCTGACCAATGAGTTCCCTCTAATAGATGCGGTAAGCGACCGCATACCGAAACAATTTGTCTTCGTGTCTGTTCTGCAAGCGCTAGGTAGTCATACAATCAACTCTACGATTGCCTGGTGAAAACTAAGCCAGAGAGGTAACCACAACAACATCACCATACAATGGATCAAAGGGCATAGAGGCTCACATACTATTACACTGCCCTGAGGTGCCACAAACAGGGCAAGACACTTCGGCGACCCGGATTTACTCCACGAGATCGCCGGGGACATCAAGAATCTGCTGGAGGAGCTGGGCAGGATCGAGTGATCGCCGCCCACCCACACGCAAAATACGGGCAAAGTCTTGGAGTAGCGGAAAATAGCCCGTTGATACCAATACCAATAAGTAAATATTTCGCAGACGTAGGTAAATGCAATCATATTTTATGTAGGCGTTTGTTGTGAGACCGTTTTTTTTTCTATTAGCGTACGTAAAGTGACTCCACTCTGCCTGATGGTAAGTAGTCAGTGGAATCCAGAAGTGGTGGACACCATTCGCAAAAGCCAAACTACTGGTTACTGGGAGGACGTGCGTCTAGTAAAATAATATTAGCTTATTATTGTCCCACTACAGGGCAAATGCCTTTTCTCATACAGAGAAAACATGAGCTTTTAAAGCCACGCTAACTCAAAGCGGATTAGCAATAATAATTACAGACAATTTTTTATGTATAATTGTGAGATAAAAAATGAAAATTAATTCATAACTCATTTATTTGTAGGTACATTAATTGTACATAATTTAACCAAGTGTAATCATATTATCAGTTGTTTCGGCATGTAGCTGATGATTGCTTGACGTTGACGGCGCCACCACATGGTGCGGACCTACGAGACAATGTTGTAAGTTGCAACCTGTGTCTAAGGTAGCCCCCGTGTATATTATACAGTCTTGAAGTACACAGCTGTAAAAAAAGATAAGAATAATGTAGCAGCAGGCACTAAGAATTAGGTCATAGAATCGGTTTGAAGAACAGTTGCTTTTGAGTTTCAGAAATTAGATAACTCATAAAAGTACAACACCGTTCTTACGGAATAAGTATGTCCTTGTAGTCCTTGTCGGATTCAGTCCGTCAGCCGTCAACGCGTAACCGTTTGCTAAAATACATGGCAGCTTCAGGAAGCATTTATGCTTCCTGAAGCTGCCATGTATTTTGTGAGAAGTGATTTTTTAGAATCACTTCCGGTTGTTTTGTATAACAACCGAAATTAATTCCGTATAATAACATAATATAAATACAATAAAAAATATGGCAATTGATAGGTAAGAGAAATCTAGCTTTCAAATATTTTTATTTGCTACAATGGAGCTGTAGAGGTCAAGTAATAGTTGCTACGTGTAAAATACTGATTTTAGTAACAACCAGTTACACATTCTCCTGTCTAGCTAGTTCTTCTGCACAGACAGAAATTACCACATTGGCTATGGCAGGCAGAGTTCAATGGGACAACCAATATGGATATAGATTCATATTTTTAATACATACCCTTCTTTAATTGTGACATTATTCATCAATATACAGTTGGTCAATCTGACTTTGTTCTCAATAGTGCAATTAGCACCAATAAATGAGTTTTTAATAGATGTCCTCTCGCTAACTAAGCTCTTCTCTCCTACAGTACTTGTTTCATCAATTTGCTTTGTTTTTACTTCACTGTCAGGGTGGAACCTTTCAGTTAAGGGTGATCCAGTCAACTGTTCCCATTTTGACAATATCTGAAATATTTTTATGGGTTATTAGAATAAGGAGTATTGAGTAATTGGAATATTTATACATATATGAAATAATAGTATGCCACGCAAAAGTAATAACTGCAGCACTTAGACTCAAAATTCCTTCTTTTAAAATTATTGTGAAAGCATGTTTGTCTAGCCACACAATTATTCATTCATATCATTTGATACACAATTTTATGTCATTGGGAAGTTTAAAAATATATAAAAAAAAATGTACTCCCATTAGAAGACCATTCAATTGCCTTGTACCCGTATTATACGCCCGCTGTTCTGTTCCCCACAGCCTCATTTGCTCTCTCTGTTCGAGCCTGCTTTTTTATTCCCATAAGCTCCCGACATGAATAATCTGCCACCTAAATGATAGGTGACAAATAGCTTCCCATTTGAACCCTCAAACAGAGGAAGTAAATGAGCTTATTCAGTTGCATATGCTCCTGACAGGGAGCAATGAGACTGTTAAGTTGCATATGCTCCCTGTGAAATCATAACAGCAGGAGCATATGAGAATAAGCCATTCAATTATTTTATTCAGGTGGTGAAATAATTAGATGTCTAATGAAACTACTGCTAAAGTACACATGCAATTAAAATAACAATTATAATGATATAATAAAAGATTGTGCCTTACCTTATTATTGGACAAGTAAAATGATGAAAGTGTGTTAACTCTAATCCCAAAAGTATTCTTATTTGGAATATAAGCATAGCACCGTAACAGGTCATTATAGAAAATACCTTTACTTCCTAGTTTATGATCATTATAAGCGGTCATTTCTCTTATCTTACTTTCATAGCCATTTTCTACGGCATAATCAAATATGTCTTTAGTTGTCTTCACATTTTTCTCTGATGTTCCTTTTTTCTCAACCATATTCTTGGGTTTTGACAGCTGCTTTTTCACAATATGAGGTATAAGCTCACCTTTTACAGACGTAAACTTATCAGACTCAACAAGGTAATTTAAAACCCAGTGTTTCATTACGTATACATGTGCATCCAACAGTCTGCTGTACATACTTATTGCATCATATTTCTTTATGAGTATTCGGGGTATAGTGACCGTTTCCTCAAAATCGCTTGCACTGGCTAAGAATACAAGTCTCTCTGTTTCTTTGTCAATACAAACAAGGTCTCTATCTGGTTTAGATTTTGTTTTTGGTCCGGGCAGTTCAATCCATTCTTCTGGACCATTGTTAAAGAATAATGTTGTAAGTGCAGCGTCATATTTTCTATGCAGATTTAAAACTTCATTAAGATTGATGTTAGTGATTAAATCTCCTGAGACTACAACTAAGTCTGTAGCTACCCTACTGCTGATATGTTTAAGTGAGTTTGCTGTGCCCCAGTCTTCATCAGAAGGTATGACAATTAACTCAAATTTGATTTTCAAAGGGCATTTTTCTAATGCATTGAGGATGTTTGACTTATCTTCATCAAGAACAACCACCAAAACTTCTGTAAAAAATATTATTGTATGTGTTTGATTTAAACAGAATTTTAACACTTGTATCACACAGAGCTTGCTAATGCTGGCATATTAGATTATTTTCATAAATTAAATTTCCTACATTTACCTAAATATATATATTTAATTTTCCACTTATTATAACATAGAGTAGGTATTGTACATATAATTTCAATAGTCTTTGCAGTATTGCCAGTTATATTTCTTTAAGCATTACATTTAGATTGTGTACTACCAAGTATTTCTGTCTGTATATGATTTTTTAATGTTTACCTAAGAAAGTTTTTAATATTGTACACACACTGTTCTGGAAAATAAATGAGTAAAGAATAAGTACTTGTGAAACCATGAATTTAAGCCATATACAGTCATGTTCCCATTGCTACATAGTTAATAATTATAAATATTTTGCATACTTGCCTTGAAACCCAACTTTTTCAAGTAAGTTCAACGAATACCATAACACAGGGTATGGCCCCACAGGTAAAAGGCATTTGGACACCGAGCCGCCGACATCTGGTAACCGAGATCCTCTACCAGCGGCCAGCACCACTGCTTGAAACTCCAGTATTTTATGCATACTTGCGAAGGGAAAAATACCTATATCAATTCCACAAAAATTATTGGCCACATTTGTTTGTGTGTTTATTAGAAATGATGCAACAGTCAAGTCTGGTTTACGAATAGTAAAACATTAACGGAATCATGCATAATAAGAAATGTTTACTTGCTTTTTTTTACTGGGATAGTGCGCTATAACTTTAATTTTTAATTCACACTCACAGAGTAATGTATCAAACAGCACTTGTGTTAAAATCAAATAAAAATAGAAATAAATAAATCAAACTAACAAAATTCTTGACTCCATCCAGACTTAACACTTTGACAGTTGACATGACACCTCAACATTTTTTTTTTTATTTACCCAAAGGGCAGGCTATAGTCTTTCGACCATACTGCCTAGTCTTCCGTGTAGGATTTCTTACGTGATACGTTTGTAAAAATAATGTCTTTCGTTTATATACTCATTATATTATTTGTTTTATTTATTATGTCTTTCGTATTTAACCCATTTTATAATAGAGTAATTTTATTTTTGTCCAAAACCAATATTCATGTCATTTTACTGTCAATGTCATGGTAAATAACCTCACATTATCGTTTTATCGTTTTATTTTTATTTCTTGTATTCCAATATTTTTGTCCTATTTCCCGAGCTGTCTCCACAAGTACCTAGTTAATTGTTTTATTAACATTTTTATACTTTTATCACCTCAACCCTTAGAGCATCCTCAACCACCTCAACCCTTAGAGCATTAAACCAACAGGAGTGGACACGCGCTCTATTTCCCTTGCGCAAAAGTCTGCCACTTTCGGTGGGGGACGGGGTAACGCGAGCAACGCACACTAATTACAATGTTAACTACTAATGCATTTTTAAATCGCGTCGTTATACACGCACACAATAAAATTATTACACACTAGCTTAAACTAAACACACACAATCACATTCACACACAGGGACATCTATCAGTTTACGCTTCCTTAGCGTAAAACAGTTAGAGCTTGACTCTGTCGATATTTAGTATCGATGTTTAGGATTTCATATAAGTACGCGAAAGATTTAATTATTTTCATGATTATTATGTTTGCTTATTAAAATGAGCATTATCTTATATTATATAGAACAGTTTTAGGCTTAGAGCATTAAACCAACAGGAGTGGACACGCGCTCTATTTCCCTTGCGCAAAAGTCTGCCACTTTCGGCGGGGGACGGGGTAACGCGAGCAACGCACACTAATTACAATGTTAACTACTAATGCATTTTTAAATCGCGTCGTTATACACGCACACAATAAAATTATTACACACTAGCTTAAACTAAATACACAATCACATTCACACACAGGGACATCTATCAGTTTACGCTTCCTTAGCGTAAAACAGTTAGAGCTTGAGACTCTGTCGATATTTAGTATCGATGTTTAGGATTTCATATAAGTACGCGAAAGATTTAATTATTTTCATGATTATTATTTGCTTATTAAAATGAGCAATATCTTATATTATATAGAACAGTTTTAGGTAATAATAATCTATTATAATTTTAAGGTTTTTTTTTATTTAAGCACTTTGAAATAGATGAAAGTAAAGTAAATAGTTCATAAACATGAATTAACTAGAAGTAATTCTGTTAATTCATGTTTATGTCAATATTACAGGAAGAATAAAACAGTGTTTCTAACTAGCACACTTTTTTGTAATTATTATCAAAAAAGCCCGTCATACGGTCGGGCTAAATTTATTAATTTGTAAAACATTGTTCGACAAACAAATCTGGTTATGCGGTCGGGCTCTCCTACTATGTTTACTAATGTTTATTCAATACTTCCGATCCCTGATAGTACGGAACCCTCGGCGCGCGAGTCCTACTGGCATTTAGCCGTTTTTTTTGAAGTTATACTTTTTTGGCGCGATTGGGAAAAATGATGAGAGTGAATTTTTACGATGCGCGCGCACACCGACAGAAAAAAGCAACACCCTGAAGTTAGTTGCAAACCTTTTACACACTGAAGTTAGTTGCGGATCTTTGTGTGTCGTATCAGTACAAATAATCTGTGTGAATAAATAAAAAATATATTGGCGTTTATATCAATTCAAATATTTATGTATGCGTTGTATTATTATTTGGTATTTTTGGATTGTTATGCCAAAGAAGTATAACTTCTTACGTGCGTACATGGGTACCCACTCTTTTTTTTTATTTTACTACTGCGCACAAGGATGTATGTTCAATAACCACCACCTGTTGAAATTTGTTCTAATGTGGATTAAAGATTGTAATTAATTATTACGTGTCAATTTTGCGTGTATTATTCCTAAGTATGTATGTATATTCAAACCAAATAATACTTTGAATTCATTGTCTGTTGTTATTAAATTTCGTTCCAACTAAGCAGAGTTTGTAATTGGAGGATTTTGTTCTGATTACATAGTAACAAGACACTGACATGAGAATGGATGAGTAGATTTTTATTAGAGAGATATTTTATCTGTTCAGATAACAAAAAAACAACAGAATATATTTCAGAAAGTCTTTATTTAAGTAGGTATAATAAAATACTGAAAAACTGTGCAATTTAAATTAACCTTGTAAATCTAGTTTAACTAATCCTAGGTAATGCAATAAGAGGAGGTAGCGCACAGCGAGTTTACTTGCTAAAAACTGAGCTCTTCGCCGCTTGGGGTGTAGGGAGGAGGTAGCAGTGCTGGCAGCACAGAAGGCTTTGTCTTTTAAGCTGTTAGTCAGATACTTGTACGCTTAGGAACCCACTTATATGGTTCCTACACTATTGGACCCAAGCGACTCGAGGTGCTGCTTCTTTTGAAAATCTAAAACAAACAAAAAAAAATTAATTTAATACTGGAAAACCAATATCGATATTTGTGATTAAACTGTCTCATCTCTAATTATGTTAAAGTGTTACTAGTTTCTTAAAAATAAATACGCTTATTTTTGTAAGAAATGAGCAATTATCTTTCGGAATAAAGTGCACTAATCTTGTATATTTGGATTTATAACCTCATTTTACTTGTTCATTTAATATTATTTTGTGCATTACTTGGTAAAAAAAACATTGGTTTTAATTAAAAATAAATAAATATGGGAACGGTGACACAATAATGTACATCCAAAATGAAACCTATTAGATATGTCAACAAGGCGAGATATAAAAAAGGAAAGGTTAGTTTTTATGTTAATTCAACTTAAAATATTACCCCAGATTGGAGTATTGATGATAAGCCTGGCAACACTTGTTGATTAGCATTTTATTTGGTTAAATTGCTAATTTAATGCCTTATTTAATAATATTAGAACAAAATAATACTTACAGGTGGAATGTAATATTATCCTTTTGTAGACTTGATGTCGCTGAACGCTTTTTACACCAAAATACACGGCAATTCGGCTTTTCTATTGAGACGCTATTACGCATGCACTGATATGTGACTTATGATGCGGAACGCGCGTCAACTAGTTTTATAAAACGGGTATGACCGGTGGGCTGGTACCTTTGGCAGAGGGGTACGCCTGTCAGTGGCCTCTCCGGTTGGTTTAATGCTCTAAGCCTCAACCTGTTCTATTTACGTCATTTTTTTTTTACTTCAAATACTGCAGTCCGAGTATGAGCAATTTGACTCGAAAAATGACCTAAACATTAAGCCAAAATGCTCTAAAATGCAAGAAAAACCACCAAGCAACGCAAGTGGAAGTGATTAAATGACCCAGTGGATAATAATAATCGTAATAATTCAACAACTACACACAACGCCATTTAGACCCAAAGTAAGCATATTATAGCTTGTGTTATGGGTTCTAGAATGCGGATAAATACTTAAATACTTTTTTTGTTGTAAATACATACAAATATATTATACATAGAAACACCCAGAGCAATGCAAATAGACATGTTCATACACACAAATATTTTAAATGGATATGACTGCGTAAACATGATGGGTTCAAATTTGGACAAGTAGGTACTAATGTGACTTTTTAAAATCATAAGTGATTTTTAAGTTTATTTTGGACATTTCTGACCACAGAACAAGTACTAAAGCATAGAAGGAGTGTTAATCACCCTCATATACTTGTCCTATTTTTCCAAATAAGCCGGATACATTGAAAAGAAAGAGACAAATAATTTTGCTAAGGACGGCTGGTGTACACTGTAGAAACGTCAATTTGGTTACCTTTGGTTACCTTTGGATGCCAAAACAAGAAGCGAACTAATGTCAAATGTTCCAATTGTCAAGGCCTCTAGACAATTTAGTCGGAATATACCGCCGCTCGTAATTTTCATTGTTGTTTATCTGTTTTGTGAAATAATATATGTTATTTAATAATTACATAGTGCTATTGTGAAGTAAAATTAAGCCCATTGGATAAGCAATGTCCTGCGTTATTGTAGGTTGTAAATTACATTCTTTTCGCAAAGAAAATCAAGCTAAAATCGTCAACTTACATCGGTGAGTAGATAACAAACCAATAATATATACTAAAAATCTATACATAAGTGCAAAATACCTAAGTGATTTATACTTTACTATACTGCAATCATATTATAATCGTCTGTTTGCCATTCGATTCAGTAATTTTTAAGTATTTTACATTTTTACCAATTTGTGTAGTCATGTTCAATAGTGTTGTGACTTGTGCTGCATATTTTATCGATGACAAAAATATTACTATAATTTGTAGTTAACGATTTTGTGGTAACTATCTTTGTACCTTTCATAGTGTATCATACATTGTGTTCTTTTGCAGGTTTCCGAAAGATCAGACCGGAAGATCCATGAAGCAAATTAAGAGAGAGTTATGTTATATATTATATTGTTACACGTTTAACGTTCCAGCGGTGAGGACGAATCTACTAAAATTTGCTCCATTGTCACGCGCCATACGACTTATTAATATTATTTCTATAGAAATTGATATTTTTCAATGTACCCTGTCAAAATTCAAAGATGTTGCACATAAATGTATAGTATTGGATAAATAGGTATATTTATTTAGTAATTAGTTATATTGTTTTAAGTTTTAGGTTTTTTTTATGATATCATATTGGATTTTTTATCTGTAATGATATTGTAAATACTTTTTCAATAAATAAATAATAAATAAATAAATGTTTGAGATGACTACAGAAATTTATTGATAAAATTGATCGGGAAAAATTTTTAAAAGTACCAATTCATAACATAACAAAAAATATTTCTGCTTATGCACAAATAATCAGCACATTCTTAAACAAAACTGTAATTTTAAGGGGTAGTAATAATGTGTTTCAATATTATTGGAAATATAATCATACATTTGTGACATGAATCTTACAGCTGTGTTTTATTTTTACCTTGGGGTATCTGTTTTGATGCTATACTAAGAAAGTCAGAAAAGAACAGAGGGCCGATACTGGTATTTTGGCGATCCACACACTGCCCCGCACTACGCTGCGGGAGCGTGGCGACGCGGTGACAGTGCCACGCGTGCAGATGCGAGAGTACTGGTCTGCATCATCAATCACGCACGTTACTGCAGAACTCGGTGTCCATACCGTCTGGCCCCGAATCCACGCGCGTGAGTACGTGTTTCTCTGCATGTAAGCGTGTGATCAGTAACACAGCGTTAAATGCGTTTTCAGTGTGTTGCACCACGCGTGATTTCTATACAAAGAGAGTTACTTACAAACAATACAAGAACGCACGCTCGCACTACTCTCCGTGATGCGAGGCAGTGTGTGGATCGATCATGTATATTTCAATTTTCAATTTATTTAATTTATTCATATACTTTGAACTTACAGCATGAAACATGAATATAAACTTCAAAATTATTTCACATTGAAAGTGCTCCTGGCGCCGCTGCCGGCCTATGCCATTCCGGCCATTTGTTTCTTGTAGTTCGTTTACGAGAGCTTTTATGCAACCAGACCTCATTATATTATTTATTTACCATAGCCCATAGACAAATTTCATCTATCGATATCGATAAACTGTCAGAAGGTATCGTAGCACTATTAAACTTCTATTCTTGAGTGTGTACGCTTTATTCTCCTAATAGTACTTCTATGCTTTAGTACTTGTTCTTTGTTTCTGACTGACGGTAAATTGAAGTTAAAGTCTGAAATTTGGTTTTGAGGTCCGTGGTGAGCAATGATCATGTCTTCCCTATATGAGAAGAGGCCTTTACCATGTTGGACGGCAAAACAGGCTGGCATTATGTGTCTCTATTTCACGGGCATGCAATGACTTACACGGGGATACAGGTCGAATATGCAGTAGCCCTTTGAGAATTTTAATGTGAATTGGGGCTAGACAGAGACCATAGACATATCACACCGTAATCTAAAGTTAAGACATATTTACATTATGTTCAAACTAAATTTAAAAAATTGAGCTATGAGGTTGGATGTTCGATGTTCGATCGACTGGTGATCACAGATAATAATAGTTTATTTCATAAATTAAAATTCGACCTATTTTATTATACTTAAACGTAACAAAGAATAAAAACTAAAACAAGGATTAAATCGCGTCGAAGTACTCCTCCGCGTCGCTGTCATCTGGCAACGTGCCCATAAGACTGGCAGCATTGCCACGCTGAATGGCAATGCTGATTCTTTGGCCAAAGAATAAGCCAGCCCTCTGATCACGTGAAGCCTCGACAAGGCGCTTGGCAATTTCCTGGTAAACAGCTCGTGCTCTCGGACCCCATGGTCCGAGCGTTTCAACCCCAAACAGCTCAAACATGTAACACCCTATTAGGTTACTATATTTGCGCCGCTTGAGGCTTTCCGCAGCTGTAGCGGCAGCACCAGCACAACCCGCAGAGCCCGGAAGGTGAGAAGGCACAAGGGTATCGACACAGGTTGCGTCCCATACCAAAGGCCTTCCCATCTTCCATGGCAGCAAAGACATACCATCTGGTCTCTTGCCATCGTCTCGTGCCAAACCATTAGGTTCTAAAACATCTGGCACGCCGGCGGTAGCAAGAGCATGACGGATAATATCATTTAACTGTGCATGTCGTGCTATTCGTCCCGCACTTCTGCAGCACGACAGACCATAGTGTCCGAGGCTGTCGATGACTTCACCACAACGACAACGATGTGGGGCGCCGCAAGGAGCACCAAGACGGACACATGTCACTATCCGAAACGTATTGTCGTCCAACAAGGTCCCAATGTTGGACGACGGAAGTGCCTGAATCCAAAGGCCCGACTCCCATTTACGCACAGCCAACAGACGAGCACGCTCAGCAGCATTAGTAGTTAAAAGATTATCGATTATCGATACCGTACAACATTGCAGAGCGACCCGTCCCATTGTCTCTGGGAGGACGGGTTTACGGGTAAAACTGTGTTTGGGCAAGCCATTTTCCAGGCATTTACTGCGTCAGTCAAGCACGGTATCAAAATCAACCAGTGTGTTAAAATTTTCCTGGTTAATTTTGCAGTACTGTGGACCGAGGACAGGAAAGCCGGTAAACTAATACTGGAAATTTTGCGGACGCCGAGGCCGCCCAAACGAATAGGAAGTGTAGCTTGTAGCCACGCTCGGTCGTCCAAAGCCACATTTAGTATTCCCGTTAGGGTACTGTGAATAATTTGGTCGGCTTTTTCCAAAAGTTAGGTATGTTTCCATAAGGGGGAACAGCGAAGATTATACGTTAATTTAGGGCCAAAACAACAGTACCTAATAATTGTCATAGCAGAATGAATATTAATATTGAACAGCCTTTCCGAAACACAATTAAAATTTTGAATTTTGTCGTCCATTAAATCTTGAAAAGAGTCTTCGAAAATAGGTGACCCAAGAAGGTTAAGCGATGATTTTTCTACAATTTTGATTTCCGACCCTATTAAACAAAAATTTTGAAGAGTTAGTTGTCGGTCTGTAGTGCTTTGAATGTAAATTTCGCATTTTGAGGGATTTAATTCCAAACCAATTCGTTTAAAATTATCTTTAAGAAATAAAAAGTCGGCTATAACAGTGTCCGCTTGACCTCCCAAGGTGCCGTCGTCTAAATACCAAACATTAAATTTTGTTTTTAATTGCCGAATAATAGGGTTAATAGCACAGCTAAAAGTGGCCGGCCCAAGAGGGTCACCCTGTTGACAACCCACTGCCGAATCTAAATGTCTGTCTTCGTAAGATAATTTTGAAGGGTGCCTATAGCACTGCCATAAAAAACTATAAATTTGGGGTGTTTCATTTTTACCTCTGCCAACAGGGTGTCCCTAATAACAGAATAAAAAGCGTTTTTAATGTCAACCTTAAGGATGACTTCTCCTTCAACAGAATTTAAATACGTTGAAAGGGCATGTACGGCAGCTTCGCATCCACCCTTTGAGCCAAACCCCAGCTGATGCGGCTGAAATTTGTCAGCTAGGGTTTCGCTCAAAAGTTTGAGCCAAGAGCAAAAATCTTGGCCGCTATACACCGGTAGGTGCAACCCACGGTAATGGGACGAATGCCGCCATCCTTTTTTCGCAGGGCACAAAGGTTTGCCCCGTACAAAATGTCGATGACGGCCTCGTTCACATTGCCGGAGATCATCAAATTTGTAAGAGCCGTAAGCTCGCACAAGAGCGTCTCCCCGGCTGCCCCAGCAGGATTCTATATGATGATAGATACCCTTTGATGAAATAAAATTTGAAAATGGAAATTTTGTGCCTAAACTATTAGTCGAATAATTGCAGTTTTCTTTAATTTGTGTTGTTAATGAAATCATTAAAAAATTTGGCCTCGACAAAATTGAGGCCAAATTCTTTTGAACGTGCAAGATGCGGTAGGGGAAGGTAAATAATTGTTCCCATGCACTTTGAGAGTTCGCCCGTGTGGCAAGACGGACACAGCGTGCCAGGCTACAGACGGCCTCGCACCACGGGAAAATTTTTGTAAAGCTGGCGTTGAATGTTTTAATATTGCCAAAGTTTTCCAAAGGTTTGGTGATGCTGAGTCTGAGATGGGAGAATCGGATGATGGTAAATGGTTGTCGGATGTAGTAGTGAGATATGAAGATACATTTTGCACTTTGTGGACTTTACCAAAATGTATCTTTAAACCTCTCTCACCTTTGAAAAAGCGTGGCAGGGAACAATCGGGGCATCTGACTAAAGATGCGGAAGGTTCACTGGCACTCGTTTCGGATATTTGACAGTCATTACTCCTTGGGAACATCTAAAATTAACACTTAATTCCACCTAAGACTACCTACACTATATAAATATGTACACATAAAATATTTTATAAAATTGTAAACAAAACTTATAAAAATTTCAATTTCCGAAGTCAATTGACTTCGGGCGATGTCAGGTCGTCGGAAGTCGTCGGGCTTGATTTGATTTGATGGCTTTATAGGCGGCGAAGACATTTTGGCCAATGGGATGGGCCGGACATGGTGTTACTTGTGACTTGCCAAAGCCATAGCAACGGCACGTTGCTTGGCGACGAGGACGCGATGCAATATAGCTGTCAAGATCAGCTGAGGCCTGAGATTGATATTTATTTACAAACTTTCTTGATTAGTTATTCAGTGAACTTCAATAATCACACAAAACTGATTATTTATAAACACTCCACAGTGGTTCTTCGAGTGTTTTGCTGCAAATTTGGTATCCAGTGACAGCTCGAACTATATATATTCACTTTATTTCTGCAGGAGATAATTACTGTAGTGTTGACAGTTCAGACGCCATTCGGTGTTCAAATAGACTGGTTGAATTGCTTTTTTTCTTGTTCTGGGGGTTGAATCAAACGTCGTTTGTCATCCTTTCTATGCCGGGATATAGCCCTTGTTCTGAGGGGATAATATATTTTTCGAGAATCTGGGCAGACGGTGATTCACCTTTAAACTAGATGGGCCCCATAAACACAACCGACATGAGCATGACTGCCCACAGGCAAGGAGGCAACACCGTAGTGCGCGGCTAGGGGAGTCGAGCGGCGCGGAGCCAGTTATTTAAAAATACTGTTCGTTCAATTAATCGAACAGCGTGCACCTTTAAATAATGCCAGCTCGTGGTTCGATTAATCCATCGAACAATGAGGATTTTAAATACTCTTCATGCGATTAATCGAATCTATGCGATCGAACTATGTTGCCGGAAGGAGTTTTGCCGTCGTGGGTCTCAGACCCGGAGTGGGTTTCCATGTAGTTTGCTAAAAGTATACAAAGGCTTACGAAATTCAGAATTACATTTTTGAAAATGCACCATATCTTTGTTTTTAATTCTCTTTCAGTTCTCTTTTAGTTCTTGAGGAAGGGAGCAGACCCGTAACTAAAGACGCGGGTGAAACCGCGCTGCAGGAAGCTAGTTAGAAATAAGGAGAGATGTTGAAATAATAGAAGGTTGTAAGAATAAATAATTTACATGTTGGTACATTTTCAAAATCAAGCTATAGTAAATAGAACTCCAGCTTCTATAATTAGTATTGTAGATTATCAATCTTCGACATGTGCTATAGTCACGGCTTTTTCTAGACCTACAGATCTGCTAGCTTCATATTCTGGCGTACCGGAATGTACCATTATACCAGTTAGTCTTTTTGTTTCCTGTTCCGGTTCAGCATATGGTTTAGTTACATCATATTTTATATGGATGGGTACGCTATCTTGAGGAACTGGTGGAGTGGGTAGATCTTCAAGTAACTCTTTATCTGGTACAGAAACTTTTACTTCCTCTGTGAATGATAGATTATATTATTTAAAGGTGAAAAGCTGTTGTTAGTCAATATTTCTCATTGCTAATTTAACGATCGTACATTGAGATTTAAGTATTCACGTGTGAGACACTGTTATACTAGTGTTTAATGTTGGGACTAAGACGTAAGTAGGTCAGATAATGAAGTGAATTATTAAATAGAGATAGGTACTGCTATACCTACTACTTAAAACAGTGTAATAACTAATAATTCAAAAGTACCAGTATCTACCTATGTGTATAAATAATTAGGCTAAGTAGAAATTCTCAAAAATATAGGTACCTTTCTTCTCTGTTTGTCTGGGGCTTGCAGGTGTCTTTTTGGGTGTGAAATGCTTTTGACAGGGTAGACATGGTACACGTTCCACTGCCACCTGTTGCATTATAAATTAGCACATTTTCAGGACCTATAGTAATATTTACTTATGTAAGTACATTCATATAATTAGGTATATTAATGATTAGGTAAATACCTTTTCGTCTGTGTTTGATTTAGGTGGCCCCAATCTGTCAAGAATTGTCGAAGGTGGTAATTTGGGCGGAGCACTAGAGATTAAGGTGTGTGAACCACCACAATAACGGTTACAGTAATGGGCCCTGTAAAAACAATATGTGTGAACAAGAACAAAGAGGAATTAGACCTTATACCTATTACCTGGTTCAACTGTGCAAATATGCGTTTTATTGGCTGTTTCTTCACAAAGCTATTAAAGCTGTAGATTCACAAGTACAAACTTGAACTATTTGCAGTTATATTTTCGGTTAGAAAATCATAGATAAACACTCAGTTTACAAAAAAAGTGTTCCTTTCAATCGAAAACACATATCCTCTTCGTCTTAAGCTCTGTAATAAAATACTACTACCCAAGAACGGCGTGTTAGGACCATAGTATTTATCTATCAAGTAACCAATCATACTATTGTGTAATAATAGTGTAGGTATTATATTTTATGAACAGTTACCGAGGATGTGGTGGATGTGGTATAGGCAATCCAGGATAACATATTTTATGGTCACCATCTCCTTTCAGCTCTAATTCATCTTTAGTTGCAGAGCCAGTTTTTCTTGCCTTTGGTAATGCTGGAGGTTTAGCAGGTTCTTTTATATCCATATCGGCTGGGCTCGAGCAGCATAGACATGAAGCGTCTCTAAATATTTTTTTAGTTACAGCTGCAGTTCGTGGTTCTCCAAGAATACCAGCCATCCAGTCCATGCGAGCTTTTAATTCTTTCAAGTATTTCTCAATTTCATCTTTTAGGTTTATTACCTGAATAATATCCGCTTTCTCAAATAGTTCCCTGAGTAGATCATCAATAGCTTTCTGTAATAAATAAAACTTATACTAAATTTAAAAAGGAAGTTTCTATCTGTTAAATCCTAGATGGTGTAGTGGCTTTAATGGGAATACTTTTACATATGATAGATAAGTATTGTAGAACAAGCAAATTTATGAAAAGTCCGTACGTAGTTAAAAGTTTGTTAAAATCTCTAAATTCTAGTGCTAGAGACACTCAAAAATTCTCTAAATTCTAGTGCTAGAGTTTATAGTTTTTTTATAAGGCTTTTATTAAGAAACGTAACCAGAAAAATTACGTACTTGCCAGACAACCTCTTGATTGTTAAATTTATCATATGACGCGGCAATTTGTTTTTCGAGATCACCTCTAACGGCATCAAATTGCTCTAAGGATACAATCCCATTTAAATCTTTAATGCCGGCTTTGTCACGGAGTGCATCAGCCACTTCATCACGATCAGACTTAGTATCTCTCAATATTTCTATTTGTTCCCACAAATTCTGCAAAAGATGCACATACATACATTCTACTTTATAAAGATACACATAAAATACATGCACGTAAGTATTTAGAAATTAACTCCTAGTTGTTTTTGCTGGTTGTGGCGTTGATACTTAAATGTACTAAAAAACCTCTTCTTAGATAATATACGAAACATTGCAAAAGCGATACATCATGTTTCAGATGATATCGGTTACAGATCAACAGTAATGTACCTACCAACAATACTACATATAAATAATTCCAAACCCACAAAACCGACCATTGAAATCAAAAATATTTAGCTTCACATCAAACAAAACATATGGATAAATTTTACAGATGGGATTATCGTTCCGACTTTGATAAAAGAACTAAAAGTCAAATTATTATAATATTACTAACGGTAAGTTCTTCTGCCAACGCCTGCTGGTTATCGTGTAAATTTTTTTGCCGATGCATTATAGTTTCATAATCCATTTGCAGATCCGTCAAGTGGTTGTTTATTTCAGTCACAGCTGGAAATAGTTTAATAAAAATTATATGATGTAGAATCAGTAAACGGAATCCTGAATCACCATAATTATTATCTTTCTTTCTTGTATGCAGCAAATACATCTTAGATCTAGATTATGTAAGTAGGTACTCTCTGAAGTCGTTATTGTAATTTGCAATTAATATACCATCGGTTAAGCCCAGTCGGAGCCAAGCTGAACGTGTGAAGTAATTGCGGGTCGGTTCGGTTTTGCGTTCAAAGTATTTGCTTCCAACCATTTCACTTCTATTCATTTCACGGGCTATGTTAGGCGTCTCCTTGCGCGATCGTTTGAGAAACGAAGAAATCCGCAGGCGAACCAATGTAACTGACGTGACTCGCAGAGTTGCTTCTCTGAAGGGGCAATGGGCAGGACACATAGCTCGCAGAACTGACGGCCGATGGGGCAGAAAGGTTCTAGAGTGGCGACCACGAACCGGAAGACGCAGCGTGGGCAGACCCCTCACAAGGTGGACCGACGACCTTATAAGGGTGGCGGGCAACCGATGGATGAGGGCGGGCAACCGATGGATGAGGGCGGCGAACGACCGGCCACGGTGGCGAAAATTGGGGGAGGCCTATGTCCAGCAGTGGACGTCTTTTGGCTGATACGATGATGATGATGATTTCACTTCTATTATTTCTCTTATCAGTAGTATACCGAGGATGTTGTAAATGTTATACCATTTAGGTTTTAAAAAAAACGGTACTAATTAAAGTAATTTTGACATTGTTTACTAACCTACAGTATCTCCTCCTTGTGCATTAGCCAAAGCCTCATTCATGGCTTCTAATCCATTATCTAATTCGTGTTGCATTTGTGTCAATTGTTCTTGATAATGGGTAACCTGTAATCATTCGTATATTAATTTTAATTAACCAGAACATTAACAATGGAGCCACTAATTCAAACATACGTACATCCATTACTATGTTGTCATTGTTGTATCGATTATCTTATCGCATAACTGATATTGTAAATCAGCGATGAATGCACACATTACCTAAACTAGAGAGTGTTCAGGTTACCTTACCTATTTCGATAAAATATTCTTGCAATTTTACTAAAAATTGTCTGTATTTATAAATAATTTTACTGATTTAACATTTGAATTTTTTTCACACCCAAAAAAATTATCATACCGAAAAGAAAAATTAATAATTATATTAAATAAATTAATACCTGCGAGGTTAACCCAGTGTCGAGAACATTTATCTGGTCCGCGTAAGCACTGACTAGATTTTCTAAAGCGTCCATGCGAAGTCCTACACCTTGATAAGCAGCCAATTTGTTTTCTGTTTGGAAAATATTTGTATTACTCAATATTTACGAATGCAATTTAATTATAATTCAGTATGAACTTTACTTGAATTCAAAAGTAGGCGCTCATAGCTCGTTACGCTCACTGATCGGTAAGCGATTAGCTGGTTAAGCAACTTACAGTGCGGCTCGCCCATATATGGGTAATCACATAGTGGTATTTGATCTGAGCGTCTCCGTGCTTCGGAGTGCATATTAAAAGTCGGTCCCGGTTTTTATCAAGTTGATAACAGGCGGATGCCTCTATGGGCGACCTGAACAAATCCTGACACTAGGTTGACTGCTAACCACTCGATATTTGTTAAGATTCAAAAATATTTTTAAGCAGAAGTTACATATTATAAAGCCACTCTAAGCAAGGTTTATTCCATGCTTAATCACAAAATTCGAAAAATGAACCTAAGCTAGAAAATCATAATATGCTTAAAAGTGGTTGATTAATTAAAATTACATCTATCAGCATTACATTAGTTATACTGTTCAAACTACCTACTGAATTTACCTATATCAGTAGCTATTTTAAAAGCTTCATTGGCAACCTTTGTGCTCTGGGATGTAATCTCAGCAGCATTTTGCATCGTGTTCTCAGTTACTTTTGCAAGTGCATTACGAAGATCTATAATAGTAACACGATCTCCAGTTTCTTCCAAGAGTTTATCTTGGTCCGGTTTCTTTCCTTTTTTATCTTGTTTTGCGGCCTATAATTATTAAGTATGGTGATCAATTAATGCACACAAAAAATATTTATTATTAAGGCGAGGTATTCCTGGAGATAGGCACTCGAAGGTAGTATAAACGCTAGCCCAGCCTTCGCCAATACAGTACGACGTATTTATCTACGATAATCTTAAGATGACAGCAGCGGGCCCGGCGCGACGCCACGCGTTGACAGTTTGCGCACCGCAAGCTCCTTATCAGCTAGTGCCGCGCCACAGTGCAGAAACATACAGTAGGTATATTTTTTAACATGATTCATAAAAATCAGTATTTTGCTACAGTGTTGTGTGCAATTTAATGTAGTAATGGTTATTAAACCTAAAATGAAGGTATAGTGGTGTTATTAAATAATCTTGTCAAAGTAACAATAAAATGTTGGATAAACGTTACATATTAAAGTTTATTTTTTTATTTTATTTTTAATTATTGAACATCATGCACGAAAGTAAAAAGGTGGAATTCTTTAGCAATCGGTTTAGGGTTAAGTTTAGGAATCAAAACCTGAGATGGAAGCCAAAAGAGACAAATCTTTGGCGACCACGTACTTGATTTTAAAAGATGCGTATGTAAATTGTTCAATATAATTTAGGGCTTGCTTCACAATTTAAATCATTCATCAATTGACAGTTAAATAGTTGATGATTCAAAAAAATAATAAAATAAACCAAATAACAAACACTTGTCTTAGTAACCATTAATATAGTAACAACTAGACGTCAGTCTAATACAAAAATCAAGCAAAAAGTGTCACACCTTTACCTATATAAACGTATACTTCGAATTTGCATAAACACTTTTTAACAGAATTGATGAAAGATGTGTTCCGTATTTTATTAAAATTCATCCTTTAAAGGGGCTAGAAAGGAAAAAAAAGTTAATTTTGGGGATGATTTGCTTCGAAGTTGATATCAATACACCCTAATGCTTTTGATTTAAAATATTTCATTTTGACACATATTTGAAAACTCAATCAATCTTGGTCAAATGAAGTTGCTATAGTTATTTTTGGATAGCAATTTTCTAAGAGAGATATTGTAATGAGGGTGTTTAAGAAAATTTTCGCCACCGGTTAGTAGACAGTGCTATCAAAACAAATATTTTTATGCTCATTTAGCAAATTTTAATGTTTAATTTACAAAATGGATAATTCACATGCTTAAGGACAAAAAGAAATACTGAAATGATTTTCTAAAATGGTGCTTACCAGGTGGCAGCACCGATGCGTCAGGTCTAGCTGTCAAGCGCTTTTTTAAAAGTTAACCCCTGATTGGCAAAATTTGACAATTGAAGTGGTGCCAACTAGTGGCAAAATTTTCTAAACACCCTCATTGAGTATTATGATGACACATCATTGCATCGAATAATTGAAATCCATCTCTCATACGGTAAATTACAGTACCCACTTTTGTTTTGCTACGGCGAGGATAGATACTTCACTTTTGTACCCCAGTAAAATAAACATAGTAGTATCTGCTAGTAGTAGCTAGTAGTAAGTTTTTATTCTACCGTGTAATGATTAAGAAAGGAAAAGATAATCATCTGCTATATTTTTATTTGTCGTTTAGCCAGTTTTTGTTCTTTGCGAAAACGAAAAAATTTAGTTATATTAGGAACAATCCGGCGCAGCTTATATATACTTGCAAGATGCGATAGGGACACAGGACGTTGATGCTGATTAGCTGGGTCAAAAGTTGATGCTGGCTACTTCTTTTACAGAAGGGGAGGGGGCACGCTATATAAATGAGCGGGCACAAGTCACTACGGTCAAATTGAGAGCGCGCCAATGCGCAACATAAATCCACCAAAATTATGCAATGGTACCAAACAACTATTCTGACCGGTTATTCTTGAGAGAATTCTGTAGATATTTATTCCTAGAATTCCCCCTAACACCATCGAATACCCCTTTTAATTCAAAAGAGTGCAGTTTCCCATCAAAGTTTGTTTCAGAATGACCATAGACAAAGCTCAAGGTTAAACTCTTAAGGTAACGGGCGTAGACTTAAAGGAAAGTTGTATGTGGCAATGTAATGGCAATGCAATGCAAATGTCAATCATCACGAAATATCAGAAAATACAAGTGTTAGAAGTCTCAAATTTTGCATGGGGGTTCCTTTTAGGACATAGGTGCTTACTGAGATGAGATTTTGCGAAGGGGGTTTAAGGGGATGAAAAATTGTGTATTAAACTTCTAAAGTTTTTATTTATCATCATCATCATCATCATCATCATCAGCCTACGGCAGTCCACTGCTGAACATAGGCCTCTCCCAAGGCGCGCTATCTTGCCCGATTCACGGCTGTTCCAGTTTCTACGATTGCCGTAAGATCAGGCAGGCAATATCCTCATACAGGCACACATGAATTATCACGCGAACAATGTCGCGGGCAACAGCTAATCACAACAACAGTATTTATATATTATTTAAATAGTTTGGTTGCTTGTAATGATATTTTTTAATTATTTTAAACTTTAAGTTTTCAACAATTCACATAACTATTTGCAAATGATGAAACAATAGCCTACTTACTAGTATAGGATAAAATAGGATAATGATAACATTTAAAATAAGTAATAATTATGACTGGCCTGTTGGTCTAGTGGTTAGTGACCCTGACTGCTAAGCCGGAGGTCGTGGGTTCGATTCCCACCCAGGACAAACCTTTGTGTAATGAGCATGATTGTTTGTTCTGTGTCTGGGTGTAATTTATCTATAATATGTATGTATTTACAAAAAAAAATGTATATAAGTAGTATATCAGTTGTTTAGTACCCATAACACAAGCAAATATAATTGCTTAATTTGGGGCTAGATGGCGCTGTGTGAATGTGGTAGAATATTATTATTATTATTATTATTATTATTTAGAAATTAAAGGGCCATTATATTTTCATTATTTTCGCTCATTTTAATGTTTCTTACTGTCATTCCTCTAATTTGTGGAGGATATATTATAATTTCAGGCAGTCTGTACATATCAAATTTAATAACTTTTGATGCCATTTTTCTTGTCAAATTTACGTTTTCACCCGCGTCTTAGCTTACTGCTCTGCTCCTGTCGCCAGTAGCGTAATGTTGCATAACCTATAATCTTCCTCGAGAACTGGACTATCATGCGCAAATAAATGCCAGAGATTAGCGCGTTCAAACAAACAAACAAACAAACTCTTCCGCTTTATATAATAGTATTGATTTAGGAATTTATCGACAGTGATTGTACTCGTACCAACTTGTAATACAAAGTCCAAACGTGATGTCATAATTACATGTAATTAACTTACTGCAACATTTCTATATTGTGACACCAATGAAACGTCAGTTTATTCAAAATACAATGCACTTTTAAATAATACCAGATTTTATAATAAAGATGAATTCATAATAGAAACATAATGTTAAAATATACTTATTTACCTATTCTATTACTTGTTTAGCCTTCGTAAAACTATTATTTTTTTAAATTACGCGCTTTTTCTGGATAACAAAAAAATTGACACAGATCCGACCTCTGACGCTGTCCCAGCGGGACTGAACGAAGAGCGCGCAAGCGTCAGCAAGGACGAAAGCTCAATTTTTTAGGAAACGAAGGAGAAGACGTTCTAAATTTTACTTTTTGATTACCGAAAAACCTTACATTTTCAATGACAATTCATTTGATATAAGTTTCATTACACAAAAACTAATATACACTGAATAAAATGGGTTTGAAAAATAGTTAGACTTATCTTTGAGACTAAAATCGATCGAGCCAAATTGCAGACAATGCGTATTGAATTACCGAAATTTATAGATTAAAGAATGAATAATAATATATATGATTTTCAGATTTTAATTACATCTCGTTTAAGAATAAAACAGAAAACTAAGAACCTGTTCTTGAGCATTTGTGGGAAAAACTCGCCTTAAATTTGTTCTAGCTCATCTACATATGGAAAAAGAAAGGTTGAAATATAAACTTTTCGTTTGAAAATGTATTATACTTAGTAATATTGTGAGAAAGAAATTGGCTAACTTGTTTACTGAAACAGCGCGAGACACATATAATAGAATAGTTACTACTAGAGCTATGAGTATTACATAGTAACCATTAAGTTAATATTAATAGCAAATCGTAAACAGTAACAAAACGGCACAGAATGAAATGGCTGGATCATCATCATTGTACCAGCCAAAAAACGTCGTCCACTGCTTGACATAGGTATCCCCCAATTTTCGCTACCTTGGCCAAGTGTGAGCCGTCGTCATCTATCGGTTGCCCACGCTGCGCCTAGGTATAATGGTTGGATATTTACATAATAAAAAAATGCTATGTAAAATCTATACATATAATAAAAATGTAACCGATCGCTGTCTGTACATGGAAGATATATGAGAAAAAATACTATTGGGACCTATATCAACGCAAATAGAACCCAAAACAATGATTTTTAAAATTTTTGTCTGTTTGTCTGTTTGTCTGTTTGTCTGTTTGTCTGTGCGTTTGTGCACGCTAATTTCAGAAACGGCTTATCCGATTTAAATATGGTTTTCACTAATATATTGTGGTAAGCTTCACTTAACATTTAGTGTTTGTTTTATGTCAATCGGTTCATAAATAAAAAAGTTATGCCAATTTAAAGAATCACATCGAACATTCGTTAATTTACTACGAAATCTTATAGAAGCAGATATTTTAACAGGTTGCGGAATAGCTGATAGTGTTTTTATTCCTCGGATTCCTGTCATTCTAAACAGTCTTTCATTTAGTTTTAAACGAGTCCAGTTTCCAGTGAGCCTATGTTTTGCGATGACTAATTAAAGTAATTAATTAATTAAGTAATTAAAGTAAAGGTAAGACACTAAAAGTTGTGGGTGTGGATCTAAGTATTAGCTGTTTTTCGGTCAGCTTTATGTGGCTCTATCACGTGTTAGCATTACTAGCAGCCTGTATGCTTTGATCCCTGATGGCTATACGTCTAATCCATACATCCATACATATTATAAAAGGCTTTGTCCCGACTGACTGACTGACTGACAGACAACGTAAAGCCTAAACCGCTGGTCGTAGCGACTTGAAATTTGGAGGGTGTGTTTGTCTTAATGTCTAGAAGTGTACAAAGAAAGTGTATTAAAAATTCAACCCTTAAGTGTATGAAAAGGGATAAAATCGATTGTATGAAACGTCTTCATTTTTTAAGTTACAGCTATGAAATTTTGTTTTGGAATACTTTTATTTAAATAAAAAATACGCTCATAATTTTTTTTTTACTGGGGTGGATTTATAGGAGTGAAATAAGGGATGAAATATTGTATGGAAAGATCTTTGCTTTTGAAGTTGGCGACTTGAAATTTGGAGGGAGGGGGAAGGGAGGGGGAGGAAGAGGAAAGGAAGGGAGAAGTGAGAAGTGAGGGGAAAGTGCGGGGGTAGTTAGGGAGAAGTCAGGGGAAAGGGAGGGGAAAGTCAAGGGAAAATCGACTGCCTCTGTATTTCGGTGGTACTGTGTATGGACTGTGAGGTCGCGGGTTCGATTCCCGCTCAGTGCAAATATTTGTAGCATGAACATGTCTATTTGTATTGGTCTGGGTGTTTATATGTATAATATGTATCTATTTACAAAAATAAAAGTATTTAAATATGTTTATCCGTATTCTAGAACCCATAATACAAGCATGTAATATGCTTACTTTGGGTCTAGATGGCGTTGACCTCGCAGCATGTGTGGGACCAGCTGAGTATCCGCGGAGTCATTGTGTGGGTGGTGTGGGTCACCCCGCCGGCCAGGGAGACCCGTATAAACGGTGGTGCCGCTGGCCGCCCGCGGCATTGTACAAGGGCCCAATTAGACCTAACCAAAAAAAACTGAGACTGAGACTGCCCCACCAGGTTGCGCATAATCTCGGAGTGGTTCGTCGTGCAGGTTGGTGACCGGGTAGTGGAACCCGGCGACCATTTTCGAGACGGTACGGCGGCCTTTTGCGAGCAGTCCGTATCATGGAAGCCCGGAGGCCTAAGACCCTTGAGCCTTTACAGCTGCGAAGAGACATCGCCTCCTCAACGGCCGTCTTCTATCGCCTTTACCACGGAGAGTCTTCTCAACAGCTCTTTAAATTAATTCTACCCTCTCCCTTTTTATCCAGAACGACACGTGCGGGACTGAAGTGCTACCCTTTCACAGTGCAATCTAAAGTGTCTCGAACCAAACGGTTCAGCACTTTATACTTTTGTCGCTCAATTAAAGCCTGCAACTCTTTACCAGCGCATGTGTTCCCACCTAACTTTCATCCTGGGACTTTTAAGCGAGGCGTGAAGAAGCATCTCACTAAGCCGCCATAGTGAAGGCCAGTAGTTTGGCTTTTGGAATGGTGTCAACTACTTCTAAATTCCACTGACTGCTTACCATCAGCCAGAGTAGAGGCACTTTGGCAGGCTAATATAAAAAAAAAAACTTACAGCGTTTTTATTCCTCGGATTCCTTTCATTCCAAACAATTTCCCGTTTAGTTTTAAACGAGTTCAGTTTCCAGTGAGCCTATGTTTCGCGATGACAATTAATGAGTGTGGATCTAAATATTAACTGTTTTTCGCATGGCCAGCTTTATGTGGATTTGCCACGTGTAAGTAATCCTAGCAGCCTGTATGGCTTTGATCCGCGATGGCTATACGTCTAATATCGTAGATAGAGAAGCATTTACTGTAAAGATTTTTCTTATTCACCTAAACGAAGATGTTTATAATTCAAAACAAACCAAAAGATATATTCAAAAAATGCTGCCCAAAATCACTATTCCACGCGGACGAAGTCGCGGGCACAGCTAGTAGTAAATAAGAAGGGCTAAAACTGCGTTACGCGGACGTCCGCGCGATTCTATACCAAAATGCCTCGTTGCAGGCGCTCGTTAGGAAGTTTTTATGTAAACCGCGCGGATGTCCGCGTAACACAGTTTCAAGCCAAATGCCTTCTCTGTATAAAAAAGAGGTCTTTGCTCTGCAGTGCGACAGTAACAGGCCGGTATTATAATTACTGTTATTTATTTAAGACTTACAGTTGCTTACCTTTGCGCCTTTCTGTGCACCGGCCTGTACGGCTGGCTTTGTGCTTTTCTGTGCGTTTGCTGGCTGTTCTGTTACTTTTTCGTCTGTGCTATTAACAACGTTTGTCACTATTGACATCATACGTCCGAGTAGTTTCTCCGTGGCTTCAAGCCGAGCTGAAAGCTGTAGTGCTGCCATAGCGTCTGTTAGTGAAGCGTTCTTTCGAAGTTCTGTCATGAGCTGAGCATTTTCAGGGAACTGTGCATGGCCGATTGGTCCCAAGCGAGCATTGAGTTCATCCACGATGTTAACCAATTTCAAGAATTCTTGTTGAGTTACTACTGATATTTGAGGAGTTTGATCTGTAATTACTTAAATTAATATTAAAAAACAACGGTTATTTTTTTAAATGATGAACTTAAAGTAAATATAAAAAAGATAATTAAAACGCATCATAAATTATAAATAGATTTAAGCTCTTTAAAGTAAGCTTTAAAGTACGTAACTGGGTACATACTAATGAAATAGGTGACCGTAGAACAAACGTTTAAGCTGTGATATTTTAATAAACTGTAAGATGAATTCGATTTATCTTTTATTATACCTACTTAGTGTGGAGACAATGAAGTCGTAGGTTCGTGACTTTAATATATTTTATTTTGTTTGTTGATAACAAAATCAGTGGTTCTTTCTAAGTTATAATTTGAATAAATAGGTATCATCTAATAAAATACATAGAGATATCGCTTATAGCCATAAGACTGCTCATTGAATCTACTTAATGATGTGCTGTCCTTTTATTTGTTTTGTGATATTTGGTGTGCAATAACGAATATAGCGAACGACCGGCCAAGGTAGCAAATATTGGGGAAGGGCTATGTCCAGCAGTGGACGTCTTTTGGCTGATATGATAAATAGCGAATATTCTCTGTTATTCTGTTTTAAAACGACTAAAAAAATATTTAAATAAAGAAAGATGAGAAAATAATTTGGAATTGACCCTAAAAAAACATAAATTTTTTCGAGTATTCCCGGAGAGACATTTACGTTAATGTATTCTATCGCTTTCTAAATTCTAATATCATGAAATTGATCCATAGTTACTAGGGTCACTTTTCGTTTTGGAAGGTTGCCAATTTGTCTTTTAGCTGACAAACTTACCATCTCTCGATCGTGATCCCTCGGGTAGTCTTTCAACTGTTGTAAATCAGAAAAGAGAATTAAAACCTTTTAACATTACTACATTCATAAAGGAGAATGTCCAAATATGGGTCCATTTTATAGCAATATGCAACAGCAGTTAAATTTTTATTAATTATTATTATTATTAAAGTTAAATTTTTTTAATGTAACAAGGAGAGGATATTATGATTCAGTTTAATGTGTATTTATTTGGAGTTACAATGCTAGGGTAAAAAAAGGTAATAAATCATAAGTAAACAAAAAAATAAAGCTTAATTTTTAATAATATATACTGATTTTACAAATTTACACGTGAAAGTGAGTTTTTTTTGTATGTTTGTTACCTCATAACTCGGTCATTTATGAACCGATTTGAAAAAATCTTTTTATTTGAAAGGGTATACTCTGTAATTGGTCCTATATTTTTATAAAAAATGGTTCAGTAGTTGTATGTTTGTTACAACAGAACTTTGTCATTTATGGACCAATTCGGAAAAATCTTTTTTTATTTGAAAAGGTATACTCCTAAATCGGATCCCATATTTTTATTATAAAAATGGTTTAGTGGTTTGCCTTTAATTTTACATTTTGTAATCAAACCGTATGCAAGGAATGAAGATTTGTAAAGCAACGCGTCGATGTCTTTTGTGACGAATTTTCTGACATGGACATGTCCATGCTACAATTGTAAACTGATTACCAAAATTATTTCTTTGTTAAAAACAGATCCTTCTTGGCTGGCACAGACTACAAAAATAATATAGTATTATATAGGTATCAATATTTTCTTTGATTCCCCTTCAATGTTCATTGCTTTGAAGTAACTAAATTATTATTTTCTACTTTTTGGTTAAGAATTACACATGTAGTTATTGTTTTAAAGTCGGTTTTTGATTTTTTTTAAAAAATAATTTTATATTACTCCAATTTCAACAATAAAATAGTAATTTCTCTTGAACTAAAATTTTAAATAGTTGTGAGTTATTTGTAGAATATAAAACAGTATTATTTGACTATGAAACGAAATAAAAAATCACTACCTAAGACACAGCAATTTTTATAAGGGCCCAAAGCTCTTAGGATTGTGAGCATTCTCCTTTAAGTTTATACTTAATAATAATTTCAAATATTAACAAACTGAATGTGAGTCTGATTGACTCACCGAGGTCACAAAACAGATAGGTTAGGTAGGACCTATTTGTTTTGTGCCGAGGTTCCGTGCAAACTTTGTTTATCATGGGAATGGAACACCAAAGTTTTGTGCAGGTATCGGAATAACTCTGTTAGTATCTAGCTAAAATTTACGTATTTTTGGATTGAGTTTACTTTGAAGTTCGCTATTACAGTTTTATTGAACCGTATATATAAGTATATATATATATAGTGGCCGCCACTATACCAAAAGGTATAGTGGGCGCCACTTTTGGATTCCACTGACTGCTTACAGGCGGGGTGGAGTCACTTTAGTAGGCTATAATATAAAAAAAAAAATATATAAAAAAAAACCGTAGACCTAGGTATTTTGTCTTTATTTTAGCTTGATACAGAAAATATACAAGAAAAGGCCTTTAAGGCCGGACAACGATGTCATCCTATAAGGATTCCATATCTTTAAAGATATGGAAGTAGAAAAAGTACCATTTACACCATAGGCTTTACAAGTCTAAAAGAATAATTAAATGTGACCTATTTATTCTAAAAGTAAGTAAATTGATACGATCATTATTTACTAGATAACAGCTACCTTACCAATAAGTAATTTTTCGTAGCGAACATCTGTAAAGAATATGACAATATTAGATCAAGAGAAATATTTTAGTGCAGTAATTGTGTTATGAAATCAAATTCATATAAAACATTAAGTCTTGTGTAAGAATTTTTTAATATTAGATTGCAGTCCGCGCTTAGTAAGTGGCAACAGGCACGCCCTGTATTATAATAATAAGTATAAGATACTAGTGAAACGTGGGCGATAAACACCTTTGTCGACTTCTACGGGGTAAAGGCCTGATATTATGTCATCTAAAATCCTAAAGCGTATCGTATATTGGGTATAGGTAGGTATATGCTGAAATTATGATAGATTCAATCATGTCTCATGGTAAGTATTGCACAGCAAATCAAACTGAAAATTTCTTTCTCGATTTATCACACGGTAAATGTAATTTTCAAGATGATATTTATTGTTTGTATTCGTTCAAAATCAATAGGTTCCTTTTCATCGGCAAATAATCTGAGAAGGAATAGGATTTGCTACCTGGCAGACAACTTTAACTTAATGATATTGGATGGGAAGATGCCGTCCAGAAAAGCTAATATAGAGTGATACCCAGGATACAGTAGACTAAAATTTTGATTAAATATCTTACCATCTACTGAAGACATAGGCTTAGGTGCTTCATCAGGTTGCTCGTGAGAATCAGCTCTCTATAAAATTTATTGAAGTATTTAAGGATGTGCGGTGATTAACTGACAACTGAAAACCTGTAAGTATACTAAAGTAGCATTGTAGGAATATAAGGACCCTACAAATTCAAGAGCATTACTTGTATCTTTATCAATAAACTATGAAAAGAAATTACTGCGCTGGTAATGTAAAAGACAAAGTTGACTTTTTAGCAGAACTTCTTTCTTACTTTCAGAACACAGATATCGTAATATTATTGTGCCAGGCAAACGCGATTCAGATGTGTCTTCAATAAAATAAATGGAAGGTATATGATCACTTACCTCTATTGTCCAAGCAAATGATCAGCTAACAAATAAAAAACAAAACAAAACGAAAGAAAAAGAACAAGACAAAAATATTCTCTGGTTTATTGTTATTAATAGTGCACCTGGTGAATTACACGAAGTTCTTTTTCTCTCATGGATATATACTCCTCCAAGGATTGTGAACTCGCTGGCTAAAGAATATATAATTAAAAACGTTATTAAGAACTTAATATATTATTACAATAGACCGGATGAGATTTTACCTGCCCTTTTTCAAACTTCTTAGATGTAACTCCTGTTTCTGATACCTGTCGACTAGATCTTCTACTAGACTTTCTGTCATTCGGGTCTGGAGATCTCTGTCTACCACCCTTATCTATACTTCCTTTTCTTTTTTTACCACTTGGATCTTTTACGTCTTTGCTAATATCTTTCTCATCAGAGTTTCTTTTTCCAGCATGTATTTTTATTTCAGTAACTTTGAAAGTACTGCGCGTTTCCTTTACACCTTTATGTACATTTGCGGTAACTTCTACACGTCTTTCTAATATTCTTAATTGTCTTGCTACGAGGTAAAGTATGGTTTGTATGAGCTTGAAATTTACAGTATTTCCCTAGAATGGCATAGGGTTAAAATACGAGTAAATTTGTACGATTATTATGAGTATTGTTTTCTCAGAGTGCGCAGTATTATCATACAGATATTATGTACTCTGTGGTTCATACAGATAGACTGCAAGATCGAGGTCGATTTATTTTTGGCAAAACTGTAATATTATACTCACATCTAAATCACCGAAGGCAGTATCTATTAAATCGCGAACATTCATAATTATATTATTTGCTCGAGACGAGTCTTCCTCCATAATAGATTTTTTTTGTGATCCTATAAATCTATCAAAAATAAAATGTTTCCAATCTAGTTGGTACCAAGATTGTTGTTGTATTTGTTTAGTGTTGTCATTACCGTGATTACTTGACAATTAAAAAATGTCAAATCCTTTATGACCTACTTAATGCGATAAGTCGAAAGAGGTCATATGATTTCGTTCATCCTCATTTTAATTTTTTTCCATTCAGTAACAGTTTACCATAACATAGTTTCAATCCATACTCCATACTATCCATACTAATATTATAAATTACTAGCAGCGCCCCACCCCTAGTTGTATCCCTAGGAACGAGATTTTCGGAATAAAACGTAGTCTATGTCAGTTGCCGGCACCAAATCTATCTACATAACAATTTTCATTTTATGAGTATCCCTATCATATTCAACTACCAAAATTATTATATCATGTCAATAGCTTAACACCCCTGACATCAATGTTTTTGGTTTTATTTTAATAAAAATTGCCTTTATTATTAACTAGCTTTCTGCGGCGCTGTTTCACCCGCGTCTTTGCTTACTGATCTGCGCTCATCGCCAGTAGCGTGATGTTACCTAGTGTATAGCCTTCCTAGAAAACTAGGCTATCATACGCAAAAAGAAATTTTTCAAATCCAACTGGCAGTTCAAGAGATTAGCACGTTCAAACAAACAAACTCTTTCGCTTTATATAATAGTATAAATAGTAATAAGCATAGATTTGAATGTTTTGTAGACATTTCACGTTTGGAAAATCAAACCAGTCAGACTGCTGACAAAAACTCAATTCATAGTTTTTTTTTAATAAATTATTATTATAAGCATAATTATATGCTTACCAAATTAACTCTGTCTGATGTTAAACAGTCAGTGGAATCCAAAACTATTGATCAATTATCAGATTTGGTTTATATTTTTGTCTAGTTTGGTATTTAAGGTTTTCGATGAATGTTCAACTTATGTGGCATGATTTCGCAAACAGTTATATCATGTTATAGTGACGGAGGTAACTAAACCAGGTTACAAGTTACGTCGAGTCCGCGTGATACTCCTGATTTTGACTAAACGGACTACAGAACAAAAATACTTATTTATGTAAGTAGGTTTTGTTGTAGAACTTTCTGTATTTTCTGAGTTAGGCCAAGAAGCTTGTAGTTAGCCTTATTTGGTTTTGAGTTTTAAAAATACGGTAATTTAATATGGTACTATCTATACAATGTTCAATTTTGTAGATCTTAAAAAATATGGTGTTTTATTATTAGGAACAAAAATAACTAGGCGCTGTAGAAACATGTTTATATTTCACGATATTTACATGTATTCCAACATAAATATTAATAGGTCCTTATAAAAATGTGAAAAATTTAAAATATAATGGTATCGATAATCAAAATTCGTACATATTTACAATGTTTATAATAATTAGACAACACATAAATATCAAAGCTCCCCTCGAACTGGTTTCACGAACAATGTATAGGTTTCCATGCCTATTGGATAAATTTAAAATATTATTAGTAAATAATAAATGTAATTACATAATGATAGTGGAAGTTATACAGATTTCGTTGCGTCTGTTCGGAGGGAGCTTATTTATACAATTTTATTATAAGAACCAATAACGTTCGAGACTAACACTTTTCATTGAGTTTATTTCTGATTAATCCTGCACGCGATCGAAGTAACTTAAACACTTGAAAAATTTATAAAATTTTCTACCTATCTAAAAATATAACTACAATATATTCATCTATTTATCGTATAAAGTGAACTAATTTAATTAGGCACGAGTCCGACAGTCAGTAGAGCGCGAGGTGGCGCAGGCGGGCGCTTCAAGGAGCGGCGGGGGCGGCGGCGAGGCTGCAGGGGGAGCCCGCCCCGCACCCGCACTATGACTAGAGGTTGTCTGCGCTGCAGACGTCGACATCGGCTTGGGTTTCTCAGCGTTATCAACATTGGACTTGTAGTCTCTATAAGCCTTAGCTTCACTTATATAGTTTTTCGATTGTCTATCGTATTTTTTAAACTTATTAAGTTCGTGAGGCACTAAAACAGCGAGAGGTGGTATTGGGGGAATGTATGCATGAGGTTCATAATTATCATCTACGTAGTCGTTCGGATTCCAAACGGTTGTTGTCGTTGCGAGCGCTGGCGTATAAGAAGATTTGTGTGCTACAGTAGCCTGTGACGTTGTTGATGACGTAGTTGCTGTCATGTTTTCTAACAAAAAATCAATTGCCATCGTTGCTGTAGCTAAAACTGTAATTAAACTTCTATTTTTGTTAGATCTAGTTTTTCGCCGTTTTTGAAGTTTTGGCACATCGAGAAAGAATGGATCAAAGATCAGATCTGATTCTTTATAATCGTCGTAATTTATCGGAACTATTGGCTTAACTGCGCTAACCACATTGCCGACCGTATAATTCAACCGTTTCCCATTGCTGTCACTAACCGATGCGCTGGCTGTGACGATGACTCGTGGAGGACTTTTAAATTTAATAGGAGGCCTTTCAGTTGTATTTGGTGGAGCAACTGACCGTGCCGATAGAGTAGACTCTGTTTCTGGTATAATGTCATCACTTCGTTTACGGTCATAGTAATACGGATTAAACGGTAATGGTCGTTGAGCAGGCAATGATTGTGAATACGGTTGAGGACGATTTTGTTGCTTGATTGATGTTTCATGTCTCTCAGAAGATTGAGAAGTCGGTCCGGGTCTCAATAACTGATCTCGTGGATCTATTGTCGTTGCTCGAAAAGGTTGAGGTCGCTGTACGAAAGGTACAGGTCGTGGTGCTGCGGGTCGCGGTGCGGTTCTTGATGACTCATAAGGAAAGTGGTCGAACTGATGTGGTGGTGGTGGTGCGTGTGTTATATAAACTCCATCTGCAGGTCGGAAACTTTGACGTTGGAAAGAAATGGCATCAGATCCTGGTCCTCGATGTCGGTATATAAATTCTTGAGGTGAAAGTAGTGACGGATCTAGTGTTGGAAGAGATGGTGCAGATGGTGCTGAAGGAGCTGACGGTGCTGATGGTGCTAATGGCCCCGATGGACCGGAGAGAGCTTCCGCTGCAGACGGTAGTGAAGGTGAAAATGATGGTGAAGGAGGAGACAATGAAGATAGAATAGGCGAGGGTGAAGATATTAAGTGTGGTAGTGGCGATGGAAGACGGGGTGAAGTTGAAGTTATAATTGTTGTAGTTGGAGGTCTAGTTGTAGTTGTTGTTGTAGTCGTCGTAGTGGTTATGGAGTGTGTGGTAGTAGTTGTTTGATGGTGTACATAGTCTTCGTAATCAGCTTCTTCATCCTCATCTTGATACTCTAAAATGAAATTAGTAAATTAAAAATAATGTAATGTAAAGAAGTACAAAAAATTGCGTTTATCGTTGCGTTAATACGGATATCATTAATAAGACAAAAAATGCTAATATTAAACAGTATTAGCATATATATCCCAATACCACTGTCAACGTCTTTGTTGACTTGCTGATTTATATGAAGCTGATTGCATTATGTTTTTTTCGGTAAAAATACGCGTTTGATTCGGAGAGCACTTTATCTTAGCTTATGGCAAAAAATATAGAATAACGTGTAATAATTTGAGGAGTCAGTATTGTCCAAACATTACGATGTTAAGAGGAGTGCCAAATTATATTAGAAACCTTCGGCTTTTAAACTCTGAATTCAAATTATGTAGTTATTTACCAAATTAGAGAGTGTAAAAAAGAAAATAATTGAAATGTATCTACCTTCAGTAAGCTCTTCGTTCTCTGATGCTGTTAATGGTGGATGAGTAGGTTGAGTCTGTAATGGTATTTTCAGCTCATCTCGTTTTATCTCCTGTATAGGATCTTCTGTGGAGTCGGTAGCATCTGTTGAGTGCCCTTGTATTTTATCTTGAGTTGTTGTTGGAATATCATCAACAGAGGGATCTGTTTCATGGTTTGGTTTGGTCTGTTGATGAGACTGTTCCGTCGGTTGGGCTTGAGGTTTTTGTTGGTCTGGCTGTATGATTGGCGGCGCCGTGCTACCATATAACTCTAAATTTAAGCTGTAGAACTTTTCAGACTTTGTACAATCTACTTCATCTACTCTTTCACATACTCTTGTCTCCTGAAATGAGATAAATTTAATCGTTAAAACATATCAGTGAATTTCCAAATTTTAAAATTGATCGGTTTCTATAAAATGTAGCTATAAATTGCTTGGCCAATGGTTTGGAAAAAAATATATAGTACTGATGTCAATAATCTATTTTAAATCTCTGAAATAAACGTTTAAAATAGATAAGAAATAAGTGTTACCTGGTCAAAGACAGTGCCATTCAGGCACAGGAACTTAATGTCCATAGGTTCATCGTGCTGGCCCACCGTGCATACGTGGAACATCTGACACGAGGTCTCGAGGTCGGCGTAGTATCCACCAATAACCTTGCCTTCGCACGTAAAGTTTGTCTCGGGCAAGTTGTCGAAGTCCAAATACTGAAAGAGAAAATAGAGATTCAAAGTTACAAAACATTATAAAAACGCCGCACCTAGGTTTTGGGTAATTGGAAAAATATTCAAATCACAATGGTTTCAGTTCTATAACGTTTGTATGACCCTGAATAATGATTTATATATTGATGTGAATTTATTTCTTTAAAAGGTGAGGTGACTATAAAAAAGCTCTAAGGTATTTTTGCTGCTCTTTGACTGCAATAGATCTATTTAGTTTTATTAAAGTTCAAACTTATTTTTAGGTTAGCTACGGAAGTGAAGTAGTATTTAAATTGTATTTGATACTCACACCCGGTTGAATAGACCTGGATATTCGAAACTCGTTCTGGAATATGAATATCAGCAACCACAGCCAAACTGAAACCAAAAACCATGTGTGATATTATATTATGGAATTTATACGTAACTGTTGGAGATCAGTTACAGCTTTTTGGGGTTGATCTTGATTTATATTTTATTGATACCCGTACCCCGTATATTTTTTTTTAAAGTTGGTATTAAACTAATATTTTTTTAAAAATATTAATTTCGGAAATAGATAAAAAATTAGTAATACTTGATTGTATAATGATGATTATAGCAGTGGGATTTGACTCTCACTTGCTCATTATTTTAATCCTAAATAAAGTATAGTAGAACCTTGTAAGGCAGAGGCGGTGCGCACTATATACGCGCCGCCGGCTGAGATCCGAGCCTGCCGCCGCATCTGGAATCAAAACAGAATATCCACATTAGTCCTAATTTATTTAGCTGAAGTTTCAGTCCTAAATGATCTTAAAAGTGTTGATAACAGCCTAAGTACAAATATTGAACCTATACACGAGCAGATAGAGTGAATTAGGCTATTTAAATTGGCAGATGAGAGCATCAATAAATCGAACAGGTCAAAGAATTGTCTGCGTTAAATCTCTTCAGGTAGATATTTACTTTAAAACTTAAAGTTTAAGGTATCGAAATGATTTTAAATTTTAGCTTAAAGATAACAATCTCTCACGCGCTTCTATACCAGCCGGTATAGAAGCGCGTGAGAGATTGTTATCCAAAACCAGGAACATCAATAAGTATCAGAGCTGTTGTTGATTGCTCTTCATTTGGCTCTCATGCTGATGTTATTAATGAATTCTCAGATCAGTAAGGAAGTGGGAATCAATTACTTGTAGCCTCGCGTATAAACGGAGGTGTAAACAAAGCAAAGATGAAGAATAGGTAGGTCGACGTGTTCACACGCACATCGCGCTTCGGAACAATTGTGTTGCGGTTGCGACATTCACAATTAACCATCCACAATGAATTGTTCCGATATACCTCATCTCAAATTATATAATTATGTAGGTAGCTAATTCGATGCAGACTACCATTCTACTTTTTAGTTCAACTGATAAATTTTTAGAGATTTTGTTTTGCGTTTGTTTAACAGAATTTAATTTTTTAATACTGAGTAGATATTCTAGTAGTAATAGAAATAATGAGTAGGTACCATGGTCTAGATGATTTATAAACTGCTATAGCATTTATTTCTGCCAGAATGGATAGAGTTGATAATGAATTTAAGGTAAAACATAGCAGGTAGGACATAGCTTTACTCAAGTAATGACATAATTATCGCTAAGCTGCTTGTATTGAGGACGTTGCTAGATGTGCTCTTTCCAATCATTTAAATAAGTTAAATTTTAGAGAAATAGCCTAAAATGAAACACATAAGTAAAGTAGTAAATAAAACGACTTCTTTAAATAAACGTATTTCGACGCTAAAATTAAAAACCGGCCATTTGCGAGATCGGCTCGCGCACGAAGGTTGCCGTACTATAGTTTCTATGTATATATAATATGTATGTATTAACAAAAAAAAAGTATTTAGGTAAGTATGTATATCCGCATTCTAGAACACATACCTCAAGCTCTAAAATATAATTATGCTTACTTTGGCGTTGTGTATAGTTGTTGTGATATTATTTTTATTATCTATCAAAACAGCAATAACATTGTGTCTGTTGTATAGGAGCCCCTCTTAAATATTTGTTTTATTTTGATTTAATTTTTTATTTTTAAAGTGTATCAAAATATTCTGTGAATATTACAATCGTCTACTGTTGCCGTTATCAATATCAAACAAAAATGAGCAATAAAATCACGTCTGTTGTATGGGAGCTCCCTTGAATATTTAGTTTATTCTGTTTAGTAGTAATAGCGGTAACAGAAATACTTACATCGTCTGTGAAATTTTCAACTCTCTAAATAACACGATACGTGAGTTACAGCCTGGTGACAGACAGACAGTCGGACAGAGTCTTAGTAATAGGGTCTCGTTTTACCCTTTGGGTACGGAACCGTAAAAATGCCACGACAAATGATTACAGAGAAGACAATTATTAAGTCACTTATGCACTAGTAAGTGATATTTAATTGTAGCAAAATGTCAAGGTATTTAATGAATTTATGCTTTCATAATTACAAATATTAGTTACAGTAAAATCCAATTAATACGAACTTTTTGTATTAAGTAGGTACTCATATTTAACTGCAATTTAACAATATAAAAAAGTAAGTAGATCTAGAAGCGTAGTTCAGTTGTTGCTTCAGTAAAGTTAAATCTTAGAAATAAACAGACAAAGATAATACAAATCGTTAGACTTTGTAAGAGTTCTATAACTTTTATAACTTCTACTAGGAAACTAGGAAAATATTATGTGAGTACACGAGTATTATTTAAATAAAACTTACATCATACCACCCGAAAGACTGAGGACAAGCAGTAGTTTTATGATAAGCTTCGTCCAGAACAAGCTGTTTGCATTATTAATTACGCTTGGCAGGCGGTACCAACAACCCAAAAGATGTGATATCTACTGAGTACCTACGCATGTAACACTGGTGTCCTATAGGGCAGCCGGGTATACTTGATATTCTCTAAGTCGCTTCTTACGATGCCCAAGAGAAGATATATTGGCTGGTTTTATATTCAAGACTGGAGATCACGCGGTCATTCATAATGCGCAAATGAGCATTGTACACTTATTACATATGTGAGATTTTAACGCGTCATCTCTTTACCATGACATGAGCACCTTTCAATTGAAAATAATTACTGATACATGCCTCATTGCATGTATATTAAACAAAGAAAATGATCTGATTTTTATTTAACCCTTTTTACGAATGAAACCATTAGCAAGACCATTACTGTTACATAAGGCGTATTTAAATCGTAACAGCTGATATGTCTATACACAATCAGACAGTTAAATATTAGGTACATATACTTTTTACTTTTTTACATATATGCTTAGGGTATAATACTACTACTACTTTCCAAATACAAACAACTAAAATTCTTTGCGTATTAAGTACTTCTTATTAGGACAATAACACCCAAATGGTTAAATGGCAGTTAATGGCAAGTAAATGGCTAGTTAGATAGATTTAATAGCATTTCTGTCGCTAAAGTTTATTTTTATGTGACAAACATAAGATAAGATCTAAAAGTTACTTAAAATTTTGTAATATTTCAATATTTAGGCATAATATTATAAAAAACTGATACTCGTACATTCTCAGCGTTTATCTTTAATGAATTAGAAGAGGTGAGTTACACTTAAGTATTGTTGGCTAGCTTTATAAAAGAGAGAACGAATATGATGCTATACTCTGGCCACAATTTCAAAGGATTGATGCATTTTACGCCCAGAGACTGCAAAGCGCTGAAGCAATTCTTACCTGGCTACCACACGAGGTTACACCTCTCATTCAAATTACGAGTTTATTGTTCAAATTGTGCACAAAGCTCGTAATTATCAAGCTTGTGCTTCGAAAGTGCCGACAATAATCACGATCACAGGTAGAGATTATGTCTACATTATGAAATCGAAAAGTCGAGCCGCTGATTACTTATTTGACCATTTTAATCATGCGTTGATTAATAAGTTCAGAATTTGACTTCAATTTAGGTATACAATGCTCTGTGCCGATAAACAACAAAGCCAAAGAAATCAATTTGCAGTTCAACATTATTATTATTTCTATGTATAATATGTATGTATTTACAAATAAAAAGTATTTAAGTATGTATATCCGCATTCTAGAACCCTTAACACAAGCATATAATATGCTTACTTTGGGTCTAGATGGCGTTGTGTGTAGTTGTTGAAATATTATTATTATTATTATATTATTATCATATAATAACTGTACTTACCAAAAATATAGCTGTTACGATGATGTATTTGGAGAAAGTAATTTTTTAAAAAAAGGGTAAGTAGCGTTCTACGTTTTGATAAACATTGCCTATATTATTCTACCGAACCGTTATATTACCAGTATTACCACTAGGACTATACATAATATTCGTATATTGAAAGTTGTACAATATAGAACCATAAAATTACTTAAAATTATATCACAAGAAATAATCTAGTCTAGTATCAAGTAGTTTAAGATGTTTCACAGAACCAGTGATTTGTTCACTTGGCGTTGGCGACATATAATAGCGTTGGACATTATTCGATACCGTGAAAGCTGTTGCAATCAGCAGTTGTGTCAGATTGTTTTTGGGGCGTGGTTTCCTTGATGTAAGTAGTAAGACCGACGGGCACTGGACCGGCGCGAAACTAGAGCACTGCGAGTGACAGAATCAGCAAGGCTTTGAATTGATAATGCATTTTTAAGACATTTTTGTTTTTAAATAATACACATGTAAGCTGTCCACGTAGTGTTTAAGTAGGACGTTACCATATTAGAGAATAAAGAACAATACGAGCACTTAAAAACCGTGCACATTGCAAATATTACTTCGTCACAAAATACATATATAATTATGTTATCACCATGCTTCGTCCTGCCTTCGCCTGTAATAAAACTGTCTTGGATTTATACATTTCTTTGCGAATGTTTCTATTGTGCAATTATTTGTGGCACTGTTTTTAAAGCATATTTCACAGGCATTAAATAATCTACTGGCGTGTCACCAGAACTAGTTTTTATTGAGAGTGGAAATAAGTGTAATGTTTAAACTAGAAGTATAAATAGATTAGCACTGAGACGAAAGAGGCAAGTCGAAGAAGTTTCATCATCAAGCGCGCCATTCCCGATTGTCATTGAGTATTTTACAACGATTGCCATATTGATCTTACGAACCCTTATACTAATCCATTATTATACCTACACAGATTACTCAGGCTACATGTAACAATTGCCGCTATTGACGTTTTTCGTGTTTAAGCTCTGCACGAAATAGTAGTAATTTCTGAGCTAATGTAAATTTTAAACTAAAATGTACTTTTTAAATTTATCTTGAACTGTACTCATACGTTAATCAGCGCATCTCAGAGAAATCTAAACTATGACAAGTAAAGCACAAAAGTGTTGTGATGGTCATTATCATTCTAATCTAAACCATACAATAAATAAATAAAAGTGAGGTTTCTTTGATACATCTGCGTCTGATCTATAATAGAAAACGGCCCTTGTTATGGATATGAAAAATGATATGAAAGACTTCTTGTAAAGTCTTGTAGGTAGAGTACTTTAATTTTTTGGGTTCGCTGTAGGCGCTAAGACTGAACCAAGCTCAAGAATTAAGTTGCAGATTCATTTACCCGTTCATTTATTCATTCTATCGTATATACCTACACTAGCTTACCGCAGCGCGGTTTTACACGCGTCTTTGCTTACTGTTCTGCTCCTGACGCCAGTAGCGTTATGGTACATAGCCTATAACCACGGTAATACTATCCTTACAGTATTCCAACTTCATACAAACGGACGAAGCGCGAGTTATGCCTACGCGCCTTACAATAACCGCGCGATTTTCACTAAAAATAAGTTAAAGTTCATATTTCATATGAAGAGTAGGATTTATTGTGCTGTTTTTGGTTGCATGAATTCGTCAATAACGCATCTAGAGATAACTTTGTTTAGATACCTGGAAACTCTGAAAGGTAAGACTATAAAATAATTTTACTTACTAGTACGTAGGTACATAAAGTGTATCTTATTAATGGATAAGTATTTCCTTTTATCTCCCGAAAAAAAAGATGTCTGTATCAATAAATAAAGTTAATAGAGTAAAGGAAAGTGATTGACACGAGTGAAATCGGTAGGTAAATAGGCGGTTCATGAATCATGATACGGTAGGTACGCTTGTGTTAAAACCTCGTGGCACGTGTGTTTTGTTTTGTTAGTTTGTATAATTCAAAGTAAAGACGTGGTATTTTATTATTAATAATAGTTGTTTATTTTTTCTTCTATTATTCATACACACAGTAGTGTGTATGAATAATAGAAGAAAAAATAAATTTCCAATCAAAAAACAACATGCATTTTTATTGAACACTTGCAATTTAATTCACAAAGTATTTTATTTGTTTATATAAAAAAGTATATTTACAATCAGAAAACTAAATGGAAACACAAAGTAGGCAAATGTAATTAAAGTGCTGAAGGCGGGCAGCCCTATAGCATGTTTATGTACCGTGCGGCTGTAGGCATTTATTTAAAAAATAAGGCTGAGTTACAATACTGTATAGATAGTATTACCGTGCTTTATCCTTCCTCAAGAATCGGGCTATCATACGTAAAAAGAATACGCAAACAAGAAAACTTTTTCGCTTTACTTCTTCTTACTTATATATACTTCTCTTCTTCTTCGCTTTATAATAGTATAGATACTTCTCTCGGTTGTACTCTTTCTTGTCTTTTGTTTGAAATAATAAATATTTTAATTCACGTCGAAATCCTACGAGATATGTTCGATACACTAACAAAATAATACTATCGAGATCTTTGCCCAACAATGTAACATTATTATACACTAGTTAGCAAACCTTCCAGATAAGTGTATCTACTTAACTGAAGTAGGCAATTGTTACGCCTTAATATATCGTTGTTATTTCCTAGGAGAATGAATGTATTGTGACCTAAATCTGTACGATAATCCCTTTAGGCATAAACTATAGTTTTATTGTCTGTAAAGTGCAACACTGGTGGCAAAAGCATTGCGTGATTTGTGCAGTTTAGGTATATGATAGTTAAAATATGTTATTGTTGCCATTCTCTTTGTTGTTTTTTCATAATCTCAACCCTTTCTGTTCGAGGTTTCGATATCAAGTATGTACCAATGTGACTTTTTCAAAGTCTGTATTTGCGAATTCATCTGCACATTATTGACTTATCGGAAACCCATTGTAAAAACCATTGTAAAAGAAGTATATTTACATGAACATAACTACATAGAGACACGGTCTTATTTCTAATAGAAGATTGTTCAAAATGAAGCTGACCGATTGAGATCACACTTTAAAGAAGTCTGCTGTCATCGCGACTATATTTACATAATATATTAATATGTAGTGTGTACCTTATTTTTATTTAGCATAGTTTATATGGTTATTGGTGTTAATTATAAATTAGAACATAAAACACTAATTGAATTATTTGACAGGAAATTTAAGGAGAAGATAATTATATTATAATTCTATTTAGCAATAATAATCACAAGGTCAAAATCGTATTACTGATCAAATATTTAAATATTTAATAAAATAAATTATTATTATACATATCGTATTTTTTATTATAATTGGCAATTTAATTGACAGTTTAAGCTTGATAATTCACGAAGGACGTATAAATGATTGCCAATTTGTACTTACTTATATTGCTATTGAATTTTATAATACGTACTCATATGATTGTGTGGGAAAATCGATCAGTAAGGATATCTACCTATTGCTTTTACTATAAATCTAATTAATAAATTTAAATAATTAATTTAAATAAATAATTAATTTAAATAATTGTTTAAGCTTCATGATTTGACGTATAAATTGTTGAGAACATTTCTATTAAATATTATACAAAAGCACCTATACATATTAGATTGTTTGAAAAAGGCTGTTTCTAAGAGCATTTACCTACCGACTTACTTTATAATGGAGGCGATATATATTATTATCTTTAAACTCCATTACACTAGATTCACGTAACACCAATTACAACCTTATAGTATAGGAAGCATATTGCATAACATTGAACTATGTGCGTATGATTTACTGCGAGAATATATAAAAACAATTGAAACAAAATGTTGATCTCTTATCTAAATCGTGAGTACAATTAAAGAAGCAATGCGTCGAAAAAGCATAATAGCTATTAATATTGGATAATACAATAATTAGTCTTGGCTTACAATTTATGCTGTACGTGACTGTACTGCGAATACTGAGGTAGGAACTACTATCTCGAAATAATAGCCGCTCACCATGTCATGTCTGACATAAGAGATAAAACTTCGATTATTGAGACTCAGGGTAGATAAAATTGTTGATGACCGGTTATGAACTATGGTATTGACATGGACTCGTCTGCATTATCATTATTAGATATTATTTAACTTATTGAATATGTAGTTATTTTATTTATATATTACGAGATAAAATTATACCATTACAAAAAATATCAGTGCAACATATCTAATCTCTGCTAAAGGTTTAATTTGTATTTATCCAAATCTCTATGGTATTCTCCACAGTTTCACAACACATTAGGTGGCTACAATTATAATATGAGGTCTACGATGCGAAAATGTTTATTTTCTTATACCACGAGGTCACACGGTTACAAAATATAAAGGATTATGCCCATCGAATTATTTGTTAAATGTATACAAAGAGTCAAAGGTTATAAGAAAGCTAGACGATGCATGGGAACCTTAGATGTCATAACTTTTTACGGTGTATTATTTTTAAGATATGTTTTGCTAGAGGTTTTTATGCAAGAACGTTGACGTATAACCAAAATATATTTGGATCAAAGTTTTGCAATCACGTTAGCAATATGCAAATTTTATAGCATTACTTCTTTGTTCAGTAGACGCATCCTGTGGCATGAGTTTTGCTAGTGTCGCAAAATTAAATAAAGTTTTGATTTGATGCATTTATCTATATATAGACAAATCTATATTTCCCAAAGAACTCATACTCTAAGCAACAGAACTTTATTTCGTAAAATTATCAAAACTTGAGTGTGTGATTAACGAAAATGTATTTTGTCAATTAATAATTAATCATAAATATGCTCTCGATACGGCGAGAGCCTCGGTGTTGAATGTTGACAGGGGACTAATAGCTGAAATAAATCAATTACCTACCTAATTATATATTATTATGTAATTGTTTTAAATTAATTAATTACTATTATATCCAAAAAAAAATTACTTGTTTTCGATAGACATAACGAATATCGATAGAAATATATTTTGAAAGTTTGAGTGAATGTCTTCCTTCTAGGTGAACGTATTAGTAAACTTACGAAGACGTGGTATTCAGTGTTACATTTTTTGAAGTTAAGTAACGCAACCATATATTAAGAATGTAAAAGTGAAAATGTCAGAAATATAAAATATTGTAATGTAACTCTTTTTCTATTTCAGTCGTAACTCCATTTATGTATTAGAGTCAACTACAACCAAATCTTTGAGTTTTACCGACTGCGATTGATTTTATTTGAATCATCCTGGAGCGATTATCTGGCTTTCACATCACATCGCGGACATTCAATGATTATAGGTACTTTAGTGTAGTTACTCATGTTTTTATTCTCCGAACACAATTCAGACTGATACAACTACAACGAGCTCTTCGAGGCACCGACGGGTTTCTACATGGTTTAATACCTACACAGTCATACACTGATCACAACAAAGAAGTATTAATTTCGCTAAAAGATACCAGCTTCTGTATCCACAGTAATCTGTTCGAAAGTCAGCTGTAATACTACCACGTATCTATCTCGAAGATTACAATGCCAGAAAAAATCTGGCTTGCACAAATGCTGCTTATTATCAAACGTTCATAAAGTTACCGTATCGTATTTCAATGCCAATTGCCGATCCGACAGGTCCGAAAACACTTTTAACAGATTCTATCGAAAACTCCACGCTCCGATAGAATCGTAAAAAGTCATCGGATTAAGGATAGTAAACTTTCCTCTCAAATTCAGTAAGGGTCAATGATTCTCGATGTCTGATTCTCACGTGACAAAGTGCGTTCAAGCTATTTATTGATACGTCAATATGTGTTAATACAGTTTCCCATACAATGGTAAGAGTACCTTGTTATTGAACAAGGCTTTGCACCACTAATACTACGAATAAACTCACACGAGTTCATATTACAATATGCTATTTTTCCTCTTTCGAATGCTATAGATACTTACTATAGGTACATCTATATATAACAAGCAAGGCCATGTGGTTATTAGTATATAATTACAGCTCAGAGTACTACGACACTTGGAATGTTTTGTGCTGGTTACTTTATGATACTATTTTTTTTACGGGGCTGTTTTTGGTTCAGAATATTTCCGTTTAGTAAACCAAGGAAACAGCATTACCTGCGTAATATAAATATCACCTTATAAAGAAGATCTTCAGACTGATAAAGTGATTTTCTTTCCCGATTGTTTATAATGTTCAAAAAAATTACTTACATGCCTAATTGGTATACATACGTTTACTATATTATTTACTACCTATACAAATAACTTTGTGTAAAAAGACAATTAAAAAAAATTACTACCAAGGCCAATTCGACTCCAATTAGATTTTATCACCGATCGTTTTAATCTTACAAATAAAATTTGATTAAAATACATGTGATCGAATTCAAATAACTTATTTAGATCAGTCGTGACTTAATCTTATTAGTTTGTCTTTGCACAACAGTCGCCCCGTGTCTATTAGCTATGCCATTATAATGTAACATACGGACAACAAAAAGCTACACATGAACGATGCAAGCGATGTAACGGACCATGTGGGCCATCGCACCGCGCTGCGACGGCTTCGTGGCAGTCCGTTATGTCATCAAGTATGTCGAGGCTCGCGTCCCAGGCACTTAGTTGCCAACAATATGCCGGTCACTATGCTACGGTACCACCGCACTACCGTACACCACATATTTATGTTAAACTAGCTGCGTGCCACGTTTTCGCCCGCGCCTAAAATGTGTTTTGTCTCCCTCGGGAATCAGACTGATTTTTGGGATAAAAAGTAGCCTATGTCCGTCTCCGGCACCGTATCTATCTTTTATTCATTTTTTCATCCAAATAGTATCAGCCGTTTAGGCGCTAAGAAGGCGCTGCGCTGGTAAGAAACACACACACATACATACATACACGCACACAAACTTTCGCATATATGATATTAGTGGGATACTTGCACAAGGTTCACAAATTATGCATTGGATCATTTGACCACATTGTTGTTCACAATATTCACTAATTTCAATATAAGTTCAGTCATGTAAAACAAAATAAAGTATACCCATTGATCTATAATCACGAACTAGTTCTTCTTCAATTGACCGTATAATCAGTTATCCGCATCAGAATTATGTAACAATTAGTCGTGTTTTGCTCTTTTGATCTCGAGAAATCTACGTCTGTAACTTATCAGGATTTAACCTAGCGCAGTTGGCATTCACAATACTTCTTTAATTTTACATACTAGATCCTTTCATTACGATAATATTATATCAAATGTCATGTCATGTTCTGATTCGAATCTGATTTTTTTTTATTGCAGACAGTGGCAGACGAGCAAAGAGCCCACGTAAAGTAAGTAGTAACTGTCGCTCATGGAAGATTCAGAGTCCCTAGTATTGCTCCAGCAATGCTAGGGATTCTGCGAAGCTGGCTACTGTGAAGGGAGTGGGGTAGGTGAAAGGATGAGGGAGGTGAGGAGAAATGATGGCACTCTCACTCACCGAACGAAACACAATAGTACGAGTACTATTACTCTTACGTCGATCTTCTATGAGAGGATAGTACTTTCCTGGTCGATCCTGCCCATTCATGCTGAAAACAGCGTGCATCTACTACCGTGAAAATACACAAATATACAAATAATATCGAAATACAGGAAGAGAATCGCGATGAAGAAAACACAATACAAAGAATCATTGCATAAAATGATCTTTGATCAATATATTTTGACCACTTTGGCAATATCAAAATCGACTAAGTGGTTAACTTTTGAAGACATTACAATTGATGTCTCGTATTATGATGAAATTATGACATGTTCAAATAAGGAATAAGCATGAATAAGTTAGGTCTTAGATTGAGAATGTGATAAAGACAAACGTAATAAAAGCACGAACAATGGGTCGCCTACTCGCTTAACACAATTAAGTTAATAATTGTAGACTATGTCGACACGCGTGGTGAATATTACCTGTGCCATATTTGGCCAGTTTAACTACCGGTTGTGTACTTAATCCCGGGACTGATTCACGACATGATTATCCTTATCAATTACAGAGACGCGTTCTCGCCTACACCCGGCGTGTATACTCAATTGTTGTAGGTACGTTTATGGGACTAAGATATTTTTATTGTTAACTCATCTTGGATCACATCTGTTAACGTTACGAAATGTCTCTTGTAAGGTCGTTGTATGCAATTGTATCAGGGCACTCGTAAAAGCTTTCCTTACGTACCTGTCTGGTCTAGTTTTCGCAACGTGTTGTAGCAAAACTGTTTAAAGTACTTTAAGTAGTAATAATATAGGCACATGAACTGTTATAAGTCTATTCTATTATATTTAGGACAATACTGAACACATACCAGTGATGTTTGTATACTTATAGAGCACTAAACAGCAGAGTCTTCTAAGTGATTGACAGTGAGTCACTCGTTTCGTACGAAACTCATTCACAGGATATGAGACAATTTATTACAACGGTTAAGTACGCAGTATAAAACTGTAGTATAATAGGTACATTTATTGTTACGTAAGAACTATGTACATCTTGTGGAAATCAACTATTCATAACAAGTCAACGTGGAAATGAAAGTAGAGCAACTTTGTCTTACATACTGAACTGCATTTATAATTTTATTAAAATTATGAACAACAAAACTGTTTGATGTAGACTGATCAGAAGAGTTAGGGTCGGCAAATGTAAAAGTGAACCATATAAGGACAGTTCTATGTTTTATTTGTAATGTATATTGATTATCTTTAAACATAAAACTTTATGTTTAACAATGACGTATGTGTGTACAACATCACGAACATACATTAATTTAATTACCTATGTCAACTGTATGACCTGTCTAACCTGACGACTGAGCTATCGTAGTTTTAAACGCTTTTAATGCTAAAAGAATTATGCAATTTGAAACTCTATTGTTTAACTGAATTATTTAATAAAGTTTAAGTCTTATCGGTACTATTCTTATACACTAAAAAAACTTGGAGCTTATGAGATTTTTGTCCTATGCATCCTGCTTTTAAAATCCTTAGGATTCCTTAGTCACACGTGTGAGACTGCTAGTAGTATGCCTTTGATATGAAAGTACCTAAAGAGTGAAGTGTGGGTCCTTAATAAGTAAATATAGATAACCAAAAATGAAGATACTATGAAGGTATAATATTGAGGCCTTTGGCTAAAAATCCTGACATATCAGAACAAACTCTTCTGCGAGTATTGAGTGATATGACTTTCTATCAAAATAGTATACACAAACACAGAGTACATTTTATAGACTGGGAATAAAAAAATACATAATAGAATCAATATTAAGCGTAAAAAAATTGACAGTGTGGCCGAGGTCATTGTTCGGTAACAAGTTGGCCAATAGTGCGTATCCTGAATGACTACATGGTGGAATGCGGGATGAGGGTCGGAGAAACACGCACACGCGTTAAGATGAGTAGATAGAGTGGGTATGCCTTGTTAAGGCAGCGACTCCACTGACAAGCTGTAGCGGGTTATTAATTTCTAGAATCTTTTACATATTTCTTTGCGGGACTAGTAACAATGGCAATGTGTAATAATCGTCAACTATTAGGGTCTTACTAATAAACACAGAATAGCAAGTTGGTATACTGTGTATTTTTTAACTATAAAAGAGACAAAAACTGATTAGTCTTTGTCCCTTCCGTCCTTCCGTCCCGAGTCTATCACGGTTTCGGGGACTTCCGTAACGCTTTATTTACTGCTGATTCGCGCGCAAGTCGCTAAGGCCGACTGCGAACTTTTGTTTACTTCGCAATGTTTCTTGGTATTTGCTTTTTCTAAGGGTCAGAGCGGTGTTTGTGTGTAAAATATTCTTGTGTGAAGATACGCGATAAGATAGTTAATTAAAATGAAAGAACTCATTTAAAATTGAGCTATGTCAAAAAGAAAATACATATTATTGAAAAATACATACAAAGTAAAAAGCCGTATAGTCGGCGCTCTTTGTATTGTGTATATTTGCTGCTGACATTGAAACCGTTTTTATTATTCAAAAACGAGGTATACGTTCAATCTACAACCTAGGTTCACGAGAGTCCCTGAGAGAGCGATTCAAAGAGATAGGTATATTGACAGTTGCATCCCAATATATATATGCTAATGTTGTTTATGTTAAGAGTAACATTAGTCTATATACTAAAAATTGCGATGTGCATGAGATTAACACCAGGGGTAAGCATAAACTGGTTGGCTCACACTATCGCTTACATAAAGTCCATAACTCGTTTACGGGACTTGGTGTACGTTTATTTAATAAATTACCTATCGACATAATGGATAAGCCCTTAGACAAATTTAAACAAATTGTCAAAAAACATTTAATACTTAAGGGTTACTACACTGTTAATGAGTATCTGAACGATAAAAAGTCATTGGATGCTCGCTTAACGAAGGAGTAAATTATTTTTACTCTTAATTTTAATGACATTATACTTTTAAGGACATATTTTTTGTTAATTGTTCTATGAATGACATTTTTTAATGACATTTTTTATGATTAATAAGAATGCTATATCAAATATTTTTTTAACATTAATTTATTGATACATTTTGACATAATATATAAAATGATTTTTTTTTGTATTAATTTTAAATGACACGATGCCCGAGCAATATTTGAACAGTTAAGTACACATTTTGTATTGTTTTGTTAAAATTGTATACTTAGTATTGTTAAAATTATACATTGTGATTTGTGAAATAGAGGTACATTGTGAACTCCTGTGGTAAATTAAGTTCATCTTACTTTATACTTATACCAAAAATTAACAGTTCATATAATACCTACATAGAAATATTTATCACAGTTCACATGTTGCCTTTACCTTTTTGTAGCAATATGCAAATTGAGGCAGCCTGTAAAGCACACATTTTACTATTTTACTTTTTAATTTTTCTTTACAACATAGAAAGCTGTAAGTAATTAAGTATCTATAGAGTTAAGTGTATTGCCTGCGTCACTTTGCATGCTACTTGAAACTGTAACTTACAAAAATTGTAATAACCTGGCAATTAAAAAGAGTGGCCTGAGTTTCTTGCCAGTTCTTCTCATGTCTCTACTTCGTTAGCGAACTGGCTGTAGGTTAATTTGCTGACATTTTGTAAACTTTGACGTTCATAAGTGTTAATTTAATTAACCTATATGAATAAAGATATATATATTTCATTTCATTTCATTTCATTTGCCGAATAATCGTCGACTACGATATTGGCCGATTAGTCGGCTTTACCGACTAGTCGCCGACTAATCAGCACATGGCTAATAAGCATATTATTATGTTCTGTCGTTATTCAATAATGAAAATACAAAACTCGTAACTATATAATACGAATTTTGGAAACTGTAGTTAAGGAATTATAAATTATCCTTGAATCCAAGTTTCCGTAACTTACTTTTGCGTTCTTGCTTAGCAAGTATTGTACTCGTATTAGCACTATCTACTTATTATAATTAAATCCATTATAATTTTTTATATTGTTGTCTTAACTCATAATTATCAAACATAAAAGACTGTAGATATTATTACCAAACATATACTTGTGTAATTAATTTATGTACCTACTGTGAGCAAGGAAAATTATATAAATCTATGGTGAGCAAACACAACAATTAATACAAAAGTATATTGCGGTATTAACATTAAATATAATATGTAATTATCAATATTTATATAAAAGCGAAAGGTCACTCACTCACTGACTCACTCATCACGAAATATCAGAAACTACAAGTGCTAGTAGTCTCAAATTTTGCATGGGGGTTCCTTTTAGGACGTAGGTGTTCACTAAGACGGGATTTTTGGATTCGACGCCTAAGGGGGTGAAAAGGAGGGGCAAAGTTTGTATAGAACAATGTGATTCCTTGGTCCAATCTACTTCAAATTATGCATAAACATTTTTTAACAGAATTGATGGAAGACGTGTATCGTATTTTATTGAAAATCATCCTTTACCGGGGTTAAAAAGGGGAAAGAAAGTAATTTTAGTAGTGATTTGCTTCGAAGTTGCTATCAATAGTGCTTAGTGCTAAAAATATTTTATTTTGACACATGTTTGAAAACTCAATCAAGATACGTCAAATAATTAAGTTTGCTGTAGTAAAGGCCACAATGAGAATCATAGAAAGGCATATTACGAAATATTTTATTTTTTACATAGATATATATCCACAAAAATAAAGCATTGCAAGTGAAAACATTGCAATGCAATGTAATTGAGGCAACTACACTGACCGGTTATTCTCGAGGAGATTCTGTAGATATTTACTTCCTAAGATTGCCCTAACACTATCAAATACCCCTTCAAATTCAAAAGAGTGCAGTTTCCCATCTAATTTTGCTTCACAATGACCAACGAAATTCAAGGTCAAACTCTTAAGGTAACGGGCGTAGACTTGAGGAAAAGCTCCTTCTCCGCTTCTAACGATCAGTTGTATATGGCTTGCTCCAGAGTAAGCGTACAGAGAACCTGGTAATTCTAGCATCTGAAGTAAAAACAAAATCTATATCTATATTATATAAAAGCGAAAGGTCACTCACTCACTCATTCACTCATCACGAAATCTCAGAAACTACAAGTGCTAGGCGTGTCTAGTGTAGTGTCTTAAATTTTGGACATAGGTGCTCTTTAAGACGGGTTTTTGCGTACTTCTATACTTTTTAAACGGGAGTTTTGATAATAGGATTTTCAAATTACTAGAATGTAATCATTGTTTATGTGTCGTAATGGTCCAGTGGTGAAGACACTCGCTTCGTAAATACGAGGTCGGGGGTTCGAATCTGGGCAAGTACGAATGTGATGTTTCAAATCATTTTATCTGGACATTACTGACTGACGGTGAAGGAACCTGTGAGGAAACTTCTGAGGAAATCTAAAATCGCCAATCCGCCTTGAGCAAGCGTGGCGATCAATGCTCATAGATTCTCTATGCGAGAAGAGGCCTTCCCTTGCAGTGTGATAGTAATCGGGCGCTATGATGAAACTAATTGTTTTAATATGTATTTATTATTCCTTATTAAGTGGTAAAATAGGAGTGGCAAGTTTCGTCAAGTTTCGCAAAATTTCGTCAGTTTTATGGGTAGTTGGTTAATAGATTTAAATGGGATTCATCTTAGAGACGAATTGAACTGATATTTATTACTGATACAATGTACGATTGCTGTAAGATCAGGCAGGAATTATTTTCAGGCACACATCTAAATTATCACGCAAGCGAATAGTTACGCTAGTTGTCTATAAAATTAAATATGACAGTCTGTTACGGTCTCACTTCACAAGAGGTAGACACGGGCATTCCTCTAGACTCTCTTCTACATAAAGTTGACTTTATTTATGTAGGTAGACGTTTTATATACCATAAAACGTCTATATTTTAAACTACTATTTACTGTTCATAAATTGTGTTAATACATTTAATACTTTATAACCCATGGAAGAATAAAACGGATTAGCCGTAATACGCTATTAGAGTCTACTAAGAGCGCATCTAATTTACGCCCCCGTCGCCGTCGCATTCCCCGACGTTTCCTCTGTCATTCATAACTTTTTGTTTGTATATTCTGCTATCTATAATGATAATGAAAATCTTTATTAGATAATTACATGACTGTGTCCTTAGATTATTAGCTATAATCTAAGATTGTTTCCACTATTTCAGACTGTTTTACTTTACTTCCATCCATTCATACATCTAAACTTTCGCCTTTATGTGCATTTTTGGTTTTTGTTGAAACCAGCCTTCAATCTGACTAAGCATCATATAAACTTTATTTCTCTGTATGCTTTATACTTTGCTACCAATGATTGTTTGCTACCATTTTTTACCTTCTAGGTAATGAACTATCCTAAATCCCCCTTAGTAAGCACCACGTCCTAAAAGAAACCCCAGGAAATGCAAAATTTGAGATTTGTACCTACTTGTACACTTGTGTTTTGTTGCACTTGTAGTTTCTGAGATTTCGTGATGTGAGTGACTTTTCGCTTTTATAATAATATATATAGATAGATAAGTCTTTAATTTAGCTCGATACTAGTAACTCTTAGCTTCTTTCTATGACAACAGAAAGAATGCATATTGCCTATATTGGCCAGTGTTGTGTTTATGTTCTACACAAAAGAATCATTATCAAGTCGTTATTGTCTTCTTCTTCTTCTCCCTTTATTATGGCAACTGAGCCGACGATTGTGTCAGCTATTTCTGCCAGCGTCAAGTGTAAAATAATATACTAGTTGATGATTTTAATGGTATAATACAATGATAAAAATAGAAAAAAGGTGGATGAAATTAAATGACAACCATCTTCTGTGAAAACAAAAGATGGCTTAAGTCGTTATTGTCAAAGAAAGCTAAGTATTTATTATTTTGTCAACATGACAGTTACAGAGCAATCATGCCTTCAATGTTAAAATGCGTCAAATTACTACAGACTAAACAATGATGACTCAAGCATAATAAAAGGCGACTCTATTAACCTCTACAAGAGTTTACAAAAGTAAAACCATCTTTACGCATAATTTTTAATTAATTGTAAGTGCTTATTATATTGTTATTTCGTTTATGTATTTTTATTGCTTAGGTATATAGATACTAGTAGCAATTTCGACAGAAAAGTTCCCATGCGTCCGTTTACGGTTATATAATATTTTAGCAGAAGACCGCGTCAGACATTTGACCTCACTGAGCAATACCGAGAAGTTTTGCATTTACGTTCGTATGTTCTAGGCTTAATATCACATTTACAGACTACACGACGCTATTATCTCAGTATGGATATAATAAAATTAACGTAAAGTTATAATAAAATTAACGTAAAGTTATAATAAAATTAACAAATACAAAAAAGGTTACAATTTACGTAGACTGTTTAAGATCGATACTGACCATCCTGAAAAGTAAGGTTGCTGTAGTCACCAGCAATAAAATACTACTCTTAAAGTTGAATCATACTTGACTGACCACAATAAAACGCCAGAACAATTCGAAATATTTCGTGCTATACTCGTACAGGTTATTTTCACGACAGTTTTCATTTGCAGTATAATATATGTAGATAATCTCGTAGATAAACTTGCAAAGTATGTAAGGTCGGTACATATGATTTTGAAAATGTCATATTGCCACACGGCGCTATAAGCTTGCTTCTATATTATATGCAACAAATATTAGAATAAAGGATTTCAAATGCTGGCATTAAGAACACCTCAAGATAAAAGATATGCTGTTAGCTTTGATATAGCACAAAAGATCTTATGGGTCGTAGAGCTCTGGCATTAAGAACAACCATGATAAAATAAAATTTATACCTTATTTTGATGTACTAGTTAATCTTATTCAAATCTAAATTAACATTTATGATTAAGAGATGTTAAGCACATTGTAAAGATATTTCAAGGTAGGTAGCTACTGGATGAAAGATCATTAGACATTAGTCACACGCTGTGGTTAACAACATTTTTATTAGAAAATGTAAAGTTCAAGTCAGTTCTTCGTGTTGTGTTCTTGTGAGGTAAATATATATACATAATTTCAAGTTTCGACATAGCAGGTGAGGAGATGTGTCCGTGTCTTACGTAAGTGACATTTCCTTCGACTACTTTGTAAGTCGTATGTATATACTTATTACTTACAGTCTCTACTTTAGTTCTCTAATTAACTGCACTGAATGTTGAAACGCATAATATATGTTTTGAATATTCTAATAAACCAGTTTTAGTTTCGTTATTTCGTAAATCGAACAATATATTTATTATCTTAATAATTTATGGTACAACTGTTAAATAAAACTAGTAGCAAAAAGTCAATTTCAATTTTAATAGTCAATTTCAAGTGCCACGGTGGCGAAAATTGGAGGAGGCCTATGTCTAGCAGTAGACGTCTTTCGCTAATATGATGAATGTCAAGTACATGTACTACATATTATCAATTATGGTTAATGGTAAATGGTAGTTCGGTCAAGTCACTATAGCGTTTTCTTTGCAATGGAAATTTCTAAACACCAGCTGTTACACAGTTTTATATATTCCAGCGTAAGTTAATAAGGCTGCATTATTTTTAATACCAAATCTTCTAGAATAAATCGCATTACTACTTTAGCAGAAATATATAACCCAAATAATACGTCTGTCAACTTTTTTCAAAAACATATACTTAACTAAAAAAATAATACGCTAAGTTTTGGTTGTTAAACACCAGCTAAAACAAAGTAGGTAAACTTTAACAACTATTGACTCATACAAAGTATTGTTCCGTGACGGAATCGAACCCACAACATGGAGTCACGTAGTTTTAAATGACAAGGTTACCACTTAGACATGCACCCACCTAGCTAAATTAGATAAAATGGTAAGTTCTATGAGTAATTTAAAATTATAAGACAAAACTCGTGGGAAATGGTTAATTATGATTGAAGGTGTCTCTCATGAACCTTAAAAGAGTCTGAGTTGATATAGTATGCACAGATGGTTATGCTCCTGTCCTGGTACACATAACACTGGGGTTCAATGATGTCAAATAAAACAATAAACACTATATTTGCCACCAAAAACACATTATCTACTTCTGACAATACAGTGTTTTCTTTAGGAGCACTGGTAATTGCTTCTCACTAGCAGGAAGGGAACACGGGTCACGTCAATTTAAGGATGAAATATCTTAAAAGAAATCTCGATATCCCCTAGCTCTAATTATATATAAATAGAAAATATTTTTTTTCGGACAAACTTATTTCTTCTTAATGCAAATACGGCAATGCTACCTAAGATATTAACCAGTTTTAGTTTTTGTTTGGTAACTACAACAATTTACGTTCATATTTACGTTCTAGTTTGGCACTGAGCCCGATGGTCTTCGTTATGGCTTGAGTGAAATCACTCCAGACTCTTAAGTATTAACATTAATATAGCTGAATTTTATTAAATAAGTAAAGTAACTGTAAAATACTTTCATCAGAAGTTTATAAAATAGATGTAAACCCTACTTGGTTCTTAAAGTCGTAATGGCCCAGTGGTGAAGGCATCCGCTTCGTGAACACGAGGTCGAGGGTTCGACCTCGTTCGAGGGAAATCCGAGCAAGTACCAATGTGATTTTTCGTATTATATGTACTTTCTAACTTATCTGGACATTACGGCGATCAATGCTCATAAATTCTTTGTGTTAGAAGAGGCCTTTCCCTGCAGTGGAATAATAATGGGCCGATATAATGAACCCTACTGGGGACATCCCCAGTAGGAGGTACATACCTCTACCCTATAGCAGACCAGTCTGGATGTAGTCTTCTTTTCCTACTAGTAAATAAAGATTTCAGTAAGGGTCATCCAGTCGCAGCAGCAGTAAAACCTTTTCTTTTTTTATTTCTGTACTTATGTTATAGGCGAGGTGATTTAACTTCAGAAATTTCTCCACAAGTTCAATTTCTATTTCTTCACTGTACTGTAACGGTGACATGTTTGACTAACATTAACACGCGTTTTCTAAAATCCAGTTACTGACAGAATTTATGTTTACGATTTTGTACATACATAAGTACATGCTGTTCTTTGCGTTTTATGTTTTTGTTGGTACTGAGATTTTTTAACGTTGTTAGTAAGTATAACCTTCATTACTACTAAGTTTTATGAATTTGTGTGTTAAAGGAATCCTGTAAAAGTGCTCACAGATTCCTAATTCTTTAAACCACGATTTAAGACAAAATTCGAGAGTTGTAAAAGCGTAGTGTTATATTAATCAGTACACATGTTTTAAGTATTATGTGAATCCAAACACAAACATGAAAATCTTTTGTAACCCCTAACAATGGTAGGGACTTAACAACAGACAATAAAAAGGTAAGACACTAGAAAAAGCTTGTACAAAATCTTATTTTTAGAAAGAAAAGTATAACTAGAGTTATACGGAAATACTAAGATAGACTAGACCCTGATAATAAACTTCAATTTTATACCAAAAGTACAGCATACCTAAACTATTTTTTTATATCAATGATTATTAAAGCAGACGAAAAATTTGAACCCGCAGTAGGCGGTAATTAAAAGTTTTGTCATTAGGCGTGATGTTCGTAACTCCTCAGCGGAAACCGTTCCCATGACCTTTTGTTTCGTGGCCATACGCTAATGTTTACATTTACGAGCTAGTAGTACGTTTGTTTTATCTACGCATGTATATAATTTTATATTCATAAACTAACCATATTTATTCCAGATTTCATAAAAAGGAAAGTGTTTCTTATTCATCACAATGTAAATATTTTGTAAATTTGCAATGCAGATAACATTTAACTATCCACATTTTGTACTATTTTAATTAAAAATGAAGTAAATTTAATGCAAATCTTTACATTTAATTCAAATGTCCTTTAGTAGTGTAATGTTAGCAGAGCGCGTATTGTTATAATTTAGATAGTTTATTAGATCACAACCGCAGACAACGGTTGCTTGGAATGTTAATCAGTTACTTATCTCATACAATTATTTACGTGCTTGACATTCAGCCGACAGGTTAAGAAGTCGCCATAAATGACACAGTACATATTAATTTATGCTCCACTGAAAGGAAGGTCACTCAAGTCACGAAAAATTTCTCAATAAATTAATGAAGTTATTATTTTTGGTATGACAACAATTAAGAGACTGATATGAAAGGAAATGAATTGTCATGAGATAAGTATGTAAGTTACGCAACTTGTTAACTATGTTTAATGTGTATTGTTTGCAGTTTAAGATTTTACTTTCTACATGCGGTTTCACGCGGTGCAGGTATCTATTCGAATTAAAATGTATGTAACGTTAAATGAGACAGTTAGATACGTGCAAAAAGTAGAAATGCGATAAAAAGGCACAAAGTGATATAATTAGTGTTGTAGGAAACTTTACGGGCGAGCAGTCAGCGCGCGCACGCTACGTGATGTTAGTGTACCAACGCGACAGTGACATGACTTCCGCGCTCTCTTCACTCCACGGAGGCGATGGACGTCCAGATGTCGGATATGAGCTCACTTCGTCCCACGATCTCATTGGTGTCGACCAGGGATGACGTGCGAGTAACGAGACTGTACTCCACTTGGTTGTGCATGCGACAGATCGTGAATGAGTGCATGTATGGAAGAAAAAACCATTACATGATAACTTACGTTTCAAACGTAAACAAAAATTTACTTTATTCAACGGTTTAACACTTTCATAAGCAGTACCTATAAATTATAATAATGATTTTGACTACAGGTTACAATATTTACTTTAAACTAGCTGCGCCCTGCGGCTTCGTCCGCGCGTAAAATATGTTTTGTATCCCTCGGTAACCAGTAAAGTAGCCTATATTCGTCTCCGGTATCTATCTACATAGCAATTTTCATCGAAATCGGTTCAGCCGTTTAGGCGCTGAGTGGTACCTACCAAACACACACACAAAAACACACACTTTCGCATTTATAATATTAGTAGTATAATATCTATCTATACATATAATAAAAATGTAACCGATCGCTGTCTGTACATGGAAGATATATGAGAAAAAAATTATTGGGGCCTTTATCAACGCAAATAGAACCCAAAACAATGATTGTTACAATTTTTGTCTGTTTGTCTGTTTGTCTGTTAGTCTGTTTGTCTGTTTGTCTGTGCGTTTGTTCACGCTAATCTCAGAAACGGCTTATCCGATTTAGATATGGTTTTCACTAATACATTGTGGTAAGCTTCACTTAACATTTAGTGTTTGTTTCATGTCAATCGGTTCATAAATAAAAAAATTATGCCAATTTAAACAATCACGTCGAACATTTGTTAATTTACTACGAAATCTGATAGAAACAGAGACTTTAACAGGTTTCGGAATAGCTGATAGCGTTTTTATTTTTCGGATTCCGCTTATTCTAAACAATCTTCCGTTTAGTTTTAAATGAGTCCAGTTTCCAGTGAGCCTATGTTTCGCGATGACAATTAATAAAGCCCAAGGTCAGACACAACTAAAAGTTGTGGGTGTGGATCTAAGTATTAGCTATTTTTCGCACGGTCAGCTTTATGTGGCTCATCACGTGTTAGCATTCCTAGCAGCCTGTATGCTTTGATCCCCGATGGCTATACGTCTAATCCATACATCCATACACCCATACATATTATATAAGGCTTTGTCCTGACTGACTGACTGACTAACATACAACGCACAGCCTAAACTGCTGGTCGTAGCGACTTGAAATTTGGAGGGTGTGTTTGTCTAAATGTCTAGAGGTTGTACTAAAAAAGGGTTTTTTAAAATTTAATTCCTAAGTGAGTGAAAAGGGATGAAATCGATTATATGAATCTTCTTCATTTTTTAACTTACAGTTTTGAAATTTTATTTTGGAATACTTCTATTTAAATAAAAAATATCCTTATAATTTTATTTTAACAGGGGTGGATTTAGAGGGGTGAAATTAGGGATGAAATATTCTAGCGACTCGAAATTTATAGGGAGGGGGAGGGAGGGAAAGGAGGGAGGAAAAGGAGGAACTGAGGAGAAGGAGGAAGGGAGGGGAAAGTGAGAGGGAAGTGATGGGGAAGTGAGAGGAAAGTGATGGGGAAGTGAGGGGGAAGTGAAGAGGAAGTGCGGGGGAAATGCGGGAGAAGTGAAGGGAAAGTCAGGGAGAAGTCAGAGGGAAGTAAGGGGATAGCCAGGGAGAAGTGAGGGGAAAGTGAGGGGAAGTGAGAGGAAAGTGACGGAGAAGTAACGGGGAAGTGAGGGGAAGTGAGGGGGAAGTGAGGGGGAAGTGAGGGGGAAGTGAGGAGGAGTGAGGGGGAGATAAAAAATAGTATGAAAAACAGTATTTAAACAATATAAAAATGTCTATTGGAAAAAACGACATTCACGCGAGCGAAGCCCAAAAGGTCACTCCACTCACTCACTTATCACGAAATCTCAGAAACAACAAGTGCTAGGAATCTCAAACTTTGCATTGTCATTTCTATTAGAATATAGGTGCTCACTTAGACGGAATTTTGCGAAATCCATCCCCTAAGGGGGTATAAAGGGGTGGCAAAGTTTGTATGAAACTTCTATAGTTTTTATCGTAGGATTACCAAATTACTAGAAAATACTCTTTTTTTAATATTCAGAAACCACCCTTATTAAATGGGCAAATAAGAGTCGCAAGTTTGTGTGAAAGTGGTTTGTCAGTTTTAGCGGTAGCGGGTTTAAACTGGATTCGCCATAGAGACGGATAATACTGATACAATGTACGATTGCCATAAAATCAGGCACGCAATATTCTCATAGAGGCACCCATCTGAATTTTCACGCGAACGAAGTCGCGGGCAACAGCTAGTACTAATATATAAAGTGGAAGAGTTTGTATGATTGTTTGTTTGAACGCGCTAATCTCTGAAACTATCAGTCAGATTTGAAAAATTTGCGTATGATAGCCCTGTTCTCGAGAAAGTTATATAACATATAACCTGTTCTATATAACATCACGCTACTGGCGATGAGAGCAGAGCAGTAAGCAAAGGCGCGGATGAAACCGCGCTACGAAAGCTAGTCGTATTATAAAGTCTAATTTGTAATGTATGGAATGTTATTTGTACAACAAACAAACATTTGGCAGACAGGAAGTAACGGGTGGCGCAAAAGTAAAGACCCTATTTGGTTCAGCTATAACATTTTTTCTAAATTAGAAAACTAGATTTAGATTTTTTTAAATGTATATTTGTGCCATTAAATTTCGTACCATTAGGATTTAAAGATGATGTCTTTTAAATGGTGACCTCCAGAGTTGATACACATTTGAGCCCTATTTATGAGATTTTCCTTCAAAATTGGTTATGAGTGACGAAGCGCATTTCCATCTCTCAGGGCATGTCAATAAGCAGAATACTCGGTTCTGGGGCACTGATAATCCGCGCATTATTCAAGAAACACCTCTACACCCACTAAAAGTTACTGTATGGTGTGGCATCTGTGTTGACAGAGTGATCGGACCCTATTTTTTCGAAGACGCTGGAGGCAATGCGATTACTGTCACTGGAGAACGCTACAGAACCATGTTACGTGAGTTTTTGATACCCAGTTTGGACGAATTGGGGCTGGAGCACATCTGGTTTCAACAAGACGGCGCTACGGCACACACAGCGCGCGACACTATGGACTTAGTGAGGGACGCTTTTCCAGGCCGAGTTATCTCTCGTTTTGGCGATTTGCCTTGGCCTGCAAGATCACCCGATCTGACCAGTCCAGACTTCTTTCTTTGGGGTTTTTTGAAATCTCGGGTGTATGTGAACAAGCCACAGACTCTCGCAGCTCTAAAAGAAAACATTCGTCAAGAAATAACGAACATATCGCAGGAAGTGTTACGGCAAGTTATGCAAAATGTCATAAATAGGGCTCAAATGTGTATCAACTCTGGAGGTCACCATTTAAAAGACATCATCTTTAAATCCTAATGGTACGAAATTTAATGGCACAAATATACATTTAAAAAAATCTAAATCTAGTTTTCTAATTTAGAAAAAATGTTATAGCTGAACCAAATAGGGTCTTTACTTTTGCGCCACCCAGTACCTAATGGACAGCAATAATGGAATAAATGTGTGTGAGAAAGAAATAGCGCATAGTTCAGACTAAAGACAAATTACGATACCGTTAGCATAAAGACATAAAATAAGATAGAGAAACTTGTACGAGAATGTCTATAGGTACGGTTTATGTAAGTGTGGCTAGTATATTGTTATGTCGTTATTAAATAAGATGGGTGGGCATTGTCGACTTGTCAAATGTGTGAAGACAATGTGTGAGCGAGCGATATGTGGGGCGTGGTGTGTGGTAAGACGGTGGCGCATCGCGGCGCTACAGCTACTCAAACAATAGAGAAAGCAACGCGTCAATCGAAATCTACTTGAGAACACGAGTAGAACAAACATGCACGCTGATGACGACAGACTAATCAATTTCTTTGTAATACTAGATTCGGTTTCTAATCTTAAGAGAGGGTAATCGTTGCAATGGTTATAATGCATACTTCCTGGACTAAACAATCTTGTTTGTTCTATACTTTACACTAGATCATAGGTTTTAGACCACCGTAGCGCTGCATTTACCTAAATGGATTTCCGTTACACAATTTAGTTTAATAAGTAAATTGGCGTGTAGGATTGTATTCAATACTAAGAATCAAGATAATTGTGCTCGTTTTTGCTTGAATGTTTCGTTTACCGGAACAGCTAGAGATATTGCGTAGTGCAAGTAATAGGTATTCTTAATATGCATTGATAACTTAGTCTTTATGTAGGACATACATAAAGTGTTATTGGAGTAACATCGATAAAGCTGTAATATATGTATCGCGAAATAAAAATGCTTTCGTGTATATCAATGGCATTCCTATGATTCATTCATTGGATGTGAACTTTGAATGGTGGGTGGATGCGTAGTGCGCATCGACTGCAAATCATTGTTGCTACCAAGGGCATCGCAGTGTCTTATTGTGATCTCCAAGGCCACTTTACATCATGATGTGTATACGTAGATTGACAGATAAATTGCCTATTTGCAGATGGATGGGCCCGTCGAGTGTGAAGATGAAGATTACTCGTGTGCACATAAACACATATTAGTACATACAATGTACATGCTAATTTCATTATATATATTGTTTGATTGTTTTTTATACTAAGTATGTTATAGGTATCTCACAGGTTTATCGAATAACGTGAATTACAAAATATAGCTAGGTAATCAAAGCTAAACAAAGTTCAAATATTAGGTATTATAAAAATATTTACTTTCTTACTATACAGTGAACATAGGTATATAGATTGATTGCTATTTGTAAAATATTAGGTATAGTTCAAAATTTTCGAATATAAAAATCGACAGTAAACAGTATGTAGGCAACTGCCTACAATTCCGACAAGATCAAGGCATGACAAATTCTGAAGGTATTTTTACTCTGGCCACACTCAACTATAAAAACCTTATCACGAACCTCTTTCTTGGCACTCTAACAAAGGTCTTCTGCCATATATATAATAGCATTGCAGGTCTACAGCAGATCAGTAGGGCTAGTGACGTGAACCAGGTGGCATGATGGCCGTCGCGGGCGCGGATTACGTAATTAACTCAACCCGCTTTTACTCGCGAGTCGCGCGTCGTTTACATCCAACGCCTCAATTACGTAAAACTGTATCAACAATTGTAACCACGTATCACGGTACAGTCATTCATAAAAGTAGCCTAACATATGTAGTTATTTTTAAATAAGGTAATTTTTAATTATGGATTTTAGAAAACCAATTATTAATTTACAGAAAAAGGATTTAAGTATGTATATCCGCATTCTAGAACCCTTAACATAATTTATATTATGCTTACTTTGGGTCTAGATGGCGTTGTGTGTAGTTTTTGAGATAGTATTATTATTATTTAAATACATTATTGTAGTTCTGAGTGTGAAAAAGTTTACTAACCGAAATAAGCTTCCTCCAAACAGAAAAGAGGTTGATGGTGTGTCATTGTTACTTTACTTGGTGGGCGGGTTGGTGACCGCAGCAACATGATATTGTACGCACTCGTACCTAATACTGCTGACCGTTGAGCCGTTTTCTGGTATGTCTTTTGTTTTTGAGTGGTTTTATACTCTAGATCAGAGACCAATACGGTTGCACGTCAATTAGTTTTCAATCAATACCTGTCTACAAAAACATAGAGCGACTTTTGTAGTTAACCGTACCACTCTACTGATACGTTTGCAACACATTGTATGGTTGCTACATATTTCTATAGAAATGTAGCTAATTGTTATTTAATTAATAGTTAAGTATTCGATACAAGTGCAGATATCGTTATAAAATTTTACCACCGTGTTATAGATACGCGTACACGTCAAATAATAGTAGTGATACAATTGTTAGTTAAAAATGTAATAACATGTTATACTAGTAACGATACCATTTAATATTAAGTAACATGTTATGTAATGTTGTTGAAAGTCCAGCTGTGATGATGATTACAATGATAAATATAATAGTAACTGTTCTATCGTTTCGTTTATTCAATATTGATGTCGATGTGTTGGTACAATCGAAGAAAAGAAGCTGAGTATTTTAATTATTATTTTAGTACTTAAATACCTATGACATGCTTTAAAAACTAACGAAATATAAAATATCATTTTCAAAATATTTAACATTTTTTTATCAATTGGATTTAGATAAAATTCGTTTTCAGATGTTTTTTCGCTGAATGACGATTCAACCCGTAAAATAAGAATAAAAAATGTTTTGCGAAATTTGTTGATTTTTCATTATTAAACTCGTTATATAACAAAAGTAGCGATTAGACTCATATTATAACAATCTCTATTAATTAATAGCCTTATATTTCTAGTAAGCGAACGAACGTGGTGAACTCATGGTGTGTTTATTATAAACTAGCCTTCCGCGACGCGGTTTCACCCGCGTCTTTGCTTATTTCTCTGCTTCCGTCGCCAGTAGCGTGATGTTCAAAGCCTGTTCCACCTTCCTCGAGAACTGGGCTATCATATGCGAAAAGAATTTTTCGAATCTGACAGGTAGTTCAAGAGATTAGCAGGTTCAAACAAACAAACAAACACTTCCAAATTATATAATCAGTATACAGTAGGTATAGATAGAGAGAGAATAGGTAGTTATTGTGCATGGTTTTATATAGCCAAATAAGTCGCCATGGGGCGTCGTCCCGTTCGTCTTTACATAACTTAGATGTACGTTTTCGGTACAGTTTTAAACCTATTGTGAACGTAGATAAAATCTAAGTTCAAAATATGTCTTTACCATATTTGTTCCGAGACCCGATATTGAGACGAAAAAACGGTCCTAACTTACGCAAGACTGTACCACTTTTACTTTCATCGTTGCGTTGAATAAGAAATAAAAACAAACGTTTTTCTCACAACTTTTCTATCTCGTAAAACCACGTAGTTAGAAAATAGTTGCATTACATGGCCTTTCAAATACGCGATACTTTGATACTTTGCATATATTATTATTGACATTGCCCCTGATATGAACCGCAGATTCGCATGATTAGTGTTAGCACATGTAAGAATACACAAACCTGAACGCCTATTATATTATCATATATATATGATTTCATATCTGTTCTATGATCATAGTTCGACGACCGTCAAACTATTATCATAGATAATGACATGTACTTACATTATACCGTCATTTATGTCCTTCATTTAAAAATGACTTACACCTTTGATCATATTTCTATGATAGTCTAATAGCGGCCTAATAGCTATATATAAAAAACGTGAAAGAAGAGAGCGGAGAGAAAGAGGATGAATGATGTGGGCGACACCGACGACCTTTCCGTACACCTAAAACGATCCGTCCATTTGGTTTTGGTCATTCCTTTATAAAGCAAGTGGATGCCGTAAAGTATAAAATCAAATAGGAGAAAGTTGTAACATAGAAAATCCGGGCGTCATTCAGTCGCAAATTAACATCATGTTAAGGTGCTAACGCGTATATTTTGCTACACTTTTATAATAAGCTATGTAAGTTTCGATGGACTGAGTGACAAAATCATGATTTTATGGTATGCTTAGACAACATCTTAGGGTCTAATGACCTGAATGAGGCATGATTGATTATCTGAAGTGTTTATAAGGCTTGTGTGCGGTTATAATGGTAATTATCTGGTCGTTAGGGCATATCGTACTGAGTTAATTTTAACATAAGTGGCTGTGACGTCAGACAGTAGCCGATTATCACAACACAACGTACTTAATCGCCTCATAAGGGATTATGGAACAAGGCTTTTTTAAATTCTTGCTGATATACATTTTGTAGTTAGTGATATAAGTAGCTGTTACGTCAAAGAATTAAAAGCATTTTTAGTTTGTAGCAATGATATTACAAGGATAGCTAATACAACTTATTAACTTAACCCATAGATTTCACACAAAGTATATAATATTTATGTAGTTATTGTCCCATTATAGGGATAGTTGCCATTGTACTGAGGGTTCAATACCCATAATACAAAGAGTAACATTTTTGTGATTCCCAAATATTGGTATCCAGAGTATTAAATTGTGTTCATAAACACTTGATTTATAACCCTATGTGCGTGTGGATATAACAATGGTTATTTAAGAAATGACTGTGCAATTGAATTGGTTATTAACGTGGTAACTTCAGGTAAGGTCAGATAGGCACCATAGGCTTTGCCACAAGGTGTATTAAAAACTTAATAACTAGGAGCGGAATTCGTGTGGACTTACACGACCATAACCACAACCACTCTGCTAATAGTGCACGATAAGAAAAAGAATTATTAAAAATCAAGACATTGTCTTGTAGAACATCGTAACACCTATTGTAATAAGATTGGATTCAACACTATTACACCTTCATAAAACATTTTGTAAATTAATATCAATACGTTATGCGGACGTCAGGAGCATAAATTATAGGTACCTATTAGGTAAACTAGAATTTCTTTAGCAAAACAAACATTGCTTTTAGCGGTTGGTTTCGCTTCGCCCTTGACATTTTGTTATACTTCTCCGGTCGCTTCGCTCGTGGCATCACTTCAACAGACCTTTAACTAAATGCCTTCATATTATAAATGAATACATTTAAATTCGAAATTCTAATTAATTACCCACGCTCGAGTTAGAACGATATTTTCTAATAACATCCTGATGAGAGGACGGTATTAACAGGTATTGCGTTAGTCTTTAGATTAGTGTTTACTCTGTAGAAGTGCTATATTATAGATTTAGTAAACTAATAATGTCAAGTGTGTACTCGTATATTATATTATTATATTGCCTTTGCATTACAGGTAGGTACTAATTGAGTGATAATTAGATTATGCTCTATAAATTAATCATTAGATTAATTTATAAACATTTGCCATTTCTGAAGCATCAAAAACGTGATATAACTTGTACAAACTATTTAACCTAATAATAATATGTTTTAGTACATATTGTACTTAAATTGTTAATCAGAATTTGTTAGACTAAAATATAACATGAACTGATATTTATTTAGCACAAAAGTTTGAGTTTTGTTGACCATTATGACATGCTTTGCTAAAATTATTTTGGATCGATGCGATTAAGGCAGAAAAAAAAAATTTTCATTTTCTTTTTAAATAGTGGTATTTTTTAAACTGTTTGTTAGGTTATTGAGATGTGAAAAAAGCTGAAATATGAGATAAGTACATAGAGTATTTAAATTTGCGTCGCTGTGCCAAATAAGTATAAGTGGCCTAAAATTTGGTTGTTTGTAATAATAATATAAATAGACAAACAATTTTTGTCGCTTTAGTATAAGTATTCGAAAAGAAAATGTAAATCTCAAGGTTGTCAGAACAGTTGCTGGTCCATAACCGTGGACTGTTCGGATTACATATCGTTTTACTAACCAACAGCTGTTGTATTTGCCAAGAATTGAGTTTACTTATAATACTAGCACAGAATTAATTAAATATAAAACATTTTTTAAGAAAATAATATATTTTTTATAGAGTAAGTAATAATAATGTAATAGATATATAACGCAAGTACTATTAAAAAAAGTTATTTAGTTTTTACTTTAACATAATAATAGATAACTATTAGGTGAGGTCGATATTGTACAAAACCTGTTGCAATCAGATTCTTGTTAAGAATTTATAAACAATTTCATACATCCAAGTATGAAATGAAAGCTTATATAAGAAATTAAGTCTCAAATTGTCAATTTGTCTAGGGTATACGTTATCAAATCAATGCACATGCCTTCTCTATGATGAGAAGTCATGCATATTAATTGCAATCAATGTGCCCTGAAATGGGACTTAAATGGGAATGAGTACAGTACTACTTTTAAATTTAGTATTATAGATTAGTAGGCGAAGTTTTCAGAAAAATGTACGCCAGTTAATTTTTTTCGCGTAACGTTAGTATCTTTTACAGTAGGTACCACCGTATCATCTAACTACACGTGTAGTAATATTTTTACTCTACGAGAATATTATTCATCAGTCTAATTAACAATATACTGTTAAATAACTAAAATATTTTACAATTATAAAAATTGTGAGATATGGTATCAAATATTAAGGACGGAGCAGTGCATGTGAGTTCCGGTAGCCGGTACAATCGAGCCTTCAAGGCCGTGCCATTCGCGTTCGCTATGTTACCTCAGTTACCTGCCAATCTCGACGCTCACACTTTGCGCACATATAAATGTTTGCTGACAATGTTTGTGCCCGACTTTTCAAACAGTTTTGCCTTTTGTTTACTTTTCGAGTTATGCGTGAAAATTTACCTAATAAGTTTTTACTTGTGGTCTCCCAGTGGTTGAAAAACGATTGTTTATTACATAGGTACCTACCGCATTTTTAAGTTTGAACGTTAGAGTTACGAGTTTGTATTATAATTTTATCTTTACTTAATTTTTATAAAGTTGTACTATGACAAATCTCACACTGCATTGCGCCGTACTTAAAAAGGGATAAATAAGTCTTTCGTCGCGTTTTAGATTTTCAGAATTCAGTAGTACTAAGTAAGTAAAGGAAGGGATATTTCGGCGGAAACCAGGACTATGGCATGAGTGCAGAAAAGATCTCGACTATTATCTTTAACCATAAGATGAAACAAGTAAGTTCTACAGAATTAAACAAAAAGTATATTGTTTCTTATATTAAAATCATTATATTATCGATATTAAAATTGTATATCATGAATTTTTTAAACAAAATGAAACAATACATTAACGTCTTATTTGGTCGTTTACGTACACTGTAGTAGTAAGATGGCTGAAATTAATTCAAATCATATTTTTATACACTTTCACAACATTAATCATGGTGATTTTCTAACTTGTGTTTTCTTTGTCTCAACAACGAATAGTATGAAATTTGCTTTATAACTTACATCGTGTACTCAAATGAAATTTCACGGTAGATGGCGATTGCTGTTTTGCTAAAATAACGTTACATACGTAGAATTCTTTAAGAACTAGGCGCGTGTAAGTAAATATGTTGAACAAGATTATACACCTAGGTTTTATTTGGAAAAACATCTCCTAAATCCGCAATAATTGAACGGTCAGCAGCAGTCTACACAATGACGATGACTCTCGAAATGTTGTCTGCTTACTATTACGCAGTGTTTTTTTTTAGATTTAGATAAGTTCATATAAAAAACGAAAAGATAGGTCCTAAATATACATATCACCTAATTATCTTATCATATTATTGATCCGTCTTTAAGAGGACATGTTAGCAGTTTTATTGGTATCTGTCATGATACATTACTATAGTATAATGATTGAACATAATTGCAGGTATTTACGCGTAAAATGTCCGACTTTGAACGAACACTCTAATAGCTCTTTTAATAAACAAATCCAGTTCCTTTATCCGTAAATCAAAACCGCACCTTAGTTCCTTTTACTGCTATTGTTACGTTTATTACGATAAATTAAATGATATTTATTTCTTTCTCATCGAAGGAAACATAAACACAAATCCAGAGAGAAACCAATAATGTAGTTATCGTTAAAAACATTTGTTGAATGTTAAACCACGAATTATTGTTGGTATATTAAATACACGAGAACTTAGCGGGTTGTGTAGATTAATTCTATTTCAGTGCTTAGAACTAAATAGAGTTCAATTTAAAAGATAATTATAGCTTAATATAATCAAATTCCGAACTTAATAACAATTATACACAGTTTGATTAAAGTCTAGTTAACTACATCCTATTAGGTATATGAATACCTTTCGAACAGCACAAGCCTGAGAAGGCGGCGTACGTTTTCCACGAACGCCTCTCGGTGGAGGAAGTAGGGCTAGGCCCTCCAAATCAGACGGGACGTGGCCCGTCGGGGTCGCAGATGAATGCGCGAGCGTCTTCCGTGACCCTGACACTCTGGCCGTCTGGTGGAACACCGTGGGTTTTAGTCGGTATGCCGGCCGCTGTCTCATTGTGGCCGGAGAGTCCGACATAACCCCCGCCTCGCCCAGGCGGGTGCGTACGCGTAATGCGTTTCCCACGAAAAAAAAAAGGTATATGAATACCTTATACATTATTAATCGAGGGAAAGATCTCATTATGTTGGTTTGCCAATATCATCCAGGCTTCTGAAATTGTGGTCGGTATGTTAAGTTACTCGCTTCTATTATATGAAATGTGAAACTTGTTTTGATAGGCAACCTTTTGCTTAACCCTTCGAAGAAAAAGGAGATGTATATGTAAAACAAAACAGCTGCCAATTTTTATGGAAAACGATCATTTACACTGTGGAAAGTATGCGAGGAGAATTCCATTTTTATTGTATTTTTGTTTGACGCTTGTCCCTTCAAACTTACATAGTAGAATTACATTATAATGACATAAACTATCGAAATAAAATCAGTCTTTAGATATTGTAGAACAGATCAATGGGAACATAAGTTTCATTAGCGTCAACCACAGATACTGAAACGAATGGGGTTAACTGAAATCGATGTTTGATCACAACAATTTATGAATTTCAGTTGATGAGCCGATGATAGTTACAACATAATGAAACCAAAAAATAGCCATGCAATACAGAGAAAACAAAAATCTAGTGAACATTAAAATAGTCGTATATCTTTCGAATGACAAATATATCTCTCTTATTTACTGTTTTATGGTAGTAAACTCACCGCTATGTGGCCAAGTATGTACAATCTATCGGTGATATAACCTTGACTACTACAATCAGTCAATCGAATGATAGTGGTCAACATGAAGGCGGTGGCAAAATTATTGAACACGATTCTGTGATATGACTGTCGCTGACGTCACGGCGATCGCCAATTGGCATGCTTATTATGGTAAAACTCCGCGATGACTATCACAGAATTTGAATAAAAGATGATAAAATTTTCTCATTTTAAACATCTTATGCGAACCATCGTGCTACAATTAACACAAAATAGCCTTGTTTTTTACTTATGAGTGGACCGATTCTAAGCTTGAGTGCATTTCTAGGTGTTGTTATTACCTATGTGAAACGCAAAAAAAATTTTACTTCTGCTATCCATGCAATTAAATTATTGTGGTTAATATTGCGTAGGTACCTAATGTGTATAATGCAATACGCATTTTTGTATAACGATTACTAGTTTCTTAACACACGTGCTAAAGGAAATATCATAACTAATTGGTTATGGAATAATTGCTAGTAATTTTATAATTACTCTACTTATTTATAGCAGGATTTTAAAACTCTAGAATATTCTAGTGCGGCAAGCAACAGGTGCAAGTTCGAAGTTTGATTCAAAATCAACTTATTTCATTTTAGTTTTTACTGTCTAGCAGAAGTGAAATTAATAAGCTTATTAAAACACTTTCTAAGTTTTTCTTTCTTTCGTTTTTCTATCTGTTTTTTTTTGTATGAGTTATAAAAACTTATAAAATAATATAAAAAATCCGTATTGTTTGTCTGGTTAACCATTGAACTACCCAGTTTGAATGTGGCTCACTCAATTAAGGGTTAACCGTAACTAAGGTACAACCTTATCCGGTTATGTACGTAAAGCTTCGTTATTCGAGTTTTAGTGCAGTATAAGCACCAAGATAGGGGTGTAAGTAATCTTATCTATAGCCTTATCGTAAGCAAAAGTCAGTATTTCTCACCTGTAAGGTGCTAAATAGACGCAAAAGACACTGTTTCATACATTTCATACAAATATTAACTTGTCGCCTCTTACTAGTGAAACTGTTACAGCGCCCCTAGTGTTTATTTTGGAAACTCTTTTTGTAGCTCGTAGCTTTATCGTGTTTTTTCACTGTACACAAAGACAAGTGTACAAGTGATTTTAATTTAGCTAACAATGTTGACAAGAATAACACAGTATACGTCTGTACTTAGATAAAATGTTATCATATAGGACATAATTTTAGAGACATCACTCACGCTTTGCCAATTCTGTCATACTCTTCTATGCACAAGGACACAGTAGGTGATAATATTATATACTATTAGTCAGCAGAATATGTAATAACTTATTCATAATTTAAATGGATAAATCGTAAACATAATACTATAATATCAACGGGTTATGTTCTTTTTACATAAAGTTACAGTCCGTTATTGTCATTCCGCAAGATGACAGTCTTCTTTTCATACGATGGAATAAAATAAAATAAAATGGAATGGAACAATACAATATATAGCAGTTAGTGTACAAAATAAAACATATTAATTATATACATCATATCATATTTTATTCTATTTATTAATGCAATTACACAAATTAATTGCACTAACGAAGTCACTTTATTCGGCAGTAAATAAAATATAATTATAAATTTATTCGTTAATTTATTATTCAATGTTGAATTTAACTACTTTCGTACGAAACAATAAACGATACGAAAGAACCATTCTTTTTTATAAGATTGATTTGACTATAATATTAAAGATCGTGAAAGTTAATGTTAGTATATAAATATCGAATTACATTCGCTATAAGGAAGTAAGTCTGGTCTATGTATAAGTAGGTAGAACATTTCAGATAGACGCCAGTGGTGTAGGTTATCATAATGTTGTAGAAGCGAAACGAATTGAAACCGAATTACGAATTCCTACGTACTAAGTACAAAGTAGGTCGAGACAATATGATTTTGAATGTCTGTCTACCATTCGCGGAGAAGCATTAGCTATCATTCTTACATTGCGACCGGACATGATTGATGACTTTAATGAGTATCGATCGTAATACAACGCAATCATTTGCAATAGAATACAATTATTGTTTTGTTGTGTGAACATTTAATAAATACAAGTCAAGCGTAACCGAGGAGCTCTTACAAAATGTTATATCTTTATGCGGTAACGTTATTAGCATTAGCAGAAGAACCCAATAGCTTCAACAAAAAATATAAATTAAACTACCGTTTTGTCTGACCATTTGAGTAAATAATGATCGAATGTGTTTATTTACGTCACTAGCATACTGCTACAGTTATAATAATTACGTTAACTTCTTATATAATAATTTGTTTATACATTGTTATGTACTAAAAAGCCAGGCATTAAGCTTATAATATCGAGCCGTTATTTGTTTGGAGTTCTTATGAAGTAGATATTTTAACTACAGCGTGTAACAAATACGTGACATGCAAGGGGATCAATAAGCAGCCACGTGTAGATTTAATGTAAAATCGGTTTATAGGTTTACTAAAAGTTACATGCTAAATTGTAATACTAGAGGGTAAAGTTTCAATTCACATTAAGTAAAAGTGTGGCTACTTGTTTGCGGTGCAGGTTTGCGGTATATCATAGCAATAAGCGTTTGAACGCGTGCAATGACTGCGTATTAATTAATTGTAGAGACATGACGAACGCACGCGTTACCGACCATTACAGCGGAATGACTCTTATCAAAAGTCATTAGTAAATGGAGTTAATTTTAGACCGGCGACGGCGCGACCGGCTCGTTGACCTTTCAACTTGCAACTACCTACTACCTATTAAGTCGCAACATGCGATTTCGTTGTAATTAAATGCCAAACACAATTGCAGTTACAGGTTCGTTCTTTCCTCATTTGCCTGAAAAATGTTTTGTAATACTTACAGAGAATCACTGTTAGCTATCGCCTCGTAAGAAAACACCTATTTAATTGGAGAACGCAAAATTCGCATAAAAACGTGACAAACTGCAAATTTGTAAGCGCAGGCCTGTGCCGCAAACTCTCTCTAGATGTAATATCAATTTGTCCGATGGCCTTGGCACACAAACGTATTAGGTAGAGTTTCTCTCGATAAAATGAGGGCAGAACATTTTGTTTGAGCATAAGATGGCAGTATGAATCGCCGAGAAATCCTAGTTGCATCGCTCGCGTAACTTATTTCATAGATCGATTCATTAAACAGTTTGTGTGAAGTTTGTCGTAATGTCTATGCACCCGAGTTATGTTTACTGTTGTCCTTTGGAACGCGCTGATTTGTCAATACAAGGTGCTAAAACAAATGGGCGTATGTTTGCTTAGCGATATAAGTATGGCGATGGTGTAATTAGATAGTTGAACGTAAAAAATCATATGAAATTGATGTTGCATAATCACATAATACTAGTGACAAGTAAATTACCTGCAGCAACTGTAAAATATGTAAGTTGTATGTATGAATAGAAAGAAAAGGTGTACATGTCACTTTCATAATGTTATTCACCTGATTTCTCATTCAATGTGTGGTTTTAATTATAATTGGTTGTTACCTCAATATCGGAACAAAAAGCGCAATGAGGCCGTGTCGGCTAGTCGGTGGCAACTCGTGAGCCCGCCCGCATTGTGCGGCGTCGCCTTCACCTCATAGCACTCCAACGCGCCACCGATACACCCGGTAATTCATGTTCTGAAATACAAATATATATCAACTCAAAGGTACATAATCAATCTCAAACATACAGAAATATTGTTTTATTTTCAAAAGATGAAAATAGTTTATCAGTGGTAAAGCGAGAATCTTTATTGTTCAAACTTTTATTGTCTTTGTAAAGAAATTTGAAAAAATAAACAATAATTATAGCAATAACTAAATAGAATAATATACCTATTTTTTAAATATTCCTAGTTAGATAATAGGTAGTAGAAGTAGGTAGAGCACCTTAGCCTGGTATTGTCATCTACTGCAGTACCTGGTGGTACTTGCAGTTAAGCATACAATTTGGACTGCATACAGTATTTTTGTTTCCAGAATGTTTAAAGAATTGTAAACAACTCTACGTCAACCTACATTATTATGACAGCGGTGTTCTGTTGAGCAGCCATGTACCTAATGGTTTAAAAGTTTCGCCATTTAGTAACTCGATATTCTCATACCCGTGATTCTAGATTCGTCAATGAAATAGAATGTTCAGTGATAAGAACATTTTAATCTGACTCGGGAACTGTAACCAGGACCACCCACAGTGATACTGATTTAATGTTTACTCAAGTAAGTAAGTTCTTATTTTTTTTTATTTTTTTTATTATAATGCAATTTATAATCGGTAGATTGATATAACCTATTGCATAAAAGATCAATACTGTATACAATAACGATGACTGTTAGACATGCACTCAGTAAAAGTTTTACCGTGAAATAGAGTACCAAACTGAATACTGCCACGTTTCAAATATTAGAAAAGAATGTCACGCAAGTCTTTGACAAAAAACTACTTCAACAATTATTTGATAGGATAAGAAATGAAAGGCCTTTGTGCACCAGCTTATTTTTTTATAAGTGACGTCTTTCAACTAAACTTATGATGATGACAAGAGATAAAGATACGATGTCTGTTTCTTAAATTTAATTGTATGAGCCTAATTCATTCTAATAGACTTAATAATTAATTAATTAGGCTCTTTAACGTTAATGTGTGGAGGTATACAACAACAACGAATTCACGATTCTACTAAATGGTGTGTTATAGTAATGCGTTAGCCCATGAAACTAAGTAATTATAATGATTGGTATCTATATTATTTACGCAAGTAAATTAATATTAAGCACAGAAAGAACACAAACAACATGGCTATACAAAATAGTAGTTATCGCTTAGGAGGATCTTTTTTTTTTCAGTAGAAATATGTTATTTTTATGTTACGGAAATCGCAGGGCACGTTGATATCTCAGTCACGGACGTGTGACTTATCTATTATTATGAAAGTCTGAGTATGAGAAGTAGTCGTGCTTCCGTAACACTCGACTTGCTCGTGTGTGTCGACTCGCAACAAACTTGTAGCTACTTTCTTTATAATGAGCTCGCGGTTATAATAATGCTCTCGTTAATTTTAGTAAAGGCACAGGGCTTAATAGCAATGTTAGGTACTAATGACAACTGGTACGGGATAGTAGAGCCTTACCGATTTCAGCAAAAATGGGTCAGCTTGACTGAGAAAATGTTTATCTTCTCATAGAATGTTTGTGAACGTATCTATGCTTTTTTGCTACCTTTATTGCATCATTAATCGATAAAAGCAACGTTGACCGAAGTTATATTTCAGTGTTTAAATGTCTTTAATGCCCTCTAATCATTTCCTAAACTAAGTAGACTAGTGAGTGGGTACAACGGATGCTGTACACATTTTAATGACCCTAGTGCTCAAGTATGTAAATGTAAGTTTGTCCAACTACTGTTGGTTAAATATTACATAGGAATGCTTCGAGAAATCACTAAGTTTGGGCATAATCTACAAATATTGTGTAAAGTAGTGACGAGACTGGCTTTCGTTAATTACAGAAGCTTTAACGATGCTTGGTAAGTGACCATGAGTTTACTCACTTTGCTAACAGCTCTTGGTCGTCTTTTAAGGTTTCATTTTTTTCTAGTTTCAACCACCATCAAATTATGTAGAAACTCGAGAACATCTACCTACTGGATCCGTTCTGCCACGGGCTACATGAAAATCACTTAATCGATAGTGATCCCAGGTTGGTCGTTGCAAACATAATTTGGCCAAGTAGGAAATAAATAACCCGTCCAATACCAAATGTCTGTGTGGCGCCCCTGACCAGACTATGGCACATTTACTTCAGTGTCCAAGCTGCCCGTGCAAATGCTATAAGGATGGACTCAAGAATGGCACTAATGTTTCCATTCTACTTACAGGGCTACTACTTAGCGTAGCTACTTACAGGGCTGAACATGTTATATAGTACCATCAACTCGAAATAAGAAGAAGAAGGTTCCATTTGTAGAACCTTCGTTGTCCGTCTGTCAAGGCCTTTTTTTCTAAAACGCGTGAATCAACTCAACTCATGCACAAATTACGCATCAAAGACGTAAGTTTATATCCATAAGATAGTAGAACTTAAAACTTTGTATTAATTATGTCACTTGACTGTTAGATAAAAAGTAAAAGCAATGAGCTTAAAACCTAGGATAATAAAGGAGTGTAATGTAATGCCAATGTGATAATATTAGCATGATTATATATATGATGACTATATACTACTAGCATTGCTTCTGAAAAATAATAGCCTCCTCTTTCTTTCTATTTTTGTTGCACTACTAATATTCTTTGTAAGTATTTCACTTAAGTTTCATATTCAAAATTTGTAATAATTAAATACAAAGTCTCTTTGTTTTAAACCAAATTAGATGTAACCTGTGTCTAATCTAATATAAATTATCATGTGGAAAACGGTGTTGGTTGTGTAACTACCTAAGTTGTTTTATATTTAATGTTAAGTTTTAAGATGTTATACAATTGTTAGTTTTCCTAAATAAATAAAAAATAATAAAAAATGGTTAAAATGTCTTTAAAAATAGCCATTAACCCATTAACTCATTAGCCCTTGTCAGGAATTGACATAATATTTTCTTGAATGTCTAATGTAACAGAGATCAAGTAAAGATTTTATAAAACAAACTTAGTATTGTTGATATATTATTATATTAGTACACCAAGAGCAGTCATAACAGACGTGAGTCGGCATAATATTGTTAAGCATTATTATTAACTGTTATTTACAGTACCTTCTATTACGCTGCCAATCGATACAATGTATTGTATTGAGCATGTCTAAGATTTTATAATACAAACATTACGTTTTGTAGGCCATGGATTCAACTATGACCTTAACTAGAGTCAATCGACAAAGTATAATGTTTAACAAAGTCATTCACCATCAATATTTGATTACTTTACGTAACTATTTTTGTACATAAATAACGAGGTAAGTGGTCAAGCAGTCAGGTGAAATTAGATATGCCTGTGCTATACTTACACATAATATACATTGTCAATATTCCAAAATAACAGACATCGCTCCGTTCCATCTAAAATATACAACGTTGGAGATATTAAACGACGAAATCCTCAAAAAGGTCACACAGCTTACGTAATAGGTCTGCTTAGATGACTTTTTGGCAGTCGCAGGGAAATGCCAAACAATCAAGATATCTATGGGAAGGGAACACTAATAATATATATATCATTTGCAAAAATCAAGTTATTTTTAATGGGCGATGGCGAAAGAGGTTGGGTCATCTCATTAAGGTGATTGAGAATGTTAAAGTTGATAACTTGTCGAATGCCGTCCAACCGGTTGAACTTAATGTAGCTTGCGCTCGCGCCGCACACGAAACTTAGCAACTATATTTTTACCGTTTATAGAATCTGCTTAGACGTAAATGCACTAAAATAAGTAGGCGGAGTGATTGACGTACGAACGTGAAAGTTGTCAATGTCTCATGTCAATATACAAATAAAAATCGAGGTCAAGTAATTAAAAGATACATATCAAACATACATCATTGATCTCTTAGATATAAGAATCGGAATGAGATTATTTTTCTGGGTGACCGAACTATTGTTGGGCAGTACAAAAAGCATAAGTCTCAAGGCAGGTTGCGGGGTCGCGCGTCTCACGCATATGCCGACCTCGGCTGCCAAATAATAACCAATCACATAAAGCAATAATCGTTTACCTACCGTGATCATACCAGAACAAGAACATCATTCAGACATTTACTTCGATGTGCTCACATTATGTTATATTTATATTATAGTTTATATTATATAAAATTATTTTTAGAAAAAAAATGAAAACCGACTTCAAACAACACCTACCTACATGTTCAATCCTTAACTAAAAAGTAGAAAATAATATTTTAATTACTTCATAGCAAAGAACATTAAAGGGGAATCAACGCAATCCTTGATACCTATAACACTTTACTATTTATAGTTTTTAATCAGTTATTTTGGAGTCGGTGCCAGCCAAGAAGGATCTTTAATTCTGTCTTTGCAAGCAACTTTTGTAATGCACGGGGCGGTAATTGCACGCGTGGGGGATATGCCTGAGTGCACTACCCGAACGCGGTCATACTCGTGAACGCAGAGGTCATTGATAGTTGTGTACATATATACATAAAAAATTTGACGCGCACTTATCAGATTCCGTTCGATTTCTTGTGTTAAATCTATATTTTTCATTCATATATTAATAGATTAATCAAGAAGGTTTTTTTTTGCTAGTACGTAGGTTATTTTTATGAAGGTCATTATGATCCTTCTTGGCTGGCACCGACTCCAAAATAACTGATTAAAAACTATAAATAGTAAAGTGTTATAGGTATCAAGGATTGCGTTGATTCCCCTTTAATGTTCTTTGCTATGAAGTAATTAAAATATTATTTTCTACTTTTTAGTTAAGGATTGAACATGTAGGTAGGTGTTGTTTGAAGTCGGTTTTCATTTTTTTTCTAAAAATAATTTTATTTTTAAACTTTTAGTGGGAATTAATTGTGTATAAATATATTCAATATGGGTAGACCTACTAAACGTGCTGCGCAAATGAGACAGCGCCGTGCCGTTTGAAAGAAAGTAGAGACGAGAGGTAAGATTGTAAATAGAGATATAGGGTCCTTGTTAACACTTTCTCGATCGCTAAACCCTGAATCCCAGAAACCACAAATCAAAACAAAAAAGTGATGATCTACCAACAATAAAGAATCATCAAACATCATAATTTAACTGACCGAGCAATCGCTCAAATATACAAAAAATGCATATGGTCACTCATCCAGGGCCACTTCGCTTCTAACAAAAAAATAATTTTGAAAATCACTTCGCACTTGTAGCATGGACATGTCAATGTCAGATAATTCGTCGCAAAAGACATCGACGTGTTGCTTTACACGTCTTCACTTCTTGCAAACGTTTTGTTACAAAATATTAAATTGAAGCCAAACTACTAAATCATTCTTTATAAAAAAAAACGTGGCACCCTATTTCGGAGTATACCCTTTCAAATAAAAGAAGAATTTTCCAAATTGGTTTATAAATGACGGAGTTAAGATGTAACAAACATACAACCACTGAACCATTTCTTATATTAAAAAAATGGGACCAATTTCAGAGTATACCATCTCAAATAAAAAAAAAATTTTTCAAATCGGTTCATAAATGACCGAGATATGAGGTAACAAACATACAAAAAAAAAAAAAAAAAAAAACATATGACCCGAATTGATAACCTCCTCCTTTTTGAAGTCGGTTAAAAACTAGCTTCCCGCAGCGCGGTTAGATCCGCGTCTTTGGTTACTGCTCTACTCTCGTCGCTAGTAGCGTGATGTTATATAGCCTTACTGCCTTCCTTAAGGCTATCATACGCAAAAATAATGATTTAAATCTGACTAGTAGTTCCAGAGATTAGCGCGATCATACAAACAAACAAACTCTTCCGCTTTATATAATAGTGTAGATGTTTACGTATTTCGATCATATTGATAAAATCTATGTATGTCGCTTAATAGTGTATTGTTCAAATTCGGATAATTTTTTAGAGGCATTGTAAATTGGTGAAAGGCGAACGATAAGTATGTGGGATCAATAGAACTATCACATGATTGAAGAATGTTCTCCTGCAAATAGTTATAAAAAGAAAACTGATAAAAATAAGTTTGTATATTCTAAAACTTGGACTTGCTATCAATCATGACAAAACTAAAATGATGATAGTGGATACAGCTAAAAACAACCTAAGCACTGTCAAAAGTATAGCCGAATGTGATGTTGTCCAGAGCTATATCTACCTAGGCTCCTACATTACAACACTGCGAAGACGAGATACGTAGGCGCTGTGCTGGGACGCGATCCGCCGTCGAGAGACTATCAAAAATTTGGAAAGATCGCAGGATAACCAAAAAACAACAAGGTCTGATGCGAAGTTTGGTTTCCAATTTTTCTTTACGGAGCTGAGAAGTAGACCTTGAGACTGAAGGAAAGGAGGAAAATCGATGGTCTGGAGATGTGGTGCTGGTGACGTTTGCTTTGTATTCCATGGATTGCCATCGTACTAATGTGTAGATCTTAAAAGAACTTGACATTACATCGACGACCGTGCAATTATGAATACTCAAGTTCTTTTGCCATATAACCCGAAATGAAGACTCGATGGAGCGACTTGTAGTGCAAGGCAGAGTAGAGGGCAAGAGATCCTGTGATCCCACCTATAACCACGACCACTCTGTCAAGAGTGCACGACTTAGAAAAAGATGTATTTGCTCTATTACAGAATAAACTTAAAATTAGAAAAGTCAAATAGCCATAACCAGAGGAAGAGATGGGAACAATCCAATTTAAAAGATATATTTTATGTATGTGGTTCTACGCATGTATTTAAAAGTAAAATTAAATGAGAAGAATGACAGCAAAAACGAACAAATTTTATTGTCATGTTAAATTTCTTAAATTATTTTACTATGAAGTGCAAAATTGACTCTATTAAATTGGATTCTCATCAGTAATACTTTCAAGGATGGATGTTTGTGTTTTTAGCATTACTTATTGCAAAATATTTTGTCGACTAAGTAATAGAGTTTGGTTGAGTTAATCCGAATGTAGGAGGTCACAGTCTTTGAATTGCGTTTGCTCAAATAGTATGACTGAGCTTACTGATTGCTAACAATATGTGCACTCCATTAGCGAAACGAATCGTAATTCATGTTATTTGCACGTTTCATCCTCATTGTATGTAGGCCTTGAAGCCTTGACGAAACAAGAGTAACACTGCTTTTTGCACAATTCGGTAAGTGCGCTACAATCTTCGCAAACACTACAATCTTTACAAACTTCCGCATTTTGAAATTGAACAAAAGAAATAGACTACCAGCAAGACTAGTGTAATAAAAAATTGTGCCCAATATGAAAACCTAAAAATAAAATTTAAAACCGGTTTAAAGTATTCCAAATTAGCTGTGCCGCAGGGCTTCACCTGCGCGTATAATATGTTTTTTTTTATTTTAGAAACCAGACCGATTTTTTGGATAACAAGTAGCCTATGTCCGTCTCCGGCACCCAATCTATCTACATACCAATTTTCATCGAAAATGGTTGACCCACTTGGGCGCTGAGTGGTAACAAACACACATACATACATACACACAAACTTTGGCATTTATAATATAGTAGGATTTATTGGTCGTCTCTTCGATTGTTATTCGATACAGTAAATATTATACGGTTTTCCTGGTGTGTCAATTTCTTTAAGTAAATAGTCACATTCTTCAACACTAACTAACTACGTTTTCACTCAAAGCGCAATGCTATATCAGGCATTGCATGCGTTGCTTAATCGTCATCGTAAATTTATTGAACAATACATATTACACGTTGTGAATATACACTGGCATGATGTCACGAACGAAAAGAGTAATGTGCATAACTGGTATAATATAACAAAAAAGTGAATGTGACATCAAAATATGACAATATTTGCACGTCAAAAGACAGTTTGTCTTTTGTCTTGCAAATTTTAATTAAAATTAGTTTAAAATAAATAAGATTTGTTAAACATTATCTTTGTTGCTATCAAAAAGTCTGGAATTCACGCTTATTTTTGTAAGTCACTGCCCGTAAAGGTCAAATATTTTAATACTTAATAAACATGTTGAATAACAACTGTCGAAATAGTCCGACATCTAGGTAATCCGCGAAGTATTCGTGAACATCTGTTGTAAATAGTGGACTTAATTATTGAACTAGACACACAATGAATGCAAAATGGTGGCCGTGGGAAAGCCGGTGGCATTTACCAAAGAACCGCAGTGCGGGACGGTACTAGCATCTTCAGTTACCTAACGACACTAGAGGTGTAAGGTATTTATACACGCCGACGCGCGACGTTTAGTTGCAATACTGTCGCGTATTTCTTTAAAGTGTGCCTGCACTAGGTCACAAAGTCATTTCAACGTTTAAAGAAGTGTTAAGTGAAAGGTCGTGTTTCTTTCAATAAATAAACCTCTTATTACTCGATTAATAAAATAATTATCTGTCAAATAAAATTTGGTTCTAAATAACAGTAGCTAGTTACTAAAAAGATTTTACTATCCTTTCTTTTATATAAGCTTTAGTACATAATTTTCAATATTAATTGCAGAATATAAATAGGCCGTTGCAAATTTTAAAAATATAATATCTCATTTTCGATTCATTTTCGACTCAGGAGTGCTAAAATAATGATCATCCGATTTTAGCTATGGCAAACTCAACGGCAGCTAGAAGTCGATAACAGTGAATATATTAATCTCAATTCACGTATCTCTCATCGTTGTCTTTAGTTAAATATCTAACGTCTCTCAATGCAACATAAAGCCCGTATTACAAAGTAAGGGCACGCCGATTCTCGGTATATTTAATCGATTCAGATTTACAATCACGTCACAGACATAGATCGAATTCCAATCGAGTAGGTAATTTAAATCGAATAAGCGCCTTACAAAAGATAGGTTAGGCATAATTATACGACTACTTTGCAGATTAAGATATCCCTAAATCTTATGTTTATCTCCTTAATGCCAGAGCACGTCAATCCTTGCCATCTTTTTGTCTTTGTTTTACACAATTATATTTAAAAAGTAATATTTTTGATTCCTCATAGTGTTCTTTAGACATTAATTAATTTGAGTTTAATTTAACCAATTACCGTGTAAAAGTTATATTGATCTTCTTTTTCTTTATTTTATACACACATAGAACATATTACTTTGGTAAGAAATATCATGTACAAAGGCGAGCTTAACTCAAAAGTGAGTTTTCTTCCAGCAAACCTCAGAGTGGAAGAGGAAAAATATCAAGTGTGAGAACAAATGAAGTGTACAAACAGACAGAAAGGAAATTAAATTAAATATAGTATACCTATTAATTTATTGTATACCTAGTGTATACATAATTTTAAACAAATATACTTACATATTAATAGTACACACTGCACACATAATATATTAAAATATATAAATGCATAAACTTACATAATTATAATAAATATATCTACTTATATATACCTATTATTTAACCAAAGATAGGAAATGTTCTTTTGTTCTTCTCTTGAACACATCCACAGAAGTACTCTCACGAATGACGTGAGGAAGAGAATTCCACAACCTAACCGCGTGCACAGTAAAAGAGCCGTCATAACGGTTAGTACTATGAAGAGGAGTACGAAGTAGAAGAGAGGATGAAGACCGACAAGGTTTACCACGAGGTACAAGATACTCAAAGCGTTCACTCAAGTAGGAAGGAGAACTGGGATTATTAAGGACATAATAAAGGAGAGAAAGAATGTGCGTATCTCGACGCTGCCGAATAGGTAGCCACTTCAGTTTCTTACGAAATTCCGAAACGTGGTCGTATTTACGCAAACCGAAAATGAAGCGGATACCCAAATTCTGCAGTCGTTCGAGTTTATTGAGGTGTTCCTCCTTAGCATCAAGAAAGCAGACATCCGTATAGTCTAAGAGTGGTAGTAGAAGGGACTGTGCAAATGCAAAAGAATTTCTGAAGTCGCTTGTGTGCCTGAAACGAACAGAATACCCTCCGGCTTACCTCTGCAATGTGGGTATCCCATGATAGATACGGATCCTTAACAACACCCAGATTCTTAACGCTTTTTGCTAGCGAGATGGCAGTAGAGTTGTAAGTTATAGACGGAAGAGACTGGTGACTTATTGAGTTAATCATGTACCTGCTACCAATTATTATAGCTTGTGATTTTACTGGATTAACGAGTAGCCCGAAAGACTGAGCCCAGTTTCTAATTTTTGCGAGATCTTTGTTGATTTCAGTAATAGTCTCAGCCAAGTCACTAACTGTAGAATGCCGATATAGCTGCAGGTCGTCTGCGTAGAGATGAAAGTTCGAAGTAATGACTTTAGGAAGTTCATTTATAAAAATGGAGAAGAGAAGAGGAGAAAGGACGCCACCTTGGGGTACACCCGCAGTAAGATCACACCATGCAGAGGACTTCTCCTCAAAGTGTACAGACTGCGAGCGACCCTGAAGATAACATTTGAACCACTCAGTTGCAGGCAAAGAAACATTAAGTGAGGAAAGGATGCCTAAGAGAATGTCATAATCGACTGATCTTGTTTGGTTTCGAACTCGTAGCTCGTAGTATTTTTATACTTTGTACTAGCAGTTATGAGATTAAATAAATTTAATTAATGTATTTATAGACCTTATATTCAAACTACAATACCTATTTATGTTTATAAAAGGCACCGGACCTTTGTACCATATCGGCTGTGTTGCTTTAATAAATGATCTATTTTCCACATGAACATTTGGACAAAAACGGTCGAAATTCATTTGCCAAATTCGGCTAAGTGTATATTACGTAAATCATGGTGATTCGATCAAGGTGATCAAGATAATAGGATTATGTAGGTATATCATTTAAAAAGGCATTAAATTAATCAAATTGCCGTTTGTTTTTATAAAAAGTAATTTATTACCTAGAATATTAACAAGTTCTTGATAACCATTGACACTATTATTTTTTAGTAAGTCAAATTTTAGCTCTTCTACGGTTGAGGCTGCTTTTGATTAAACATGTTATTATTTAATTATTAATATTATCTACTTACAAGTTATGTACAGAGAACGTTATTTATAAAACATACCCTAAAACTTTATTATATCTATTATAGTGGTAAGATAAATAGTTCTTGCTGTAACATATATTATAATAAAATAAGTACCAGTATACCTATTATACAAACCTGTATCTAATATAAACTAATTCAGTTGCCTAGTACGAGTACTTTTTGGTCTTTCCTGCGCCTGAAGGTTGGAATCACTTTGATTATACAGTCATACATAAGTGTGCTCCCAAATAGATGACCTATTATGATGTACCTACTATTACATTACATTCGTTTTTCCAGTACGATATGTCCTTATCGGAGGAGAAAGCCGTGATATTTATTTATTCTTTGTTACACCTAAGTTTCATTTAATATATTATTAATATATAATGTTATGATAGTATATCAGATAACTTGTTTTTAGACAGAAACCGGTACCTACTTGGTAACAATATTCGTGCCGCGGATGATTTTACGGACACAAACTAAATCCTGATTCTATAAATAAATATTTATTTTATTACATACCTTTAATATACAGACCAGACCACATTAACAATTATACCACACGTGTAATTAGTATTATGTTGGTATAATTTAACAAAATATCGCGTGCGAAAACTATTACAATACTAGTGTATGTTAAGTGATGTACTTAAACTACCATAATACTGTGAAGTTCTTTAGTTGTTAACGACTTTCCTACAAAAAGGTTAAATGCTATACAATTGAAAATTTGAAGTCAAATAGTAAACATTTGGGTGGTTACTCGGTAGGTATATAATAGCAGGCGTCGAATGATTGTAAACGTCCATACAAAGTGGGTCTTTGTAAAACAGTGGCGCATGTCTATTGTCATGGTCACGTCAAGATAATGCTGAACATAATGTAATACCTACATCTACTTACTACTAAATATTTTTACTAGACAGTTACAAAATGCGTAAAGTGAATAATTTATGCGGCAGTTTGTAATGTTTCGCGCGTGGTGTGTCGTTTGCGAAACATTGTCCGTTAATGGAATGTGTTTGATATAATGTTAAGTAAAACACTACTTTATGCAAATAGTAATACATACTTACATCGATTGAGTACATATTGTGCTTGAGGAAAAAATACGTCATATAAATAGAAGCACTTGGTAATTGAACCTTATTGTGATTATAATTGATAAACTAGCTGTGCCCGCGACTTCGTCCGCGTGGAATAGTGATTTTGGGCAGCATTTTTTGGATATATCTTTTGGTTTGTTTTGAATTATAAACATCTTCGTTTAGGTGAATAAGAAAAATCTTTACAGTAAATGCTTCTCTATCTACAATATTAGACGTATAGCCATCGCGGATCAAAGCCATACAGGCTGCTAGGATTACTTACACGTGGCAAATCCACATAAAGCTGACCATGCGAAAAACAGTTAATATTTAGATCCACACTCATTAATTGTCATCGCGAAACATAGGCTCACTGGAAACTGATCTCGTTTAAAACTAAACGGGAAATTGTTTGGAATGAAAGGAATCCGAGGAATAAAAACGCTATTAGTTTTTTTTTTTATATTAGCCTGCCAAAGTGCCTCTACTCTGGCTGATGGTAAGCAGTCAGTGGAATTCAGAAGTAGTGGACACCATTCCAAAAGCCAAACTACTGGTATGGTGGCCTCCACTATGGCGGCTTAGTGAGATGCTTCTTCACGCCTCGCTTAAAAGTCCCAGGATGAAAGTTAGGTGGGAACACATGCGCTGGTAAAGAGTTCCAGGCTTTAATTGAGCGACAAAAGTATAAAGTGCTGAACCGTTTAGATTGCACTGTGAAAGGGTAGCACTTCAGTCCCGCACGTGTCGTTCTGGATAAAAAGAGAGAGGGTAGAATTAATTTAAAGAGCTGTTGAGAAGACTCTCCGTGGTAAAGGCGACAGAAGACGGCCGTTGAGAAGGCGATGTCTCTTCGCAGCTGTAAAGGCTCAAGGGTCTTAGGCCTCCGGGCTTCCATGATACGGACTGCTCGCAAAAGGCACCCGTACCGTCTCGAAAATGGTCGCCGGGTCCCACTATCCGGTCACCAACCTGCACGACGAACCACTCCGAGATTATGCGCAACCTGGTGGCGCAGTCTCTTTTTTTTTGGTTAGGTCTAATTGGGCCCTTGTACAATGCCGCGGGCGGCCAGCGGCACCACCGTTTATACGGGTCTCCCTGGCCGGCGGGTTGACCCACACCACCCACACAATGACTCCGCGGATACTCAGCTGGTCCCACACATGCTGCGAGGTTTGTCATCTCTGCATCAGTTGGGCCTCCGGCTCTCGCGCTTACCGAACGAAACGCAATAATATGGATACTATTACTCTTACGTCGAAAACTATGAGAGTAGTACATCCCTGGTCGATCCGACCCATTCATGTTGAAACCAGCGTAAATCGACTACTACTATTTCGTAATTCACTCCAATTCCACCTATTCCGTAATGAAACGTGTTAACAAACATGTTTTTATCACAAAAAATAAAAAATAAAATAAATCCAGAAAATATAAATCTAATTTGTATTTACATTTTAAATAATAAAGTATTTACATTTTAATTTACATTTTAATAAAGAAATAAGACGTGTTAACCTAACTTAAAAACAAACTAAGCTAAGCTATATACATACCACATTTATGACGTGATTATTTAAATTCATGCTACAAATATTTGCACTGAGCGGGAATCGAACCTGCGACCTCACAGTCCATACACAGTACCACCGAAATACAGAGGCAGTCGATTTCCCCCTGACTTTCCCCTCCCTTTCCCCTGACTTCTCCCTCACTACCCCCGCGCTTTCCCCTCACTTCCCCCTTCCTTTCCTCTTCCTCCCCCTCCCTTCCCCCTCCCTCCAAATTTCAAGTCGCCAACTTCAAAAGCAAAGATCTTTCCATACAATATTTCATCCCTTATTTCACTCATATAAATCCACCCCAGTAAAAATGAAGACGTTTCATACAATCGATTTCATCCCTTTTCATACACTTAAGAGTTGAATTTTTAAGAAAGGGTTTCTTTGTACACTTCTAGACATTAAGACAAACACACCCTCCAAATTTCAAGTCGCTACGACCAGCGGTTTAGGCTTTACGTTGTCTGTCAGTCAGTCAGTCAGTCAGGACAAAGCCTTATATAATATGTATGGATGTATGGATTAGACGTATAGCCATCAGGGATCAAAGCATACAGGCTGCTAGTAATGCTAACACGTGATAGAGCCACATAAAGCTGACCGAAAAACAGCTAATACTTAGATCCACACCCACAACTTTTAGTGTCTTACCTTTACTTTAATTACTTAATTAATTAATTACTTTAATTAGTCATCGCAAAACATAGGCTCACTGGAAACTGGACTCGTTTAAAACTAAATGAAAGACTGTTTAGAATGACAGGAATCCGAGGAATAAAAACACTATCAGCTATTCCGCAACCTGTTAAAATATCTGCTTCTATAAGATTTCGTAGTAAATTAACGAATGTTGGATGTGATTCTTTAAATTGGCATAACTTTTTTATTTATGAACCGATTGACATGAAACAAACACTAAATGTTAAGTGAAGCTTACCACAATATATTAGTGAAAATCATATTTAAATCGGATAAGCCGTTTCTGAGATTAGCGTGCACAAACGCACAGACAAACAGACAAACAGACAAACAGACAAACAGACAAAAATTTTAAAAATCATTGTTTTGGGTTCTATTTGTGTTGTTATAGGTCCCAATAGTATTTTTTCTCATATATCTTCCATGTACAGACAGCGATAGGTTACATTTTTATTATATGTATAGATTATGTCTTTCTTTGACTTAGCATGGAATGATAGTGTACACTATTCGTATCGGTAGTCATAATATGGTTAAATATTTACTTTTTTTTATTTTTACAGTCAGATTTCATAAAATATTATGACTTATGTAAAGATTTTTGTCACTCATTCAGTTATTCTTATTAGACAAAAGGCGTTGGTTTTTTTTTATGTACGCAATCCTTACATATAAATTATATACCTAACTAGCTTTCTGCGGCGTGGTTTCACCCGCGTCTTTGCTTACTGCTTTGCTCCCGTCGCCTGTAGCGTGATGTTATATAGCCTTTAACCTTTCTCGAGAACTGGACTATCATACGCATAAAGAATTTTTTAAATCCGACTGGTAGTACCACAGATTAGCGCGTTCAAACAAACAAACTAATTCTTCCGCTTTATAAAAAAATATTACTCATAACTTTTCAAACATACATAGTATAGATTATGTTTGGAAAGTTATGTGTAATAATTTATCTATCCATTCTTTATCCCATTCATAATATTAATAGAATGATATGATTATAATCATGCCTTAGGCGGCAGACGAACAAGCGGCCAACTTGATACAGATACCTAAGCGACAATCACAAATCTATGATAAACTGTTACTAGGTATCTACCTAGTAACAGTTTGTCATAGAAGCGCCAGGAGTATAGCTATGACTATAGTTCTAGCGATTGCATTTTCCGATGTCATCATGTATACCTATATAAAAACATTGTACTTGCAACGACTTTTCCAAGAGCTTGGAAATAATATTGGGGTAGCAAGAAAACGACACCACCAATGCGGTCTTTTGTAGGACAGGGCTATTTTCCCCCGAAATGTACTAACTATGAATTAAAATTTTCGAAATTTCGTTAGTGACAATTATTTGAAACAACTAGTTAAAAACATGGTTATTTTCTGATTATACAACTTCAGAATGATAGTAATGATAGTTATGAAATCTATAAACAATCTTGCGGCCTTTAAACCACATAAAAACTATCGTAGAATCGCAATCGTAATGTTGCTGTTACAGCGTTTGGAAAGCAGTCTGGTAAAGTAACAATCTTAAATGATACTGTCTGTCGTCGGATGGTATTTCTAGTAACTAGTTATACAAAGATTCCTCTAAACAATACAATAATAACTCAGATAACTAATTGCAAATTTCGTAACTTATACATAGATGGAAAACATGTACACAGTACCTACTTACATCTTATCTTAATATTTGAGCTATGCTTAATGTAAGCACTTGCCTAGTGTACGTTTTTTACGCTGTATTTTTTCTTAGTATGTCAGTAATGCTTAAAACATGTATTGTTGGTTCCAGTGCTTTTAACTATACTTTGGTCGCCCTTTACTTGTAACGGACTCTTACTATGCCCAACCAAATAAAGTACACATAATCACCAAATAAGTATGTATACAGACATATATTGCTTTATAACATTGATAGGGTTAATGTTCTTGATCAGAGAAGGACAACAACTAGAAGGTAACATAACATAATGTGTATGAATGTACTTCTTGCGCCTCATTAATACGCATTGTTTGTTTGTACAATAAAATGCATAATTAACCAAACAGCTTAGAGATACACGTCGAGGCTTAATCAATTAATATTGTGCAGTATTGAACTTAGCCGGAACTTTGTATATACATGGTTGTGTAAAATCCGTTGCAAAATGTAAACATGATCAGTCAATTACTAGTTTCGACGCAATTAAAACAACACGCAACAGTTTTCTGCGCATTAAACACCACTTCCATCGTTATTTAGTTTTTGTAAAATTTCTTGTTTACTAAAACAGTTATGCACTTGATGCAATATCGTTGGTATAACCGATGAATCAAGAAAGTATTAATGAATTAATTTGTGTTTTTGTTTTTTGCAATATTCAATTTTAATTTTTTTTAGCTTTTTAGACTAAATGATCTGGCTTGTTATTTTACTAATTTGGTACACAAGCACGAGAAAAAGAGGGACTAGTTACTGCAACTTAGGTTAACAATGCTGGACATAACCGTTGTTAGAAGGAGAAACGATATTTCAGTCGTTTATTATTTATTTATTAATGCCTACGGTGGCAGATTAGCTAATAACACATCTGATGGTAAGTGGTAGCTGTCGCTCATAGACTTCTATAATGCCATTCATGAAGAGAGTGTGGTAGGTGAAGGAAATAAGGAAGGCCAATCAAAAGGCTCTTGATCTTATCTATCCTACGTTACATTACAAAATCTCTAACTCCTTCTTAAAAAGTAAGAAAGAGTTAGAGATTTTGTATGATTTTGAGGCTATTTAACTCCTGCACTTCGTGGTAGTAATATTATGGTCTAAGTCTAGTAACAGATATGCGAGCTGGACAGCTGGCTGGCGCAGACGCGTAGCACATAGCGACAATACCCACCTGAATAGAGTAGTATTATTTAACACCGGTTTTCTTTAGGCATGTCGCAAAATTCGAACGTGTAATTTCGCTACGTCCTTCGTCTGTTATACCGTTTCCATAAGTTTATTATACCACACAACGTTTGTATCTATATCTAAAAACATAATGATTTGTCTAATACAAGTATGTACGTAGTAAGTGGTTATCGTTGCCTTTCGCTGGAATAGTATAGAAATGACGTTTCAGACGATGTCTAAGTATACTAATATCTGTACAAAGCGGAAGAGTTTGTTTGTTTGTTTGAACATCTTATTCTCTTACACTACCAGTCAGATTTGAATACCTACTTATTTTTACATTTGATAGCCCAATTCTTAAGAAAGTTATAGGATACGTACACGTAACATCATGCTACGAGCCACGGAGCAGTGCAGTAACATAAGTTATACCTAACTTAACGTGGATGAAACTGTGCAGCTAGTTTTTTACAATATTGTTTAGGATAAAAAAAGGATGTCTAATATCAATATGTATATCAATGTCATCAAATATGTGTTAGTAAATCTACATTTAATATTGCCATATTAATATTATTTCAACACTTATGCTTCAAGCAGGTTTAAATAGTAGGTTAATCGTGTTTGGGTCGCTCTATTCGATTTGCGAAAGAAACTATTCTGTGAACGACAATCGGTGTGCTTGATGTCTGCTATATATTTCTGTGTTAATTATTATCACATCGATCACTAGTCAAAGGTTAAGTATTCAAAAAATATATTCTTTGTTTAAACTTACATAATCATCGAAATTAATACGCGCTATTAATAAAGTTAGTAGACAAGACTACCGGGTTTTGTTTCAATATAAAACAGTTTAGTATATGAAGTTGGGCCAAGTAAAACAATAACTAGGTACCTATAAGTATTATCAATTCTAATTTGCTATTGTAGTAGGTAAGGTTCTTATAGTATTTGCTTGGCACCAACTTCAAAATTATAAAATACTTATTTAATAATTTCTGATTAACTAAATCAAAATACGAATTACTTTCTGCTAAGTGAACTTATTTTTAACTTTTTAGTTGTCTTCCCGTTTGGAGTCGGTTTTTTTTTGTTTAAAATTATTTTATTTTACGATTTTTAGTGATGGACCATAGACCTAAATCTTGCTTAAGTATTATTTTTGTACGAACTAACTTGTTGGAATATTGATTGAAGCCCGACATCGACATGACTGCTGTTAAGACATTCCCTCGACTGTCTATGGTCACCTGTAATGGCAATTAAAACCCATATGGATGCAAAGTTCTCATCATTACAAATGAATTAAGTCCAAACATCCAATAATTGCTGTAAATCGTTGTCGAGTTTACTCGACTGTCTGTCGGCTCCATCATCAGATCGACTCCAAACCTTCACTAAATAGTAGTGCCTTAAAATACTTAATGAAAAAAATAACAATTGAACTAGTCGCCAGAACGATTTTTAAAAGATCCCCTCGATTTTCCAAGGATGCCATCATCAGATCCTGGTTTCCCTATAACGGTACCACACTTGAAATATCTACTTTCTATCAAAAAAAGAATAATCGAAATCGGTTTATAAACGACGAAGTTATCTGCGTACACACATAAAAAAAATATATATATACGGTTGAATTGAGAAACCTCCTCCTTTTTTTGAAGTCGGTTAAAAATGACACAGGCAGTACAAATTTTTGAAACAGTCATTAGGTTTATAACGTCGCTGTCGCGTCGCGCTCGCTACGAATTTCGCTAGAAACTAGTCACGACTTCTCTTAACTTCTGTTTGCCACTGAATTTTTTACTTTTTGTGACACCTGGCGGAAGCCCAACGTCACGATACAGCTATTAAATCCGGCAGTCTATTATTGCGTCAAGTTGAATAACATTTTAGTTACGCCTATCTGTACTGTACAAGTATGGACAGAATTTTTTAGTGTACATGTACATATCTTTGAGTTGTTGAAGTTTTGTATGGCATTTAACTCAGTTTGTAACACCTCGCGATTTAATATTGTTTATTCAGATATCCGTGTTTAAGTTACACTGAAAAATATAATAAAATTTTGAAGAGTTTAATTTGTATTACTATCTTTATTTCGTAATCTTTGGCTCTGTAGAGCCCATTTTAATGATTTCACACCTGATCACCTTTATTAGTCTGTGATGTGCAGATGCTCCATATTTAAATAATATCCAGTGACAAAACTAATGAATCAGTAAAGGCCAACTTGATATTTTGGTATATTAAGCTGATTTCTAATACAATATAACCGTATTAGGTAAAATAATAATCAAAGGCCTATTTGCGCATAAGAAGGTGAAATGATAATTTAAAAAATCAGAAACTTTTTTTAACTTTTGGAATGGTATGCCACCACTTTTGGATTTCACTGACTGCTTACCACCATGCAGAGTGGAGTCACTTTGGTAGGCTAATATAAAAAAAAACTGCCATATTTTCAAGTGTGTACTCAAACATAATAAGATATAACATATTGCAGTAAATATTCGTAATGTTATTTTAAGGTGCTGCGGTAAGTAAATGTGTAAATATATTGAGCATTCTGACGTGTAAAGTTTAAAGGAACAATAGAGCTCTGGCAGGTCGCGTGAATACCATAGCGTTACTGTATGGAATGCGGTGCTATTTTAAAAGGGGTGCGTGCAAGGTCAAAGGTTCAAGCGGCAAACAGTAGACAGGGAGTTGTGTCAAGCTTGAGATTCGCTCGAATACGTCGGTGTTAATCACTGTTTTGCAACAAATAATCACTGGCACTTACCTAGAATATCAACTGACAATTTATTGTAGTAAATCAAGTCGGGGCTACGATCGACATTAATGACACTAGTAATCATGTCGTTATTTATAACTTGACGTGTAATGGGCCTGCGCTTAAACCATTAATACATTTTTGTCAAGAAGGTCATCTAGAGTATAGTGGTAATAGATTATGTAGAGGTTTGCGAATGTCGTTTGACAATTTTATTGTAGCAGTTGATGATAGAAAGTTTAAGATGTTAATGTTGGTAATAATGAGCGTAGTCGTGACTAGCTAAGATGTCGATAACTTATCACCTGGACACATGAACAATTAGCTAGATCGCTGCGCAATGGGTCCGTCGCTATCGCAGTACAATACTCGGATCATGGGGCATGACGTATGTTAGCACTGCAACTGCCGAGTTTATCCTATTCATGCACAATATACGCAAGATTAACTTAGTTTAAGAAATATTGAGATTGAAGGATCTGTAAACGTTTAATTACAAAATAGCCTTTAAACTTCTAATAAGCTTTATTTGTAAGAGTTATATTTACAGTGGCTGAGACAAAGTTTTAATAAGTTTCTTATAAAGTAAGCGCAGTGACCTTAGAGGTCAGATGCCTCGGTAATATCTTTCTTTACTGGCGAGTGAGCACCGCAAACGTTTATTAGTAAAATGTGACGCAAAAACTAAGTATTAAAAAAATCAAATCGCGAATTTACTTTCACTATTTATTTATAACTAGCTGCGCCTCGCGGCTTTGCCCGCGCGTAAAATAAGTTATGTCACCTTCAAGAACCAGACTGATTTTCGGAATAAAAAAGTAGTCTATGTCCCTCTTTGGCACCGAATCTATCTACATACCAATTTTCATCGAAATTACTTCAGCCGTGTAGGTGCTGAGTGGTAACTAAGACACACACAAACTTTGCACTGCATTTATAATATTAGTAGGATTAGTACGATTTTTACGAGCACTTAAATAAAAATAAGATTTGTAATATTATACCTATTTATTATAATCATCACTTTTTTACATTATGCAGAATTTGCAAAGTGGAGAGTATAAGTATCAAAGTCGCCATGCTTTGTTTGAGGGTAGAAAATATAAATTATGATAAAGTAAAATAATCTTATTTGTAACGACATTGGTTTTCAATTACAATGGCGTATGGAGGTGACATGCATGCGGCGGCGGGCGTCACCGTTGGAGTATTTACACACGGTGTGGGTCGACGACCCGCACATCTCCGCACTCGCGAGACCAACCCGCCCCGTGATTGCTTATCGTTGCACCGGCGCCGGCTATTAATAACCAATAATAATATCTTTATTATAGGTATATTTGTTTAATGAACTTCTTAACTACAACAACAAGGCGTTTAATATACGTAAATGAGATAAACAGATAAACTCAAATTTTAAAGGTAATAGGATTATCCAGTAAATGAATAGGTACGTACCCACTTAATGATTACTTTTATAATTATCTGCACACGAAACTGTTTTTCATACACGCCTATCATTGTCTTTTAGACAAGAATTAACAATCAAAAACATTTAAAATAGGAACATCTAGCAGTGACACTCAGAGAAGAGGAAGTTCAGAGACTGCTGAACGTACCTACGTACTGTCTTAGAACTTGATGTTTATCAGTAGTAAGAAAGAAAATGTTCATGTTAAATGTATCGAATCAAATAAGTAATAGCCAGTTGTATACCACAGAATTTCTAAACAATAACTGTACAATTTTACCATTAGAAGTAACAGTGAAGATGAGAGAGGTAGCAATTTCTCGTGGTTTCATTTACAGTATAATTACTGCAAGCTGGTCGACTGTTGTGCCATCAAGAATAGGACAGTAATCCACGAGCGAACAACTATTTAATAGAGAATCTTTGTAATCTCACTTCTTTGTGTGCAACCTCGATCTATGATCAACTTGATAATAGGTTGCCGTAATCAACGGTATCGTTAGAACATGAGTTTTATATAAGATCGCGTGTACCGTTTTAAAACAGACGAATTATATAACTAAAATAAATTTATGATCCGAGATCACGTTATTACATACCAATGTACACAAAAATGCGGGCAAATAACAAAAGCTTCAAATTGTGTTGATTTGTTCTCAATTCCGTTACAGTTTAAAACAATGAGGAAACCGGAGAGGCAACCAAACGAGCTGCTTGTATCCCAAATAGTACGACGATATACCCCTTAGAAGTAAAAGGGCCAAGGTTATTTACGCCACGATGCTGCTTTTTAAACAGGTTATGAGTTAAATAGGTCGTTGTAAGTACCGTTGGCACGTACGAGCACGTAACGTAGCAGTTGCTACATAGCACGCTGATGCTTGCGTCAGCGCTGTGGGCGCATCGCGGGGTGTCTTCCACGAGCTGACGACCTTCACTACGATTTTTATAACACTAGCTACGCTTAATACTCATGCACTAGCATACGACATATGACGACCGAACGTGTTTGCGAAGCGAAAGTTTTCTTCGTAAACAACTATAATATGAAATGCAACTTTTCGCTCGCTGCAACGTATGTGTTAAAAGTAGCCACATTCTAAAGTATAAACTCTGTAACACTCTATTTAGCGGTTTAGACATAAAAGTGTATCGATTAGAGTGAATGAACAGAAACATTTTAATACAAGTACCTAATTGTTAATTATTAATTAGTTTCGCTTATGGTATTCAAATGATCTGTTAAATTAGTGTATCTAATATTGATAATTAACAGTTTTAACACAAATTACGCACGGTGCTTGATAAAAGTTATTTGAAAAAATTGTTTATGATTACAAATAGTGAAGGCCGAGATGAGTCAAAGTCAGTAGACATTAGAGAGCCAGCGAGGTCGCATGATGGCCGCATGCTAAACACCTGTCGAAACACCTCGTTATCCAATGTTGCTGACAGAATATACATATTGCACTACTACTGGATGCACAACCGTATTGTTATATACCTACTTAAATACTATTCTGTAACGCTTACTACATTTTTAATAGAACTCCAAATATACAACGTATGTTTCAAATTTAATCTAAAAATTGTATTTTAACTAGCAATACGTGGATACTAGTTTTTACGACATGTTTACAAATCACTAAAATTGACGACTTTATTATACTATAATATGAATCTATTTTACTTATAATTTCTTTCAAGAAATTCTCTAAACGATAATGAAAACCGTATCAAAGGCCGTTGCGTGGTTTAGAAGATAAGTAGCGGAGCAACAGCCAGAAGATAATAACGCCTTTGTCTTACATTATTTAGAGATATGTCTATTTATTATATTGATAAATACAGTTAGCAACAGTATCGGTTAACTTCATGAATTTGGATTTTCTCGTTGTACACTCGAGTGAATTGCTATAACCTCGCCATACGTCATTCGGAAGTCAGGATGTACACGATTTTAGTTCTACATTAGTCTATGAAAACTGTTGGTAACTGTACCAATGCCCTGTGTAGTATTATCAACTATGAAAACCTTGTAAAAGTTTACGGCATGTTCGCTGGTTTGAAATAAAGAACCACTGCATTACTTTTCGTGGTTCATCACTTTTGGTGATAGATACATGGAAAAAAATATACCTTCTTAGGGGAGGTCTACATTATTTAGATTGTAATAAATATATATATGACTGATCTGTTGGTCTAGTGGTTGCCCTGACTGCTAAGCCGGAGCTCGTGGGTTCGATTCCCACCCAGGACAAATCTTTGTGTGATGAGCATAGTTGTTTGTTCTGTGTCTGGGTGTAATTTATCTATAATATGTATGTAGTTACAAAAAAAAAATGTATTTAAGTAGTATATCAGTTGTTTAGTACCCATAACACAAACAAATATAATTGCTTAATATAGGGCTAGGTGGCGCTGTGTGAATGTGGTAAATTATATAAGCCTATCAAAGTGACTCCACTCTGCCTCATAGTAAGCAGTCAGTAGAATCCAGAAAACTAAAAGATGCTTCAACTTAACATGGCACAAAGGAAGATTCGTGGCTGAAATCGAGTTTTTTTAAGAAAATAGTAGATATCTATTACTTAATTTATCTATGAATTTAAGATTTCAACAAAGCATATATTTACAAGGATTCGGTCACCTAGGGCCACTTACTCCAACGACCACTGACTAAATTCCTTGTTCGGCCATTTCCTATTAGGTGCTTTTCCTACAACTTTAGTACATAAGAAGAGGAAAGACGGAAACTAATAAATTTTTCTGACCGTTTTCGTAAATTTTCATAGAAAAAGCTATTAGTGTTTCTTCATAAAACAATTGGTAAAAATATGTGCAATAGGTAACACCAGTTATAGCGCATAACAATTGTTTACACCATGTTCAATGTTAATTAAATACTGCTGTTTTACTGTCAATGTGTTGGCGTTTAGATAGTGAAATCAAGGTTGTTTTTTTGAAATTTTTGACTTATTTACTTTCAGTGTTTCTGCAGTCCGGGGGTCGTGGAAAGTGTTCGTTGGAGCGAGACGCAATACGCGCATTATTTGTTGCGCCACACAGCCTAAAGGTCGCTGTTATTAGATTGATTAATATTTTATTATTGCTATACTAACATCATAAGTAATTAACACATTTACAATTATATTTTATTATTAGGTACCAAAACTCGTTCATCCAATTTGCGAATCATAAATATTTTATAATCTATTTCCTCACAACGATGCTAATGCAATTTTATAGTATTTGGAGCTCAAATATTTTGAAATAATTTTAAAACTTTATAATCGCGAATGTTATGAGTAGAAAGAAATTCAATTGGTATGATAGAACTTTTATTACTAAATAAAAAGTAACGATAGTGATACAATTTCAATTGGCTCGATTTACAATTTAGCCACGATACGTAGGATACGTACCTAATTTATTCCTTTATCGGGTTTGATTCGTTATAGAAAATATAATAATAGTAATGATGACAAGGATAATAATAAAATATGAACCTATAGTCGATTAAGAACATGCTTTTAATATTTCATAATTTAATTGCATTTTAGAATTAAAAACTGATTTATTGCAAATAAGTAAACGCTTGACGTTACAAATTACGGCTTTATACAAACCGCTATGTATTTTCATACAAACCACGAATTGCACGTTTTGGCAGTAGCACGCGTTGTCAATATTATTATAATTATTAATATTAATTAGGTGTTACACAACTATTAGGATGTATGCCGACTAATGATGTAAAACTAGATCGTGACGTTTTTGAATTATTTAATTTTTTACAATAACTCGACATGATTTGGTAACTTTTAAGATACGCTTCGTCGCTGAATATCATATTCTCAAAAGAGCACATTGGTAAAACACCAATATAATGCAGTTTTGTTACATTCTAATTGTACGTAGGTCAACTTGTAACTCTACATTTGCACATGAGAATCGAAGGGTTTAATGCGAGCAATATCATTTTATGAGTTGGAGGGATCTTGTGAATGCAAATGGTAAGGAATGTGGGTATTGCATATAAAACCTAAATGTTTTGTTCTGCTACGTGACTCGATTGTGAACGATTGAGTTGCACACATTCTCATCTCCACACCGATATGTACCTGTGGTTTGTAATAATAATCATAATGATCTAAGCGTATGCATTTATCAACAAGGAAATGTTAGAGGCAAAAACAGTACAACATTATTGTTTATTTAATAGCTTAAATCTACTTAATTATTTTGTAAAGTAGTTATTAAGGAAACGCTCAAGTAGTAGTACAGGTTGTCGGTTCAATAAACATAATAATTATAGTCATAATTTGTTGTGATTTCTTGTTTCCATTCTGGATGTATTTTGTTTACTTGTTATTGTGTGTTTGTTATAGAGCACCCGCCTTCTCTGTACGAGAAGAGGCCTTTCTCTGTAGTGGGATAATAATGGGTTGGTATGAAGATAAAAAGCTCACCCGCAATCAGACTAGCAAACCTTTATCATCGATAACCCATTACGGCTCTGCCAGTGCTACAGCACTGTACAGTACACTGTCTGTGATTGTAGAGCTGTGTAATTTTAGGAAATAAATATCGCTCTCATATCTTACAACTATTTTCTCACATTATATCTGCTTCTGAGGCAATATTTTCTTATCTTTAATACAAATAGATTCGTGCTCATTGTCTTTTTTTGGAGAAATTCCTTAAACACGTGTAATGTAGTCTCCTCTATTTCTAATGCATAGCAAATCAGACACCTCAGAGAAAGTAAATATATGTCTAATCTTGTATGTAAGTATACAAGGCGTGATCAAAATATGTATTAGGTGATTATAGCAATGCTTTTAATATTACGTGTATGTAGGCATATACACTGGTAGCTGATCTACAGGAACTTCAAATCGACATAATATTTATTGCACCTTGTGGTCGAGCAGTTATGGAAAATAAAATCTCTTAAAAAGCTTTACCTCAAAAACATGCATAATAATGCGTATTTACACAACAACAATGCCAATTCATTCGATGACACAAATGCAACTTGATTGATACGTAACCTATGCATTGAAATGCGATGATGTGTCTGATTACATTATAATCAATATAAAAATTCAACTTTTTGTTGACAGACTTCTGTCTTAGAGAAAGAAAGAAGACAGATAAACTTATATTACCAACTGGAGCTCAATATCGAAAAAGATCAGGTGTTTATGTACGTTGAGCAAATCCTGAAGGTAGATAGGTAATTAAAGAGTTACATAAGTATTTTTTAACCGACACAATTAAAAAGAACAACTCATAATGGTATTCAGAGAAAGGAAATGCCCTCTCACGCTACATATAATACTAATTTATTAAAGACTGGCCGAACATAATTAGGAAATAATTAAAAGGATGTGAAACTTGATTGGATCGTAGAGCCTACGGTCCTTGGTACGAAGAACTAATGAATACTTTAACATTACCGAATCGTTATTAACAAATCAGTCTACTTAAAAAGCCCTCAGTGATATACATCTAGTGTGTAGGTCGGTTGTAACCAGGCGACACGTGTCTACAATAACTTTAAAACCAGTTCCACGATCTGATTGCAAGTTGATTTAATCACTCGCTTACCGACTAGCCGGGTGACCACATAGCAGCCAGTGGCGGGAAACGCACGACCACTTTCATCACCTTATTAATACATTTAAGAGTATTATACAAATATATTGTCTTCATTAGTTTACGTACTCATCGGCAAATTAAACACACTTTAAAATTAATTAAGGAAAATGTCGGCATAAGCGGAATTAGCAACTAATAAAACTTAGAAGGTTAAAATAAAATACCAAACAAATGCTAAAATACTTACGTTCAAGTGAGCGTAACATCCAATATTGCCGGCAAGTACAACAAATTATTCAAATTCTCATTAACGTTATTGAACTTTTATAACGTCAAAAAATATTACACGAAAGTATTAGCAAATCACAGCAAGTATCCAAAGTAAGTCACCGAACAAATGTTCAAAACTTAACACGTAGCGGGAAAACTTTTTTAATCGTCGACAATATGACACTGGCAACGGTTACGATGTCCGAAAAAGTAAAAGAGCGATATGTAGTGGCGCGCGGTAGGAGTTGGCGAAACTGACGTACGCAGCGCGCAAGCGCCGCCAAGGTATTGTTAAAAGTTACTTTTACTTACGAGATTGCCGCGTGCTTGCGCCTGCGGCTCAAGCCGCTTCGGCTGAGGGACCTTGCGACCGTCGCGCCACCCGTTTCACTCTTTACATGACTACGAAAGAGAAAAACAGAGGTCTGTGACACACCATTCGGAAAATTTGTTTTTGCTTTGCGCCTAAGAATCTATAAAAATAATTGTGCAAGATTAATTTATTGCTATGCAAAGTATCCGTCTCGGTTCATTGAAATTTTAGGTGAGTATTGCCTTATTTCCTTGCGTGGTAAAGCAAATGGTGGCAACGAATAATATTGATTACCAGGTTACCAAGCATCATTCTTGTTGCATACGAGTAATAAGTAGGAATTCAGTTCCTACCTAATAAATTTTTTTTACCTAAATTTTCACCTAAATTTATATATATATATATATATATATATATATATATATATATATATATATATATATATATACCTACAACTTTTATTGAGCACTACATTCTACACCAGTTGTAGCGAGTGTAGAATGTAGTGCTCAATAAAAGTCATGTGCCTAAGTGAGCAATACTTGAGAATTAATTTATCAATTTTGAATGTATATTAAACCTTGGTCTGAGTCGTGGCTGTTACTAACTTGATCTAAGTACAACGTTTGCGTTGTATACATACATAGCTTCACGCCTTTTATCCTTTTATCCCCGAAGGAGTGGGCAAAGGTTTAACCACTCACGTTTCGCTATTTTATTTTGGGTGCCATGTAACACAGGGCTGATCTTGTTGCCAATTATATCGGGAACAATTCCAGTCGCCGGGCTAATACTAATAATTTCTCGACAGAAAAACCCAATATAAAATTACCCGACCCGGGGATCGAACCCGAGACCTCTGCGTGGTAATTCGTACGCAGTACCATTGATCCACAGAGACAGTATACAATCACGAAAATGCAATATAACTAGATTGCTTAACAGCATCTTCCAATAATACATTTCTAGTTAGAGGTAATATCCTCTGTAAATTGTAGCCGGGCATATTCCTTATTTTAAAACTTTAAATTTGTAAGAAAGTCTTTTGGAGAAATTGCTTGCATGTACTGCTTGAATATGTATGTATACTTAATCATACATAATATATTTTTTAATTATCGCATTTTAAAGCAGGGTTACTTGGCAGCGTAAATGTTTTAATGAATAAGTCAAAGTGCATTATCGTTGATACACTATGCGTATCTCGTAGAGAGGTTAATCAAATTGCTAAATTAGCTAATAACTTGTGTTTAGCGCCAAAATGCTATCTATAGGTTGGTGTTGCAAGTGGCGCTCAAGGGTTTGCATCAATCGTATTGTCTATGAGGTGATGGAGTGGAAAGTCTGCCGCGAGCGTGCACGCCGCGACCTCGAACACAACCAAATAAATCTGATACACTTGATACGCCCGCATCGATTAAGAAAATAATAGACATATAGATCGATTTGAACTTTCACTAATGCATTTATTTTTTATTTTATGAACCGATATCTTAATATAGTTTATGTTCATACCTTTGCCTAAATTTTTATTGCCAATCAAAATCTGATAAACCGAACATAATTATTATTGGCGCGAGCTGAACAGGATATTAAGCCAAGTAACGACGACGACTAGTTATGAACATACTTAGTTAATTTAACAAATATTATCTCTATGTAAAAACTTAATCGTTGTTATAAAAACATTAGTCAGAATACTAAGAAAATAAAAATTTTATACGAGTAAATAACATAATTTTAAAGCATGCAGACTAAATGGAACATATTGCGATAAATTGGACAAAAGTGGCATTCCAATCTCTGTCTAGATGCAATTCAAATAAAGATAAAAATAGCTATCTTAATTTTATATGACGTCTCTTTTTTATGTGCGTAGTATTATTGTAGTCATCATTTATCTATACATATACCTGTGACTTTATTGCCTTCAAACTAAGCCATCCATCCATAAATTTAAGATGGATTTTTAAGGAATGTTCTTAGTATAGGTATTATTGTAGTCATCATTTATTTATACATATACCTGTGACTTACAAACTAAGCACTTTGGCTATATTTAAGCTTGAGACTTTTTAAATAAATAAACAATTTTGCTTTGACCAAGATTGTCAATACACTCAAAGCAGTGTGTAATTTCATTATAACGTTATGTAGAGATACTTAAAACGTTTGCAAGAGGTGTAAGTATGCCAAAGCCCGTTGAAGTGCCGGATCTCTTGAGCTGAAAACTTGATGGAACTGGTCTAGTGTATGCAGATAAGAACATAAGCGATAGCTTACTGGTAAGTAAGGCAAGAAAGACTAGTGAAGTTCTAAAGGTAAAACAAGTTTAGCTTAAAAGTTCCGTAAAAGTAAATCTGAATATTTAAAGTAGGCGTCGACTTATGTATGCTATTTAAAACTTCACAATTAGTATCTATGTGATGTCTTAAATTTATATGTACTTTCAAATTATTATATTAACTTGGACAAAACTGCTATTCATTAAGGACAAAATTGCACAAATCCCAAGAGTTTAGATTCTACCTTATTAAAAAAATAATCTCTGCCGTAAAGATAAAGAAGAAATCTTTATAATTTATTTTTAAAACGATACTAATATTTTTTGTTTAGCAGTCCATAAGAATAATTTTCAACAGTTAGATGTTGTTTGCCTAAGTTTGGTCTGAGTGCTACGTGTAATACTTTTTCCTGTTTTGGAAACTGAGAAATGATCTTAGATTATTTATCGCCACTTACCATTAGTCATTGATTACGGTTGTTGTATTAAAAGATAGTAAAGTAATAATTGAATATTCAAATATCTTATGATCTTGACACTGACTGACACTCGGTAGTGTTAATACAGGATACCGTCTATCTGTGTGCCAAGATTCATCCACACATTATAGATTAACAAAATTTCAAATATCTTCACAAACTTTCACATTTTATTATTGGTAAAACAATTTAGTACCCACCTATCCGCGTGTGGATTGCAATAAAAATCATAATATTATTGACAGACAGTGAAGATGCATGGTTTCTATAATATCTAAGCCAAGTCACGATACATAAACTTATTAATGATGATCAAAGCTTGCAATTAATGAAAAAAATACACACAATATACATTTATAACATATACTTGCATATTTTAAAAATACACGCAATTATACCTACAATTTAAATTAGGTAGGATTGACATGCATGAGATTAATTCAGAATTGCCCTAGATACCTAGTTGAGATAGATTCTTAACGTGATTATCGTGCTTAACTCCAAATCAAAGCCAATAATAGAATCAAGTTTTCATTCCTCGTCCAGTAGTTAGCTCAAATACCAGGCGTTCAATGAGTTTCCTGTCTGCGCTGTGCGAGTTTTTATGTGACTTGCGCTTTCCTGATTGTAATGTAGGTATACTTAGGTAGGTATAGGTATGTAATTATAATTTCGTAAGTATATATTAGATTTACTGTTAAAAAACTGCCTTCTTATATGAATGGAGTTGCTACAAAGTTGGTCATAAATACTAAATGGCCAATAATTATATGTTAATAAAATATATCATTGGTTTTGAAGTATCGTGAGGAAGCCTACCCGTTAATAATTAATTCCAAAGGCGCCATGAGCGGCGATAGTTGCACCACCTGTCACTGTGGGCACGAACTACAGTCGTGACGTGGTACACGTTGGGTACCAAGCATTTATAGCAACTTTGCGGCTAAAGTAAATTGAGTTTAAATAGGTATGATTCAATATCAACCTCTAGAACTTTCGTCAAAAACATTTGACAGAATTAACAGAATTTATATTGTTTGCCTGTTCGATAACAAAAGGTTAGCATATTCATTGCTTACGAAGCGGATATCCATTTACCTTCAGTTATTTCTAGTTACTATGGTCTATTTTTTACACTACGCTCTAACAGGTACTAGATCGATGTCTTTGAAGACTAAATTATGCTATTAAGAATTAAATTTGGAGCCATATCTTATAAATAATTTTTTTTCATGGTTCCATGTGGGATTTAAATGGAAATTCGACCAATCTCTTATTCAAGTGAAATAGGACGAGCACAGCTAGCTTAGTTTCGAAATTCTACATACAAATTGCAGCAACCCGACTTTGCAAGAACCATCACACATATCTTACATTTAACTAGACAGAATAACATATGGTATGAGTAAGAGTTTGAGCCAATCCTTAACATATTTGCTAAATTATAACGCCACAAGTTCATATTTTCATATTTGATAGCTGCCTGCATAAATATAAAATTATGCTTGGTAAAATAAATTTTTATTATTTTAACCAACAAATATACTCACACACAGTACAGATCGCATGTTACTAATGCTTCTAAAATGTCATAAATGTTACAGTTAAATATATCACTAGACACTCGCCATAATACTAACACATTAGTTAGAGTTCCTGACATTTAGCTGAGCTCGGCCTAAGTTAGTCCAATATGGCTTTAGTCACATGTACGTGTGTGCATGACACGTAAAGGTCATTGCTATATTGTTCAACGATTATTATAAATTTATAACCGAATATTAATATTGTAAAGAAAACGTAGTTAATTAATTTTGCTAGAAGGTCTATTGAGGATTCGTTCAGCTTATTCAAAATTATTATCGGTTAAAAAGTTATTTGAAGCCGGCACAAACTTACAATTGCAGATACGTACTCGAAGCCCTAAATTACACCATCAACACCAATTTATTTTTAGTGCATCAGTGAGTGTATTGCGCAAATCTAATACCTAAGTGTTAAATTTATTTAGTTATCATATGCAATAAATTAAACTGACCTGAAATTTCATAACCTTTTTAATATTTAAATTTGAAATGCTTTTTTATTCCTTAAGGTCACAAACTTATTCTAATGAAAGTGACATTTTAGAAAAATAATATATAGTGAGATTTCTCGATATAATTGGAGTAAGCTAGCTGAGAGGTACTACCCTAAAAAGACAGTAGTTATATTAATATTAGTAATATTTAAGTTATGGTTTTGATGATTAGGAGTGATTTTTAGGGGAGAATTGTAGACATTGAGCCTTCTTGGCTCCTAAAATTTAATTAGCCGTATGAGGTCGAAGATATGTTTTTGGTGAAATAATTACTTATCTGCTGAACAAAGGCATGTCGAAGCAGTGTCTGTCGAAGCAGTGTCTGTCGAAGTAGTGATCTTTTGAAGGTGTATGTTGTCGAAGTATTTGCCGTCGAAATAATGTTTGTCGAATATATCACTGTTGAACTACGTATTTTCGAAATTGAGTATGTGTCGAAATAAAGAACGGTCAAGTAGAAGTATCTGGATGTGGCGATCGAGTTTTAGTATGCTCCTAGCGTTCCCAAGAACTGACAGGACTGGGGCGTCTACTAAATAGGTATCAACATCATAAACAAGCAAAACATTCAACTTGCGTGAGTTTTTGTGCTTTATTCCTGTTATATTACGAGCTTTCTCACTTTGCTTTCCTTTACCGTAAGTCAGTGACATCGAAGGTAAACTTGAAAAGTACATAAGTGAAAACTCACATTGATATTCGAACAACCTTAGTACCAGATAGTACCGTACCACCTAGACCATATGTTAAAGACTTTGCCTACACAATGTTGCAATATCCTGTTGTTTCATTAAAATTCAACTTTATTGATGATAAATATGAATATTAATCAAATCAAATAATTGAATTAGATTGATACGAACAATAGACAGTAATAAGTACTTATTAACCAATAAATTATTAGACCTTGCACTTAATGTTAAGATAGATTTGGTTCAAGTGGGTGTGATTTGTAACAGATATGCGCCTAATATAAAATGCTCTGATACGTTTGCGTGGACCTCTAATTATTTTTTCGTGATGCTAATAAATTAACTGACAGTACGAGAAGATTTATTAAAGCATTTCGTGGTGCCTGCGGGGTTGCTACCGGGGAAAAATTACAATATACCTAACTTATATTGAAGATGTTGCACAGAAATGTATAGTAATGGATAAGTAGGTATATTTCAATTAGTTATGTTTTTAATTTTAGGTTTTTATAATACCGTATTGGTTCTTTTAACTGTAATGATATTGTAAATACTTTTTCTATAAATAAATAAATATTTTTACTACGCATTACCTACCACACGCCACAGAAGTGATGAAAATTTTTAAATAAACCTGCAAATAATGAACTCACACTATGAGTAGGTACATCTCATTATTTTTATTTCAACAGAGGTGGCAAACGAGCATAATATGTGACATTTTATGAGCGCAGCTGCACCACATTTCAATATAAACCAGAGACTTTACCTTACGCCTTCTAGTAAACAATGGTTATACAAGGCTACCTTAATTAGTTTTTGTTTTTAAAAATCCTTTAACTGTAAGTACCTAATTGTAAATAATTTTCTTTATGGTAATTTGCTTTTTTGTTTATTGTTTGTATCGTATACATACATAGATATATAACGACGAAGACGCGGTAAGATTGAACTAATTTCCTCAAAGCAATCTTACTAAAATTTTTATTCCGGTAGCAGTTAGCGAAAGATACAAAATTTCAAGAAAAGATAAATAATACATCATGACAATGGCATAAAGCGTTTTAAATATCTCGATGTAGTAACATTAAACGAATTGTTTGAAGAGAAATTGAATTATGTAATACAAGTATATAGTATTAACACTTAATGACATGATCAATGTCGTGTCATTATAAAATAATCACGTTAATAAAGGCAATGTAAACTCTATAACTATTAATCATGCTATTAAAACTCAAAAATTGCTCCTATCTACCAATTATTACAATAATTACTGCATATTATTATTGGCTAGAAGCATAATATTAAACAGCTCTGCCAATTATGTATGCATGCTAATAAATTTATTATTTTGCTGGACCATTTAAATATCTACTTTGTTTGTTTACTAATATTAATAACTCTTTAATGTCTATTTCGTCTCTCTAATTTATTTAAATAATAGTTTAGCTTTTTTTATCTACGTAGAGACGTCAATTGCCGAGCACAAGCCTTTCCTTGGAAAATACATGTAACGTGTCTGCCTTCCAAAACTCGAAGCTGTAAGCTATCGGTGTAACGACGTAAACAACTAAGGATATGATTAACATTATTTGCAATATCCTGTACTCAGATTACGTTTGACAAACTTAAATTATTAGACATACAATATCATTATATAATCGTTATCGAATAATCTTGAAAATTTAGTTTATAGGAAACATAATAACTAAATAATAAGACCACGTACACGCTCTGTATTGCATCACTCTCGAAGTTAATATGTAAAATTTAACCGATTTCTTTTAAAATATTTCCTGCTTACATTAGAGCTGCTTTACTGGGGGACGATCTATACGCTACAGAAGGCTGTAGTCATAGCTATGTTACTACTGTTAGCGTTGTATTCCTGGTGGTAAGTTTTCAGTACTGTTAATGTAAGAAAGGGGTGTTTTATTAGTGTCAACATGGCAAAGCATAGCATAGCATCAGCTACGATCAATTGGGACGCTACAGGCTTGCTACGGTCGACAATATTAGGAGTTACGTTATATATTATGTCCAGCCGGCTTTGAGAGAGTGTCGCCGTAATGGTGAGTTGAAGCTATTGTAAAAAGATTTATAAATTTGGTAATACTATGTTTACTCATACACGTTATTAAATCACTTCTTTTATCGATTTTAATTCAGCTCTTGTGTGCTTAATAATCAGTTACCAAGTTAAATTTCTTACTTTCTAATGTTTCAATAAATTAGTAAATCAAATTTAAATAAAAATACGATGACCTTTATTGTCTCGTTTATGTTTAATGTTAAATATTAAAATATTTCAAAGTAATTATAAAGGTACGGTCGACATATTAACAATGGCATTTTGATCTATGACAAATCTTTAAAATATTTCCAATTACAATTGATTATAACATGGCTGTATATAAAGTTAGTTGTTGATAATTTTGTTGGATTCTACATTTGCATATTATTCTCATTTGTATACGAACCAAATAAAACATTCAAACATGACAACATGCAGAGGAAAATTAATTATTCGCATAATATTATTGTAGTGTTAATTGACAATCACAGTCCATGCACTATTAATTATTTTATTACCAATTTGTTTTGATTGGACTTTTGGATATAGAGATATGTGTAAAGTTAACCAAGTTTAACTCATATTTAAATTACTAATTTTGTATATATATAACTTATCTACGTTTATAGGGTTCGGAGGCAAATAAACGCTGTTACCGCAATCTGTGTGTATACATGGCTGTATTCCCTACGTAGGTACCTACTGCAAAAAAAAGCTACGAAAACACAACCAAGACTTTAGCCGTAAGGCAAAAGAATTAACGGAGGAGAAGCAAAATGAAGACACGAAAGAGTATTTGGGCTACAGTAAAATTTCTCACGTGTAGATCGTACCCACGATATTCAACGGCGCGGCGCCGCCGCGCCGGTCCGTGGTAAGGTAAGCATCTTAAATATTATGCTTACGTGCGTTATTGTGAGATAAAAAACAGTATCTTCAGTTATTATAGGCACACCATAGTTTAGTCTTGTCACCATTTTAAAAATATTATCATAGTTGCGTTGTCTTTTTATACTTATTCGCCTAACATAGAATATAGGTACTTATGTTTACTGCCTTACTATTTGACGGAGGATAAGTCGTAAACTAATTGACATTTCAACAAGGAAATACCTGTTCTAAAATATTTACTAACGTCAGTAATATACAAAATATAGCATGTATATAAAATTGGAAAGAAACTTATACCCCGCGACCTTGTCGATCACTATACGTTAACAAGGTAGGTATTCATCTGATCTCGTGTTGTTCTATTGGTCTCCAGTTACATTCAAATGCCAATATCACACAATCGTTCCAGGAATAATTCGCAATGTAAATTTTGTTCGTTCTTAGAATTAATATAAATATAGCTCATTATAACATTGGTGTTGTATCCACTGTTTATAGATAATGTACAACTCAGAAAATAACACTTTCCTTGTATATTGAAATCGTTCGAGATATCACAAATAATAACATCTAGCTACAAGCAATAAGGAAATGTGTTATTATAATTTACCTGTCTAAAGTACCAAACAATTATAGAAACATTTTGTACTTATGGAATATACTAAAACAAAAGCTATAACATAAATATATTCACTTTGGGTCTAGATTATAATTTATATTCGTATAGTTCATCATCATGATCATACATCACATTATCATATTTTTTTAATCACGCACTTAATTATCATCATACAATAAATGGATCATGATTATAATTAATGTAACAGGTGTAAACAAACTTATTATTGTTATTTGGTAATACACGATGAGCTCTAGAATTATTATAGAAATACTATCTGCGCCCCACGACTACGCCCGCGCGTAAAATATGTTTGTATCCCTCGGGAACCAGACCGATTTTTGTTATACAAAGTAGCCTATATACGTCTCCGGCACCGAATTTATCTACATACCAATTTTCATCGAAATCGGTTCAGCCGTTTAGGCACTGAGTGGTAACAAACACACACACACACAAACTTTCGCATTTATAATATTAATATGATTAAAATGATGGCGTTAATTTTTAAAATTGATTTAACTAAGTATATTATTTAATATGTACGATTTAGTTTTTAAAAGTTATGTCATTGTTATTTATTTTTAAATAGCAAAACTAACATTTAAACACAACTTCACAGACTATTATTATTAACAATATTTTTGTAAAATAATAAATATACAAATTAAAAAAATTCTAAAAGAGCCGTATTTATAAGCTTGCCTAAATTAATGTATCTACATTTACGTGCATAGGGATAATAATTTAAAAATTTACCTCAAAATGAAAAGGTCAGACAACAACGTCGACACCATTAAGTTAATTAAAAAGAAGATATGTTACTTACTGTATGGTTCAACCCTCATTTAACCCTGTATATTAATACGTAAACAAATGGGCAAGAGGAGGACCGTTGATTCTTAAATCTTTTAATACAGAGATTTTTTTATACGGGCTGATAAAGTAACTTAAGGGATGCAAGGCATTATTTTACATTATAATAACTGGTTGAAAATAAAAGTATTTAGCAATGGACATCTTCTGGCTGAATGATGATGCAACGAGAAATATTTATCTATCGTTTTAGAAGTAGATATTATATTTACAGTGGTAGACGAACAAGTGGCCTATATGGAATTGAGTGGTAACCATGGTAAATGGCTCTCAGTAGCACTAGAAGCATACCTGATAGACCTCTATCGCCATTTTAAAAACAAAATTACTGTACTTGCACGCCAACGCATAATTTTTTTGCTGCATAATACTTACAGTCTTTCTTTTAAAGTACTGGAATCTACTACTTTAAAAACACTAAAACAAATTTAGTGAAGTCGTTGTTGTTATGCTGCAATTTCAATATAGGAGATAAATGTGTTTGATATGGCCTACCCTCTTCTCTCATACATCAAGAACAACAGAGCTGAAATTATAATGCGATTCTTTCAAAGTAAATTCTAAATAGTATTGCAATTAGTAACAGGTACAATATTTATGCATTTAATAACGTTTATTATACCTACTTACTAATATCTAAATTCTACTTATTTGCAACTAAGTTGTAATTTCAATAAAATAGAGGTTTCTGCCAGCATCTAGAACTGAAGAACACATTAAATTTTGAGGTAAAATAGGTCAAGGAGACTACAATAAAGAAACTGTCATTTCAACTTTAAAGTATTAAGTTCCATAACGATTTTGTTAGAAATTATAATACCGGATGAGTCTGATAGCGCCATCTGTAGCGATAGCACGCAAATAATTACTTTCTACGTTTATATTAGTAAACATACTGCGTTGCTGGCACTATGCTCTCGGTATAGAGGACGTACCATTAGATTTAGTATTGTAACTACTTTCTCAATGCAGACTATTGAATTTTGTTAGTAATATAGAGGGCGTTTATACGCATGGAAATACTTATATAAAATTAAAAATACTTTATATAAAAGTCTTTTAGTAAGGTATTTTCCATTCTCAATTAGGTATACGAGATAATAGAAGACGATGAATGAAAATTTATTTAATAATCTAATAAAATGTATACTTTTATAGATGTCTAGCTCTACTGTTTAATGTTTTCAAACTAATGATTTTATGATGATGGCATCGAATATAAATCGTTAGGTATTTAAAATAGAATTCATTAGCTACACACATAATTACGTTTACCTAAATTTTTATACTAAACATTGCATATATGTCGGGGCGTCAAGGAGTTTAATTAAGATTTTATTATTTTTATCTTGTATATAACAATATTCTTTTATCATTGAAGCAGCCGGATACGTTTCCAATCTGCCCTTTGAAATCGATGGAGGCTATCCTAAGTTTTCATGAGTTTACGTGCACGTACTAACGTTTTTACGACAAGATATGTGTAATTGAAATCAATCTTTTCTCTTCTATAATATCATGCATATTATTTTTTTATAAGCCTTCAGAATAAATGGTTTAAAGGTAGTTAAGTTTAATGGTATACCGTATAAAAACCGTTTAATAGGTATGAAGTTAGCAGTGAAATAGGTAAAAACAGCAACTCTGATTATTTTAAACTATTTGGAGATGTTGAGAGTTCTGCAACTTGGTAGGTAAATCTATTCTATAGTATAACATAAATGGAAATATGTATTATAAACGAAGAGCGCCGGAGGCCTAATTTCCCCCTTTCCTCTTTCCTCACCTCCCTCATTCCCTTCCCCTAACCCCATTCCCAGCCGCCATAGTGGAGGCCACCATACCAGCAGTTTATGACGATGGCTTTTGGTATAGTGGCCGCCACTTTTGGATTCCACTGACTGCTTACCATCAGGCGGGGTGTCAGTCACTTTGGTAGGCTATAATATAAAAAAAAATAAAAATAAAAGACGTTTAGACAGACGTGGTTGGAATGTATATACTAACAATTTCACGGTTCTGAACCAAGCTTTGTTAATATTAAATGTTATTGGATTTCGTGTGATCAAGCCAAACTTTTGTTCTACTTTATGTCGGATTAAGTTTTCAGAAAAACCGTGTAAACGGCAATGAAACTGCTTTTCCAAACATTGTACTGATTTTCCCAATCTGTGAGAATTTAAATAAAATATCGTGATTCCATTAACTATTTCTTTTCATCAGTCACCATAAAAACATAGGTACAATTTGTCTATAACTGTAACCATATGTACCTGTACCTATGTGGGTATGTACTAGGTAATCTTTATGTGTTTTCCTATAAGAACAAAGCATTAGATAATAGTAGTTTTGGGAAAATGAACCGACAGTTACATACATTAAATGCATTTTCCTCAAAGTACCTTTAAAGCCGTTACTTTCTATTTTAAAAATTAAGACATAAGTAGCTGCTGATAAATAACAATTCAAACAACCTTCTGTAAGTTTTAAACATTGTTTCTACATAATCTTACTACAATCTCCTAACTTTCACAAATTCGCATGAGATATGTAATTTGTAATTATTAACAGTCAACCTTGCATATAGCATATTACATTAAATTAATACATTATATCAAAGTAAAACCACAATACACAAACTTGTCTAAACAACGGTACAACGGACACATATAAATATGTATGTTGCAGACGATAAATCTGAAATTCTTATAGTTCACTGAAACTTTGTGATCGATCTGGTGGCAACAAGTTTTGCGAAAGAATTCCAAATTAAACTTTCCGATACGCATCGCCTACCATTATTTTCTTTTCGATACTATAAAAATATTCACCTTATTCTGTTTACATAGGGTTCAAAATACAAGTTGTAATATTTAACATGCAGGTTGAACGCGAGGTTTATTACGTCCTTTTCACTTCAGGTATGTGATCACAGCAGACTGTCTTCATCGTAAATCCCACTTTTTGAGATTTGTCGAGATACTTAATATTGAAAGGATGTACGCCGGCAGAAACTAAAGCGCAATATGCTCTTTTTTAGAAAATGTAGACGTACAAATAAGTACTATAATACGATAAAAGAGATATAAGCACATAATAATATTATGATCTACCAGATTTAGCTGTTAGCTTTGAAAACAATAGGCTGCGTTTTTGTTTTTGTTTGCAAAAGCCATTTAATTTTATGTTGCTGCTCTTTGTATTTAAGTGTAAAAAACTTTCGTTAACTACCTATGTAAGAAATGGCGGTTGAAACACATCTAAGATGAAGTGCCTTACTGGCCTTTAAATATTTGTATCTTAATATTTTATTAACTTCTCACTCATGTAGCTCGATTTAAACTTATCAGCCATGAGGAGGCACCAGTAAGCAGAATATGGTCGATGTAGCCGAATACGGCATGGGGGCATCATCATCATCACCTGAGACTTGCTACCTCCTATCATAAGTTTACTGAGATTTACTATTTGTTAAGATTTTTGGCGATGGGGATGGTGTTGTGGATTTTAGAGTCTAAATAGGTATGGATTTTACTCCATCTACTTCAAGACGCTACGTACTCCTACGTCTTTGATTTTGTCCAATTATTGCATAGCCTTTCTATGTTTTCTGGATTTGGCGGAAGATCAATAATAATTAATAGTTAACTAGGATAATTTTAACTTCATGTTTTGGAATCATTTAAGTTAGTTTGGTTTTGGTCTCTCTAGAGTACCTACCTAAGAGACCAACATCAAACTAACTTTACCTAAAATAGTTGAGATTGAGACACAAAACCAATTTAGGAAGTTTGTAAATGTGTTTGGTTGACATTTAGTTTTATTTGTAGGTGCATAGGTCTTAATCTTGACTATACAAATACAGAGTGGGTTTTTCAAACCAAACCAAAGTTCTATATACCGATCATGATGATTTTAACGTATTCAAACGTTATAAACGTATTCATATGTTTAAATCGTATGATCATCGACTTATATAGGTAATACTATTTCTTTAAATACTTGTTTCTATGTGTATAATATTACATTATTTTATAATCAATTTATGCAAGATGATGACAAACAGCTATGCAGCATAATATCATTTAATTTACTCCGTTTTCTTTTACTCACATAGATAGCTAAAACAAAATTGTCTTGAATATCTTTACATTTCAAGGACACTTTCCATTTTATGAAATTTTTAATAAAAAAAAACACTGTGTATTCTCTGGATTAATAAAAGTGTGTCTACACCGTTTTACTCAACGAGTGTCATCAAAGATGAAAATCGATGAAACTTTTGCTAAGTCTAAAAGTAAATGAAAGCTTCTGTAATGAATGACTAATGAGTATTTTGATCGGGAAAGTAAATAAAACTAATTGTTGTTTTACGAAGCGCAAGAGATTTGATGACAATAGTTGGTAATTTTAAATTTTAACTCTAGGTGTATCTAAAAATCTTTTACAATTGTACATTTATGACTGGAAACTATTGAAATAGAGACTTATTTTTACGTTTTCACCTACAAGAAATTTGGAAAAGCTTAGGTAACGGTGGCTAGTTTCAGATACTTTTAGTTGTGTGTTGTATTCATAGATTTAGTATAATGTTGTTCTAATGTATAATTATTTTTTATCGCTGTACAGAAAACAAGTCAAGAATATACATATAGAAGCAGATATCGATAGTTATACAACAGCCATGATATATTGCAAAATTAAACACATCCTAATAATTGCGTGTTTATAGTGACACTGTGTTAGTCCGGTGGCCAAATGAATTCTCGTTTGCAGGTGGCTTCTATAATAATAAATACGTGCCGTAACGCACCGCAAACAGTTTGTTTAACCATGTAAATGCGAATTAATTTATTTACTGTAATATTACCATAGCATTATACACAAAGATTTTTACCTGTCAATCTATTATACCAATAAAATTATGATTTAAAAATCGAATAATTTAAATTGTGAATAATTGTAATGTAGGTACCTACTTTGTTTTCAAAATACATAATTATTCGCAATTAAAATTTTAATTGTATTAATTGCAAGTATTCGTCATTCATTATTATCGATACTTTTTACCATTAAGAGGAAAGTTCGTTGATGCTTCACCTATTAGAAACATATTTATACAACTTTCATGGCAAAGAAGTATCTGTTTACAAGTAGCACTTATCTCTCATGAAAAAATAATTGCCGTGCTAATATAGGTAAGTGTATATTATCGTCAAAATAAAGGTGATGATGGATGGTAAATAAAATTTGTAGATACTACATCTACAAATTTTATTTACCTATATTTTTTGACCTATAAAATTAGGTTGAGGTACTTACTTTAAATGACAGAATGATAAAGTATATTACACAATTATATTAAACACTAATTGTAATAGTCAAAAGTAGTAACTATAGCATGACGAGAATATTAAGAAAATATATTGGTGTCACTTCTTGTTTATGGATTACGTTTTCAAATATTTAAATATAGAAATGTGAACGTTACTCTGCTATCTGACTGATAATTAATCGCAACCGGTAAAGTTTCGACTAATAGTTGCATTGCAGTAATCATTTTATGAGGCGCTACACTGTCCTTCTTTCAAATTTCAGTACAGTTGTGCGTGTTTACTCTTACTTGTAGCTTGTACGATAACCATAACTTCTCATATGTACGATAAATTTTACTGAAAGAAAGATTTATTGATTTACCTATTCATTGAACTGAACTGAACGAAAAATTAAAGTGCAGAGATAATTGAAGACAAAAGGTAAGTTAGTAAATATGCCGTTTAGATAGATACTTAATAGAAATTCTTGCAACCTGGGGCTCTACCAGAACCTCTTATAGCAATCTTATTATAACCTTACTTTTTCTCTATCCTTGTTTTTAATGGTACTAAAGAAAAAGACAAAACATAAAAATAAAGATTAAAATATTACTAAGATAGTGGTAGGCCCCCTGATCTTCTTAGTCGTAGTAGATTTTGCTATGTTAAGCTTATATGGATTGGATCAATTTTATTCTCATTAAATGTCTATATAAAGTAGTAACTATCCTTCGGTGACTCATATCGGCAGCCCAATTATTCCATAAGTTCCCTTCCTATTTTAGAGAAAATGATGTTACTTACAGTGAATTAAGAGATTCAACTTTACTGTAGGCAACGGCTTTTATGTTTTCCTTTTAACGCTACTCTTATTAAATACTTTTGCCGTTAGCTTGTTTACTAGTTTAGTTTTAAATGAAGCCTGAGATACGGAAATATTATATGCCTATTTCTCTATTTTCAATTAAAGGTCTATATACCTAGTCAAGTTAAATATACCATACTAAAATAGATCAGAGCTCGTGTGTCTTATTTCGACAACAACAACCTTAAAGAAAAAGCGTAGCGGGAATGGTGTCCAATATCAAAAGGTTAGCAATTCCGAAATTGAGTCCCGACATTATAGACCGAATGTCAGGATTCCGAAACTGTGACAACTGTTAATAAAATTTAACTATTTTTTCTAGGTTGAGAAAATGTTTTATATTACCTATAAGTATGTAAATTATTTATTATAATAATCATTAAAGCACATGAACATCGAAAATAAAGTATTTACAAACAGTCTCTGTCTCTGACAATACTTACAATTAACAATTATTGTGTGTGTTATTATTGATCTTGGCAATGATAACTTTATGTATAGGTCTCGTATAGCTCGAACACATCAGTCGAATGCAGTTCTATTCTATTTAAAACAAATGGTGATTTGTAAATATACAAATAAACGAGCAGAATAAAAGTGAGTTAAAATGAGCACATACTTCTACACCTAAGATTGTTCCTTTTCGCATATACGATTGTATGCATTCGCTGAGCCGTCATTATTTATACAGGTATACTTAGTTCGCATTGAACGAAGCAAAATGTTAGGTCCTTCATAATTGTTTGCCGATGTGGAGATAGAATATTGCAATCGATTTCTCTAGAGATTGCACGAAAGTAAGCTCATGTTGAGTTATCTAACATACGAGAATAGTGTTGTTATTTTAATTACAAATTATACTGAACTAGCCAATTCGAAAGACAGATATAAAAATGTTCACTCAACAATTTCTTTTCTTACAGCTGATTTCTGTCATTTAACCTTAAATATTTACATTATTTGTTTCTCTTTATTCTAATTGTATGTCTAATTTATAACATTCCATACTAAATATATATATAAAATACACTGTATCTACTTCTTCTTCTACTGTTTTTACTAAATACTTACCTATTTTTCTCTCTACATCACTTAACTTTCTTGTCATCCATATTTCTTCACGAAGTTTTCCATTACAGTAATAAATATTTTCATTAGGTTACTATAATATACTGTAAAAATAGTTGATCATATAGTTCATTAGTATACACATTAAGTTTTTACGAATACCTATTTTATTGATGATTGATATATAAAACCGCGTAATAATTTTATAATAAACCAAATCACTTAAAGTCATTTTTTTAAGGATTTGTTCTTAATTATTATGCAATTAAATATTATTTACAAATACAATAGGTAATTACATTTTGGAATTGCAAATACCTGAGTTAACTTTTATAATAAGTTATCATACTTTTAGTGATACATTTATAACCTAATTATAATTCTACAAAATTACAACCTCACAATCGGAGTCCTGGCATATTTGTGATTTTAATTATAAGAAGTTATTTTAAATAAATTAATTAATATGTTTTGGTATAATAGTCAGGTGCTTTTTTAAAAAAAATATACTGATACTATAATATTTTTTACTGACTGTACTATGTACGTACGCGCGAAAGAAAGTAATGGCTGTGATTTAAATTATTAATGCACTTTGTATGTAATTTATACCTTTAAGGTATTTATAAGACTGATTTCTGAACAAATCTCTGATTTAAATTATTTACTGAAGTTATTTTAAATAAACCAGTTAATGTAGTTTTGGTTGTATTGCTGAGTGCCTATTTTAAATAACATTATCCTGATACAGATTTTTGTACCGTCTATACTTTATACGTACTCGCAAAAAGGAACGAATGGGTGCTGCTGTTATCCTAGGGGTCGAATGGGTACTCAAACCAAGAAAGGGTCAAATCTTTAGGGTCGAAAGGGCTCATAGCCAAATAAGGTTTTAACTAAATTTTAATTTCTTTAAATAATGAGTATTTTATAGTAATTTGAAAACCCTGCTATCAAAACTATAAAAGTTTCATACAAACCCTTAGGAGATGAACTTTGCTAAATCCTGTCTTAGTGAGCACCCCTAAAAGGAAACCCCCATGCAAAATTTGAGATTCCTAGCATTTGTAGTTTTTAAGATGATGACTGAGTGAGTGACCTTTCGTTTTTATATAAAAAGATTAATATCAATTTAAACTACTACTAATTAACACTATGGAGTTATGGGAAAAGCGCATTTTGTATCTCTGAAATTCCTAAGTAAAATGCGACTCCATATGGTGCGGTCAACTTTACGAATAAGTAGGTACGTACATCAATTAGAGATTACAAAATACATCAAACTATTCGATACACATTTATTTGTGAATCACCTATATTATATATTATACGTATATTATATCCACAAGCCAATCAAGACTTCAATAATGATAAAGATAAGCAGGTAATAATTATTGGCTATTGGCAATGTCAGGAATATTATTGAGTTTTGCCTTTAGGGTTAGAATAGCCTCACCAGTAAATTAATACCCGCTGTCACAAAAATACTCCTCTGGTTGGTGTTAAACAACTATCTATTAACTATCCAGATTTTACTCATCAGCTGATTTTTAAAATTTTCCAAGTAATGTTATTTAAACACACTTTCTGTATTAGAAGTGCTTCTACAGACAGCCTCTTCTAAAACAAACTAAATATTCCCTTTGTAAAATAATCTGGGGTTATTTTCATTCAATTTTGGTATCAGGTAGCCTGGCTTTGTTCTTTCACTTTTTTTTAAGCAAATTGAAGTAAAAAATAGCCTAGCTATAGCGCTTTCAACGAATAAAAACGGGTTACTTATAACAAAATTAAACATTGAAAACATCAATCTTCTAAGATTTTTATAAACATCAATTTTGAATTAATTATAAGTACACGTAAAATTTTATGTCTGATGTTGAAAATGAGAAAGAATAAAAATAAATTTTGTAACCTGAAGCAGTAAAAACGAATGAGATATAATATCAAGGGGATGTCGTTGGCTTCACATATTGTGTCTCGCCCTAAAATATTTTCTGTGCCTGATACTCTGTTAAAACTGAAAATCAAAAATACGTTCTTTTCTAATAGTAATTGGTTATTGTAGCCATTGTGCGCTCGCAATACTAGTGACATTACTCACTCGTAGCTGATCCTGAGATATTTCTCCCTAAGCGAAACATGCAAATAAATTTCACTTGCTTAAGTTCTCTCGAACCTAAACATAAGAGTAAGAATTTACGAGCATACTCGTGCAAGTCTTTAACTAGTTTGTATACGTATTGTTAAAATCAATATCAAAGTTTTAGTATTAAGTACGAATGAAACTTTCTTTTCAGCATTATAGAGTTCCCATTAAACTTTTCATCCCGAAAATTGATCTGGTTCCCGAGGGAGACAAAACACATTTTAGGCGCAGTCGAAGCCGTCGGGTGTAGCTAGTTTAATATAAAATAAGTAGACAAAACAACACAACTTATGACCTATATACAAGATGGCAGCTAATTTGACTTCCGCCAATTTGTTGACAAGGGTAAGCCTATGAAAAGAATTGGTAAGACCCGGAGAGTTACAATTTGATAAGAATTACAATTTATGTTAATATAAAAAGATTAATAAATACAGTAAGATGAGAAGAGCGTTTGTTGGATGTCTTTTTTTATATTAGCCTACCAAAGTTACTGCAATATTATATACAAAAATATTCAGTGGCCTCCACTCCATCTGATAAAGATGATGATGATTGCTATTAGGTATCTGTCAGAGACCACTTACTGTTATGTGAGTCATTGACTCATCTGCATGGTAAGCAAGAAAAATATTACATGCCGAGATTATTCGAGCGTTACGTTCAAAATTGTATCTCATGAAATAGTTAGGGTTATGCTGAAAATGGGTTTCCTTCTCTAGACACCAATTATGTTATGTTCTGGCTGATCGAAAAATGTATAACAACAATACACATTTTAGTTAACCGTTTAGCTTGCATGAAACATTAAACATATTCTTATTCAGCAGAAAAACGTAAACTGCTATACTTATACCTTTCCCAAGTTTCGCTACCTTTTTTTTTTTTTTTATGTTATAGCCTACCAAAGTGACTCCACCACGCCTGATGGTAAGCAGTCAGTGGAATCCTGAAGTGGCGGTCACTATACCAAAAGCCATCGTCTTAAACTGCTGGTATGGTGGCCTCCACTATGGCGGCTGGGAATGGGGTTAGGGGAAGGGAATGAGGGAGGTGAGGAAAGAGGAAAGGGGGAAATTGGGCCTCTCACTCACCGAACGAAACGCAGTAGTACGGATACTACTACTCTTAAGTCGATCTTCTATGAGAGGGTAGTACTTCCCCGGACGATCCGACCCAATAATGCTGAAATCAGCGTGGATCTACTACCGTAAATTGACCTTGACCGATCGAGCCGCTATCATACTCGTACTTCAGTTACGACGAGGTCGTCGGTTTGATTTGTGATTTATCCCAAGTACACGACAAAAAACCAACAAAATCGTCCGATCAGAAGTCGGTGAAGATTGACACTTATTAATTTTAAGCTGACGCTTTGTATCTTCGAAAGGACAAAATTACAAGGAAAAACAGAAATAAAGAGCAAGATATAAATTGAAACTTATTACCGTAGCATTAGTTACTTTGTCGGTGCTTTTGACACAATATGAAAAACAATTTGAAAGTAAACATGCTTTTCGTAAATTTAATTACATTCAGATGAGGACTTTAAAGACAAACAGAGGATACTGTTTAATCTAACAATTTTCCTTTTTTTCAAGATATTTTGGCATATTCAGTAGAAACACTCACATTATTAATAGTAGAGTGCCAGTGCTATTGGCAGTTAGTCTAGAACAGTCAATCGCCTTTTACAAATTATTATTAGTATTATTCTCCCTCTGCTAAATGAAAATGAGTAATGATGTTTGTTAGTGAGAATTACCAATATCTTTCTATGTATTTAATCCCTTTTTCTTTTGCTTTTTTACATTAATACATAGCCTGAAATAGACAAGTATGGGCTTTGACAATATGTGTTTTGTACCAATTTTATTTGCACTAATTCACAAGACTTCTACAATATCATGTAGAGTAGAGACGGTCTAGGATAAACCAGATGCAGACTAATTTGATTCTAGTTCAAAATATAACTTACTTTGTTATTTTGTTGTAAGGTAGTTTGTTTCTTTAGTAACCTAGTTGGTTTGTTTAGTAAGGTTACTAGGTATAATGGACTAACTAAACCTCACCACAAAAATTACGAGTACCTACTTACAACTTTTTATTTATTCTTTCTTTACAAACAAATACATCTTCTGTCTACAAGGTGAAATAATTTATAAAAGACAATAAATAAATATAAACGCTCTACAAACGTTTTCGAATGATACTTCAAATTTTCTCATCATGTCAAGTTTTCTGTCAGTTGAAGAGCTAAAGTGATTTCTCGGAAGCACGTCTTACTGGAAATGCTTGCTAAAAAAAAATGTTCATTATTAAATTTTTCCAAGTACATAATTCATGTTGAGGTTCTTTTAGAACAAAACAATTCATAAAAACTTTGTTTGTTGTGTATAAAAAAGCGCGCGCTAAAGCCCAGCGTCGGTCTAGATTGTTTACGTTTTCAGTGAAAGCTATTGATCTATGTGTAGTATTACAGAACGCCTTAAAGTAGTGTCGGCCGTCTGAGTCACAGTACTAGCTACAGAGGAGTAGAGAAAAACGTCTGAAATGAGGGTGCCGGGATCTGTCGGGCGGCAGTGTGGCGGATCGCTCGTGACGTCAGCGTCCGGGCGCGGGCACGGCATGGCGCATGCGTGGCGCGACCTCGACCCGCGCGCGCCGTGCTCCGCCCACACCCTCGGCCACCACTTTTCGGGCGGCGTGCGACACCTCCACTCGCTCGTCCGCCCGCTGCAACTTTCGACTACCCGCGCCGAATACAATAAAATAAACTTTCCGTTTCGGTAAAGTGCGTGTGCTCTTGTTACAGCGAACTTGAACTGAAATTACTTTTCGGTGACATTAAGACACGTCGCTTCTTCAGTGTATAGTTAAAAGTTCGGATGTAAAAGTTGAGGTAAGTAATATTAATAATTATTAATGTTAATAATAGTTTTAAATATACCTATATTTAATTATGTTAATTTCGATGTAAATATCATAAATAAATGTTTGTGTTTGTAAATGACCTAAAAGGTAAAAACAAAATTGTCTATTTCACCCAATGGCATAAGTATGGGTACTTATGTAAGTGTGTGGGAAGGCATTATGTGCGTGCTTTCTCGCATTACTGTTTATAGTGCATAAGCGCGGCAAATTGTATAGAATAGATAAACAAACGGTATTAAATGCTCATGTCAAGTGCATAGAGTACGGTGCGGTTGCGTAACTAGCTGCGCTGAGACCAAATTCGCAAGCCGACCGTTAATCTTGAAAGCACTAGTTTTATGAGGCCACAGTGAAAATTTAAATTCTCCTTTCTTTTAAAATTGGGCATATAATTTTTATCATGTGATGACGTAGTAATAGACTAATATAGCGACTATAACGTCTAAGATTAAAATTTAAAATTATTGTCGCTGTTTGTGCTTTTGCGTAGGTATGTACTATGTACTTACATGTGCTAGTTGGCATGAAACTCGTGCGGTGAGATTTTTCGTGAACTCGAGTTAGGAATTGTCGTGAACATAGAACATAAACATTGTATGCTATATAATAGTAAAGTCGATAACGGCAATGGCGTGACAGAATTACAGGAACCGGGACAATCGAATCGCGACGTACGAGTATCTATCATGCTAATTTAGTTAGTGAATATCTCTGTTTAATGCTTTCACTCTTAGAATAGGCGAATGGAATTAACTTTTATGAATTCTATTGTCTCAGAATTAAGTTTAAAAAAAACCTTAAATTCAAATTTGAGTGGAGTAAATACAAACTTTGTAGGTTTGAGTATATACCTTTATACACTATACAGTTTTCTTAAACTAATCTAATATCGGCAGCGATTGCCTACGCTAACAATGTTTATTTTGGACATCTTTCTGCCCTTTTCCTAATCACTTTGGGTCGATCCTATATGTTTTTATCCTTTCTCTTACAATATCTCGTAAGAAGGTATTGTGATAGTTCATACCAAAATAATGTAGTGGATAACGTCCACCTTTTAATACCTATTTTTCACGCGCAATATATTGGTACCTAATAATGCCTAAGTTTTTATATCAATTGGGTGTTCGTGCAAATTAATCAAAAAAAAGGAATCCAATAAATGCCTTAATAATTTTAACTTAATAAGCCTTAACCCGACGTATGCTTAGATGCAGATCTGCACGAGACACAATGTTATTTCTATTGTGTCTGATATTGTAGCATACGAGTGGTTAAAAGCTATTGTGAACTGAAGCTCAGCAAACAAATTCTCTATACCTACTCTACATCACAAGACCGTGTATTATTGCAATCCAAAACTGTCGAAAACCGAATAACGAACTAAAAGCTATAGTTAACTGTGATCGATGAGAACACACGCGTATCTGCGCCGTGTTACAGTCAACGTTGGTCAACCGCAGCTGAAGCTTGAAGCGCAATTTGCTAGAATTTACAAATACCACTTTTAAATCGATTTCTTTCTTTTAGTATAGGCGATGGTTAGGATAACAATGCATTGCTTTAACACACACTGATTAAACATAAAATGGTTGTGCAAAATGTTAAGGCGACCACATCGAACAGTTGTGAGAGTTAGTTAGATTGATCATTCGAATAGGGTAACGATATGGTATAAAGTTATGTGTTTAGTTGTACCTAATCATACTCACGTATACCCCAAGAAAACGTGTCGTATACTTGTTCAATTCTTATCATAACTAATTAATATTTCATTTCGATATAAATTAGGGATCTCATAATTATATTCTTTATTAAGATATGTTATACAAAATCTTACTTTCGATTTGATTATTTCCGTCAAAGAGAGGAGAGTCAAGAGAGTACTGTGAAATTAATTTTAACATTTTTATAAGACGAAATATTACTCCAATTTTGTGATATACAATATTCGGATACTTACGTTTTTATTATGGGTCGCTTTTGTTAGGTACCTATTTACGGGAGAGGTGCCCCGACATTTTATATTGTATGACGATTTATCATATAATTTGATCCGACGTTGCCGCGAGTAATTGTAGGGATGAATATCCTAATGTTAGAAGTACTTATATAAATAAGTAATATAATTAATTCTACCGGAACATTACATTGCTACGGCGCGTATATTAAATTGGTATATCAATTTCACACCTTGGTGTGATTGAATAGACAGTTCAGTTGGTAGGACTGGATGGAATAAACCACTTATGGTGGGATACGTTAATAAACATAGGTAATCAAGTTCTGCATTAAGCAATTAGTGGCATTAATAGCAGGACCTTTCCTCAGTTGAGTTAATTTCGAATATTTGTATATATATTATGTCTGTAGTATGTGATCCAATGTCTTTTAAAAACTTTATAGGTATGCATATTTACAGTGGTATGCTGTTCTTATATTCTGTTGTTAAAGACCTTATCCTATTAATATTAAAAATGTGAAAGTTTGTGTGTGTGTGTGTGTGTGTGTGTCTGTAACCACTCAGCGCCTAAACGGCTAAACCGATTTTGACGAAAATTTGTATGTAGATAGATTCCGAGCCGGAGACGGATATAGGTTACTTTTTATCCCGAAAATCGGTCTGGTTCCCGTCATTCCCGACACAAAACATACAACAAAACATGTTTTACGCGCGGACGAAGCCGTGGTGTTCAGCTAGTTTATAATGAATAATGTAATTCTAAGTATTCACTGAAAGTGGTTTCACCCGAAATTCCAGCCGTGTCAATCTGCCTTACAAGAAGCAAGTTTTGACTAAACTTCTATGTTAGTTTTGGAGTTAAACTGGATTAACATCTTGTTAATTAATATTCATCATCCGGTAAAAGTCTGGCGGTTTATTTCACAGGTTTGAGCCTAGTGTAGACTTAAAACTACGATCCAGAGGTTGGAATTGCACATTTAAATGTGTTATCGTGGTATATAATTATTATCTTCTTTCATCAGCTTGTGCATACAATATAATAGACTAGAGGTTCTGTTACGTCTACCAGTTATATTAAGTCCCATGTAAATGAAGACTACATATAGTCTTCATTTATATTAAATATATATTTATTTATAATAAATTATATTGAATATGGTATAAAATATATATTTTTTACCATATTCAAGGCACAAATCCAAAGAATGAAAGGTTTCTTACCGGGTTCAAACAATAACTAGTATTTTAAATATGTATTACACGTTATTATTAAACGTAAATATATTAATCTAACTATTAACAGGCCACACACTTTACCAATTAAAGGCTAACCAGTGTTCCCCGTACGTAATAGTTATTTTATTAATTATAAATGAATAATAAAGGACAGGTATTATGTTAAATAGTGACATCTTTATCTTAAGGATTTTCTAACATCCTCGAAATTTTAATCCGAATGAATTGGCAAAACTTGACTATAATACACCATACTATGGCAAGTCAAGCGTTTTTATAGGCTATACCATTTTGTATGTGACTGTTAATGGTAAAGAAGCTCTTATGCGACAAACAATCTAATGTAAGGTAACTTTATTATTATCTCTAATAGTGAAAAGTGGTTAGATTAGAATAATGTTGTGTAGGAATTAAGGTACCTAATGAGTAAAACGAAAGACCTCTGTATGATTCTGAAGTTCAGTTTTATACTTGTTCTAAAGCCTTTCAGTAAAAGGTTGAGATGCTCCTAATCTAGTTGCAACCTACCTAAGCGATTGAGTTTATATTTACATAAAAGAGAATAGATTGTTGGGATTGCCTTTAACAATGGGCGTCCCAAGGGCTTAATTTTAGGTCTTTTTATTTTTAGTATATTATGAAAATAATTTGTTTTTATGTACGCGATTTTTGTGATGAGTACTATTTGCAGGTGATGTTTCAAAATTTTTTAAAGTAATGCGCACAGAAAAGGGGCAAAACTTACAAAACGACTCATTGCTATGTGTGCTGTGTTAAGCATATGAAACAAATTTTTACAACATAGTATCATGAAACTATGAATCTTGTCGAGTTTACATTTAGTTAATTTTTGTTTTGGATTAAGGTAATAAAGTTCAGTGGATGCTCAAATATAGTGCCTTGCAAGGAAGCCTAGTCGTGTAGCTTTTGCAGCCAGAAAGCAAGACAGTTAATGACGCATAGTAATTTTAAATTGTATGAGGTAAAACTGCTAATAATAAAACAACTTTTATACTTTAAAAACAAGCAATACGTACCATTTAAATAATGTTGATATTGGTCTATGGAGGTTTACAAATTTCATTGAGAAAATGATCCAAAGACGTATAATTATTATAACGTAGGTATTAGTGTTCGTAACTTAGTGGCGCACTTTTCCATAAAAAAATATCTAGATAAGTATATTTAAATAAGTAAATTACATTTATTTGAAACAAACAAAAAATATCTCATAAAAACAAGAAATTATACTATCAGTAAATTCGTCATGAAATTTTGGCATCGTTTACGATCTTGACTTTGAAAAATGTTGTTTCAGATGTTTTATACTAAGACATATGGATGAATTTGAATTTGATTTATAAATTAAGTTTAAATTAATCTCTAAATAGTGAAAGATAACTCGGAAAATGTTTGTTGTAGGCAATGCCCTTATCCGAAGACCAAACATTACAACCGTAACGGTCTTACTTACTAATCTTGTATACATTTCTGATTGTATTTGCACATCGACTGTGGGATAAGAGCCTGTAATTAGCAGAGTTTGTACCTTTTATTTAAGCTATTTCACTATGACGCATATGTTTACTTTTACAATATACAAATCCAACAAGATAAGAAATGAAAAATAACATATCTATCTTATGCCAAAACTAAGTGTTATTATTAGTGATTTCGGAGACAATGTTATTTACAATGAAATTTTGTTTAATTAACTGTATTTTCTTATTTAGTTTAATATTTATTTAGCCATGATGTGAAAATTTAGATTTGCCGTTTGTATAATTTCCGGTTATAAAATTTCTATGTATTTTTATTTTAATACGGCGCTGTTTGAATAACAAAATTAAAACTATTGACGGTAGTAGATTCGCGCTGGTTTCAGCATGTACGGGCTGGATCGACTGGGGAAGTACGACCTTGGCATAGAATATTGACGTAGGAGTAATACTATTCATACTACTGCGTTTCGTTCGGTGAGTGAGAGTGCTGGCGGCCCAATTTCTTCCCTTTTCTTTTTCCTCACCTCTCCCAATCCCTACACCTAACCCATTTTCATCACGGCTTCGCAGAGTCCCTGGCATTGCTAGGGACTCTGAAACGTCTGTGAGCGGCAGTTATACACCAAAAAAAAAAAACAACAACAATGTAACTTTTGGTAACAAATTCTTTTCATCTCTGTTTCTGTTAAACACTAGACAAGAACAGCGTTAAAATTGTCTATAAAAACTTGTATGATAAATGCCGCTTTAAGGTTGTCATGAACTTAACTGCATGTGTGTCATCAGGTTTGTCGGCGATACATGTCAGGCTTTCCTCCTGAGCGTGTGTGTTACATGCAACCGCAAGATTTCTTAGTAAGCAGCCTGTTAGAAAAATGTTACCACCTCTACAAAAGTCTGTAGTCATAGATATTATTACACTCCTGCTAGTAAGTAGGTTTTAGGTCTCTGAAGTTTTTGAAAAACGAATCTGATAGCATAGAACATTTTGCTTTTTAGATTGTACAACGAGTCTCTAATGAATCGAGTGGTAAAACGCAAATGACACCTTTAACATGGCAAATATGCACCATTTTATCATGTTTGCCATCTTAATCTTTCAAAAAATACAAAACAAAATTTACCTTTGCAATCACCTTTTAATAACAAGTAAACCTGTCAAACGTATCGATAACTATTATGATCAATTTAAACTAAAATAGGTACATACACGTTGAATAGCAGATATGCATGAAACTAGTATTATGAGATTTGCATTGAAGTTAAACGGTGCTTTAACAAACCAACATTTTCACTCTATGTTCATAAAAACTGTAAAACTGGTAAGTCTAAAAGTTACTATTTTTGCGAGTACACACATAACATCACAAACTGAACTTTTATTGTCTTTATAAAACAGTACCTCTTAATAGGGCTGTAAACAGCATAACACTAAAAAGCATTTTATGATGATATATAATAATAGTTGTTGTGAATCGTGTCATAATTTCGCAAGATAGTTGTGCACCCATAAATCTTTCTAGAATTTTTATGTTAAGCAAACGACTAGGCTACTTGAAATTTAAATTCGACTTACATAAATTCTTGGATTTTTTACATGGATTATGAAGTAAACTTTAACATTGACGTTCTGTCTGATTTGCTCAAATTTCTTGGCACTGTTCCTAGACTGATGATATTCATTCATTGCTGTATAGATACATATTTTATTTTCAAGTACTTGCCAAAGAAGAAGATCAAGACAGTTTCTGCTAGCTTTCATAGTTTTTCTGTAATTTCTCTGCGACATATAAATATAAAAGTATTTTTTGTGTGAGGAGCAAAACTGTACAAAGTTGTGCTCGTTTTGTGGCAAACTTAATAATATGACATAATTTTAACACATATTTTTACGGTGGTAAATAAAAATGATCATTAAATAGTAAGTGATCCATTAAAACGCGAAATAGAAAAATGTAATGTGATTGGAGAAGGCTTATTTGTTGAACCGCAGCGCCTCCAATAGCGTACTTGGCGTGGGCAATGCATGGATGTGTTATCGTCTTCTAAACCTTGTTGATTAATTGCCCGGAGAGCATAAAAATTATAGAATATTGTTGTTGCCTAATAATTACGTAATACAGACAGCTAGGCTAAAAGCCGACTTCAACCTAGTTAGCAAAAGACTCAGACTTATGGTAAATAGTAATAACAAGTAATATGTATTTTGATTACAAGACTAGTGACATTGTTCAGTCTGTGAGATCCTTCTTTTTATGTTAGGATCGGCAATCTGGACGAAATGAACTTAATAGCAAATTTTCTTAAGTTTATGACAACTGTGTATAAACTATTGAGCCAAGCCTATGCTTCTTTGGATAAAAACTTTCCGTTTTCTTCAATACTATAAACAAATAATATTTTTTATATGTAGAGATTAAAATAGTCAATATGATCAAGCGGGTCAATTCTCGAGAATAAAACTTTATATTGTAAAATAATACACGGTTTTCACTTTATTTATTTCTGATTTAAGGTATTACGATGATTTGCCGAGTCTATGGGTATACTTGCCTTTTACTAGGAGTAAAATTAAACATGAAATATTATTTGGAAGCAATGAAAAAACTTCTTGTAACTTTTTTTGGTCATTTACTCGTTTTTCATGAAAATTTCGTTTGCATAGTTGTCTGTCAATCACCGTGAAGTTACTTCTTTTACGTAAAAAATAATGCTAGATTTTTATAAAATGTAGTCAAGTTTAACAGGAACTCAGGTACCTACTATTTGTGTGTAACATTAAGTGGTTATTTCAAGCTCGGCTTTGTGTTTGTAAAACGCGTGTAAATAAATTGTTCTCTTTATAAAGTTCTTGTCTAAAAAAAGCAAAACAAAGTATTCCATAAATCAATTCCGCTAAAATTTTTAAAATTTTCCATAAAAACGAAATGATGGAGCAAAGACATGTAAATTTTCTGAATACGGTCGTTTATTATCAGGTAAGCATTTCGTTTTCATTGATAACGGTTGGATGTAAATTAGGCGGCTCGTCGGTTTTATTTTATTTCTTAAATTTAAACACTTATTTATGTAGGTGCTTACGTAGGTACCGATAGTACAGCTTATAAAATTCTCTAATGTAAACTAATATTCTAAAGAGAAAAGACTAGACTTTTTGTATGTTTATTTGTTCCGATTTAACTCAATATCTACGTATCGATTTAAAAAAATCTTTTACCTTTAAAAAGCTACAAATAGGACGGGTAACATACGCTATATTTTATTATGTTTTATATATTTTTTTAGTCATTTTAAAATTTGAATATTTTAGGCGCCTTTGTAAATCTGAATGACGAAATAACTCACTATTGCTATGATATTTTCCGCAGGCGTTTATTCTGAGACCGAATGAAACTTGATACCGAAGCAGCAAGAGCAGACCTCTAGTCCGTTATAAGTCTATAAAAAATATCGTAACAGCTTTTTTAAAATATGGAATTAAAGTCTACCTATACATTTTACCTTTACAACTCTTTGTTGGAGTTGTCACATTCATTCTTTTAATCGCGATTAGAGCTTTATTTATCGAAATAACAAAACGAATTAATTTTGTTTAGGTACGATTTATAAGTTTAAGAGTTTTATGTTTTCAGTTCAGAAACAAAATGTAGGTGTTTTTTTTTTTTTTTTTTTTTTTATTTCTGTGATGCGGCTGTAATGTCACTGCGACCATGAATGGTCTATTGTGATCGCCGCTTTATCAAGCTAGAGTTCACCACTAAACCCTGCAGCTATGATATATTGCAGTATTTGCTTGAGGGTTGAGCTCCTTAATTTCTTCAGGGCCCAGAGTGTGTTTCCCTAGAAGAAACTGACGCTTGTGTATGAGCGGGCCACATTCCCCCAGAAGATGGAGGGGCGTTTCATCTGCCTCTTTACATCGCCTGCAGGTGCGTGTTTCGCTTAGCCTTAGATTATGCATGTGCTTGTTTAAGCAACAATGACCTGTCAAGGCTCTTGACACAATGCGTAGATTGTTCCTACTCAACGCAAGGATAAGGTTATTGTACCTTCTGTTAAAGCCTTTGATCAGGGCTTTAGAGTGGTTCATTCCTGGCGATTCCGACCAGAGTTTGATGGCTGTTTCGATGCATGAGTTTGTAAGGGCATTTTGAGCTAGGCTTTTTGGTATTCCACAGAAGGGCTCTGGGCCCTGCTGAGTTCCATTAGCTCCCGCTCTCGCAAGTTCATCGGCGCACTCATTACCGATGACACCTGCATGACCTGGTACCCATCTGAGAACTACTCTATTCATATTACCTAGAGAGTTTAAACGATCCATGCACTCTTCAACTAGTTTCGATGTTACTACGTTCGAATCCAGTGCTAGTAGAGCGGCTTGGCTATCAGAATTTATATATATAGTCTGATTGGTGTAGCGCTTTTGCAGATTGGCTTCCGCGCATTCCACAATGGCGTATACTTCTGCTTGGAAGATGGAGGCGTTTTGTCCCAAAAACACGCTTTTTTTGAGCTTTGGTCGCTCCCCATATATTCCACAGCCTACTTTTTGTCCTATTTTGGAGCCATCGGTATACCATACTAGGCAACCAGACTCAAAAGATATCTGGTCTTCGAGCCAGTTTTCCCTAGATGGCAATTCTATTGTGTATTGTTTTCCAAATACAAACCGGGGTAGGGTGGCATCCGTAGGCATGCAAAGTATTGGTATTTCCAGTATTGAGTTCTGTAAAGTCCTCAACTTCTGGGAGATCCAATTGCTTCTGCCTTGGATATGAGCCCTGTACATGCTGGCTTTCGCCTCTTTTTGTATGAATACATGAAGAGGCGGTAATCCAAGCAAAGCATTTAGCGCCATTCCGGGGCTAGTCGACATAGCTCCCGAGGCCATGAGGCAGACAGTTCTCTGTAAGCTGTCTAATTTCTTTATGGTGGTCGTTTGACGCGTCTTGTTATACCACACAACTGATGCGTACGTAATGATCGGCCTCACAATGGCAGTGTACAGCCAAATAGTTGTTCTAGGGGTTATGCCCCAATTGCTGCCCATCATACGGCCGCTAATTCCCATCGTCATCTTGGCTTTCTTTAGTACATTGTCCAAGTGTGAATTCCAAGTCAACTTTTGGTCGATTGTGACGCCCAAGTATTTGACTTCTGTGGAAAACGCAATCGTTTTACCATTAAGCTTTGGCATTTTTAGTTTATCCAATCGCTTCTTTTGTGTAAAAGGTACGATTACTGTTTTGTCAGCATTAACGGAGAGGTCACTTTTGACACACCACCTGCTAACAGTGTTCAGTCCCTTTTGCATAATACATGAGATGGTTGATTGACAAAATCCTCTGACTATAATTACCAAGTCATCTGCATAGGCTTGCGCATCAATCTGAAGTTTTGCCAAATCAACTAGGAGTTCGTCCACAGCAAGGGTCCAGAGTAGTGGCGATAGAACTCCACCTTGTGGACAACCCCTTGCTGTAGATACTACAATTGCGATTTCATGAAGGGCTATTTTTGCACTCCTATGTGCAAGCATTGAATTCACCCATTTCACCGTTGTAGGGTCGACATCTTTACTTATCAGCCCATTCACCAACAGTGTGGTTGGTGAGTTATCAAAAGCTCCTTCAATGTCGAGGAATGCGCATAGTGCTATTTCCTTGTCCTCTGTAGCCTTTTCCACCCTGTCGATGAGGCTGGTGATGGCAGTCTCTGTCGACTTTCCCTTGCGATAGGCGTGTTGGGTGTGATGGATTGGGTATTTATCCAAAGCTACATCTCTAATATACCTGTCTATAACCTTCTCCATTGTCTTTAGTAGAAATGATGAGAGGCTTATTGGTCTGAAAGACTTTGGCTGGCTATAATCTTTCCTTCCATTTTTAGGTATAAATATGACTTTGACCAAAGTCCATTGTTCTGGTACGTATCCCCAGGCGAGGCTCGTCCTGTAGATTTTGATCAGATAGGGGGTAAGGATGTCAATCCCTTGTTGTAGGAACATAGGTTTTATTCCATCCTCACCACACGCTTTATTTGGTTTAAAGGAGTCAACGGCCCACTGGACTTGCCTGGGTCTTACGACTTTTGCAGCCATGCGCCAGTCCTCATTGCGAGGTTTACTGTGAGGCACTGGCTGCTGACATGTCGAGTCCCTTACACTGGACCCAGGAAAGTGGGTCGTGGCCAGCAACTCTAAGGTCTCCTTCACGTTATTCGTAAAGGAGCCATCGTCCTTTTTAAGGAGCCCAATCTGATTAGGTTTCGTTTTTGAGAGCAGTTTATGAAGTCTTGCTGCTTGTGGGAGACTATTGATCTCTTCACAGAGCTTCCTCCATGATTCTCTCTTCGCTTTCCTAATCTCTTTATTGTATTCCGTCAAGGCTTTACTGTAGATCTCCCACATATGAGTCTGTTTAGCCTTGTTAAATAATTTCCTGGTTTTATCTCGAAGCTTCGTCAGCTTTGAGTTCCACCAAGGTACCTTCCTTACTGAGGTCTTTGTCTTGAGCGGACAACTCTCTTCATAGGCTTTAAGTATGCCTTCTGTCAAGATTGTCACAGCAATCTCTAGACTCTCAGTTGATCTGATGGCTTTGGGAAAGGATTCAAGATGAAGCCTGAGTTGACTCCTGAAGTCAACCCAGTCTGTTAGTTTGGGATCCCTGTATGTTGTGATTTGGGTGTCTAGAGCAGCCCTAATCTCAAACTTTAAATGCCTATGATCTGACATTGAGTTTTCACTACTGACTTGCCAGTTTTTAATGTGTCTGGCTAAGTTAGTCGTAGCGATCGTGATATCTAATACTTCCTGCCTGGTACGGGTAACAAAGGTTGGTTTACAACCTACGTTTAGCGTTATTAGATGGTTAGAGATAAGGAAGTCAAAAAGTAACTCACCCCTTCTGTTGATGTCTGTGCTGCCCCAAGATGTGTGGTGGGCGTTGGCATCACATCCGATTAGTAGCTCGGCGTTGTGTTTGGTGGCATAATCTACCACTTTCGCCAAATCTTCTGTCGGGTTGTCTCTCTCTCCAGATAGATAGGCAGAGCACATTATCACCCTAGCCCCATTCCATCCTTTGAGGTTGACAAAAGCAGCTACCAAGTCGTCATTGCAAACTTCTGTAATCGGTAAAAAGTCAACAAGGTTATTGAATAAAATACAGGCTCTAGGTCTATTGCCATTGTTATGACTGAGAATCTTACCAGCAGCACTGAGTCCTAAAACCTGAGTATTTGCTACCCAAGGTTCCTGGATCAAGGCGAGGCTAGCTTTGCCCTCAACAAGACAACACTCCATTACCGCAGTTGCTGCCACAGCATGGTGGAGGTTGGCTTGCAGGACCCTCACCACTCCCACCTGGGTAGCCGCTAGCAGTTTCCCGCCGGCTTGGTGCGTACAGGCTTAGGACGCGACCGTCCTCGGCTCGTACGCCAAGCGTTTGCTGATTCGCCTTGGGAAACTGCAACTCTAGGCTTATGTCCGCCTCTACCCCGATGCACTGTCCTTTGAGACCCCCTAGCCACAGCAGACTGCGGCGTGGTCGCGACTCTCTCCTGCCTCACAAGGACTGGGCACCTGTTTGATGTGCTCGGCTGTGGTTCCACAGGCCTTTCATTGCTCCGAGGCGCTGGTTTGGGCGTCTCCTTGGCCGCGGCTGACCGCACTTCAGGATTCGCCCTGTCTTGCCTCTCAGAGCCCCTCGATGTAGAAGGCTGTGGTCCCACAGGAGCAGTTGTTGAAGGGCCAACCATTGGGTCGTTCCTGATCTTAAAAACAAGCTTCTTAAAACCAAGAGCCACCTCAAAGTTCCTAGCCCGGAGAGCCGAGACAGAGGGTTCATCCAGGAAGAAGGACACCACATGTCCATTTCCCTCAACCCTACTGTGCGCGACCCTCCAAAGCTCGGTGTTTAGCCCTTCATTCTGTATCCCCAGCAGCTGGGTAGCTTCGTCTAGCGACTCTGCCTCAGTGCTGGGGATGAAGATGGTCCCTACCGTCGGCTTTGGTAATTCCCCCTCCGGAACGATCGAGAGCAAAGCCCCATCCCAGGGTTTTATACTGGGGACCTTGTCAGACAGCCATTTGAGACTAGCCTGGTCCTCGCAAGTGACAATAATAAACCCTGGTCTGTGTGTAAAGCCCGTAAATTTAGGCCCCTTTCCCTTGTCAGCGATGTTTAACATCGCCAGGGTCAGGGAGCGATGCACCAGCTTCATTTGGTCTTCGCTCATGGGTTTCAGATTTCTGATACCCACGCGCGTTTGCTCAACGACCAATTTGAAGCTGCGCTTGGTTACGGGCTCCTCCGCACGGAGAGCTTTTTTCGGCTGCTCCTTTGGAGATTCTTCCTCCGACCTAGGCCTTTTTTTGGCCTTCGGGTCTGGAGGTAGGTTGGTGATTGGAATTTCCTTCCAAGGCTTTATAGCCAATTTACGGGCGTCGTCGACCTGCACATTGGCTGCTAATAGCCTTCGGAATCTTTTCCGTGCTGCACCACTTAGCTTGGTATGACGTTTCGGGTTCTCTTCCGTCTTTGGGGCAGAGTCACAGGAGCCTCCTGCCTTAGCCGGACTAGTCCCTTCCAACGTCATATTGGTACTTTGAGGAGAGGCTAATAGAACCTCCTCCATAAGTACTATAGTCTCCCCTAATAGAGGAGAGAACTGTTCTCTAACCGGAGAAGACGGTTTTAGTTGATTTTTTGCGGTTTCATCCATATGATTCCCACGAGTAGCTAGGGAACTAAAAATACCCAACAGCAGAGCCCCGCATGCCGAAGGGAGGACTAAAATACTACCCGATTCGTCCTGGTGTCGAGTAGCCACCGTTGACGACTGAGCACACCCTCAGCCATGCATCTCTTGGCACGGTTCGGATCACACCTTAGATTGGTTATATATTAATACATATATAAATGAGTGATATGAATAGACATACATGCATGTAATATATCTAAAAAGCGCTCGGTGGTTTCAGTTATGTCTATTTCAGAGTGAACTAGACCAACAACAGGGCTGGCAACCTCGAGAAGGTTAGTCCACCGAACTTGCCTTGGGGATCTTAGCGACCTGCGCTACTCCCAAGACCAGCGCCCCCCTACCGTCTCAGAAGGAGATGGTAGGGTAGGCCTGCACCTATGCTACCATGCTAGCATGTCGTATAGGAAACCGTGAAAGCGTAGGCCCAGACCCGCCCTAAATGTAGGTGTTAGTTTGACATGATCCTAAGTGCCTATTTTTTGTGAAATACTCGTACATTATAGTGTTTGTGGAATTGTCAGAAAGCAAGGAGGAAATCTTGTGCTGGAGTCATTAGATAAATATAAGAAATGCTTAGCGCAAAAATATTAGAATCTGCACCTAAAAAAATTACTTAATTCTTTATTTAATTCAGATAGGGTAGGTGGTATACCTATAGATATCAGTGTTGTATAGATTTTGTAATAACATTGAGCTTAAGGTTATTTATTCATTACAAACAGCATGCGTTTCATAATAATAATATTATTTAAAATAATAAAAAAATATTAAAAATAAATAATATTTTATTAATCACGAAAAAGTACAAAAGTATAGTAATTAATCAAAGCCAGTATCGTAAACCAATTACCTATGTAATTGGTTCATTTCAAAACACAATTTAAAAGTCTTAGAAATCTTAGGAAAATGTTACATTAAATTAACTGCTTGTAATTAGACCCACAAAGGGGCAATAAGGACGCGCTGAAGTCGCAAAAAGTCTACGACAACGCCCTCGCGAAGGTACGACGGAAGTAATTACTCCCATGTAGATAAAACCACATTTAATAACACTTAGTGAGCCTGTTTCTGACTGTTTAACCCTACTTATTATTATCCATAAATTCCTAAATTTTATTACAATTGCCCTTGTATTTCTATGTTAATACAATTTGGGTTTCATTTATTATGGCAATGTTATTCCTATACGAATGTTATTTAGTGTTGTGTTTTTTTGTCTTTGATGTTGTTTGAATAACGCAAATTAATATAGGTAGTACTTCTATAAATTTACATCAAAAGAATAATTTTATGAAGGAGTGATTTGCCTAGGTAGTTTTTCTTAATTCGGCCCTGTTGCAAAACTAAGCTTTGCTGATGCTAGAACTCTGAAGTGCTGAATTTCAGTTTACTGAGAAAAGTAGATTTTGAAATTTCATGTGTGGTCAGTAAGTGAACTTTTTACTTTTGTATACATTTGTACGAGCAGATTACGTAAGATTTTTAAAACAAATAAAAATAAATACTATATTACAAGGTAGCAAAGCAACCAGCGCTGCATCATCGACGATAATTATGACTCTTGAACCTAAAAAAGAGCACAGAATCTCAGTTAAACAATAACACACTAGGAACTTTCACATATGTAATGGAAACCAGTTGCCACAAGTGATAATACAACAACAGACTAACGCCTACCCAGTAGTTAATACGTGAAATATTTAATAGATAGATCTACTAAAAGAAGTCGAGCTGGCAAATTGGCAAATTGGAGTGTCTAAAAAGACATGTAAGATTAAACAATGTATTAAACAAGTGAACAAGCGCAAGTCTGATTGAGTACTGCGCTGAAAGTTTTGTAGAACCTTGTATGCAGATAGTCCTTGTGTGATACAAATAGAACCTGGCAGATTTATATAACCCTTAAACAGATATATAGACAGCCCGGCAACTAAAACAGCTTCTATAATAATTCCATATTTGCTTTTTTAGAATACCTACTGGAATCTGGAATCTTATAAATCAATTAACACATTGTTTTCAGTGTTCGGTAATTTAGACTTTCAGAACGGGATGAAAATAGCTTTTTATTTTAATTTAACACGAAAAATGTAACAAGTCCCAGTTTATGCTTATTGATACCATTCAAGAAAAAAATTGAATTTATTGTAAACAGATTAGATGTTTATACTTAGTTGTAAAACTAGCAAATGTTTTTTAGCTGATTTGTCTTCGCTAGCTTATTTTTAACTGACAAGAAACTATTTAAAAGTAAAAAAAATCGTCGATCGGTTGTAGTTTACTACAAGTTGTAACAAAGCAATTTCATTGGGATTCCAATTCCATAGTTTTGCCTTGTTTAATTTGATGTAAACTTTCATAATGTCATTCTCATACTTTCATTTGAAGTTGAAATTTATTTGTTGGAAGGGAAGCAGAATATATTTGAATAATTGTATCTATATCAACATAACTTATCTGATTATACACACGGAGTGGAGAGATATTAGTATTACATTCATAGATACCCTGTTATTGGTACTGGAAACGTTATGACATTTTATTCTTGGTTTGTTAATAAAAATGTCATGCCGACGGGTTAGTACGTTTATCTACTTAGTATTTGTATTCGCAAAATAAGGACTAAGTTATAATTAGATAATATTGGTTATAGAATAAAAGAATAACAGATAGTTTATTTATGTGAGATAGTAGAATTATGATACCTAGGTAGCTATAAATAATGGTTACCCGCGAGGTCTCCGTTCTAAAAGATAGTGACAACTACGGTACACAATTATGCAGGCATCAGAGACCTTCACATTTTTAGATCAAATTTTCTGGAAGAAATCGCTCTTAGCGATAAGGTCGCCCATTGTACAATGATATTATATTGTAAGATTTATAACATAATTGTAAGTTTGGAGTATGTACAATAAAATGTAACGTTTACTGTTCTACATAGATATTGACAAAGAAGGGAGAATTGTCATAGTTAACAAACTTTTTCTGCCTGTAGTCGCCTATTTTATATTTTTTATATTCTAGACTGGAGACCACACGATCAATAACAGTATAACCTAGCATTATTTTGTATAAAATTTATTTGCTCGAAAATGTAATTCGAATTTACTAATGTCGTTTGATATTTTCAGAGCTCTTAATACCGTATAATTTATCCGGGGAGTGTACCCCACAGGGTCATATTTTAGTCAAAGTCCGTGACACCCGGCATAGAAAGGATCGTTCGTAACAGCCTCGTGGTCATTATCTCATTTCATTTATACTTTGTAAACAATGCTCTAGATAGATGTCTAAAACAGACAGCCCTAGGAATTAATATAAATGATCATAGTTACGAGACTCGCAGCCCGCGAAAAACAATTTCACACACAATAATGAAAAAAAACTTAAGCTCATACAAAAGGCTATGGTATTTAAAACTCCTTTCGTTAAGAAAAATATTTTCTTAAAGTGTAGACAGTCGACTCCGGAGATATTTTTTTCATTAATTTGAAGAGGAAAACTTTTGGTGAAATTAAAATACGAGAGAAGTTGTGGATGAATAAGTGCCGAGAGTTGTACGAAAATACGCGATACCGAATCGCAAAGTCGAAATGGCCCAGTGGGTAAGGCATCTGATAAATTGTAACTCATACATAAAACTGTAATTATCTGGCGATTGAAAAGAGTGACGTGAGTTTCTTGCCAGTTCTTCTCACAACTCTACCTCGTCAGCTGTAGGTTAATTAGCTAACTTCATGTTGTTTTGACTTTTCATAACCATCATACTTTATGATCAAAATGAAATAAAAGCTTTGAGTCTGAGATTGATTTGTAAACACGAGGTAGTGGGTTCGAATGTGATTTTAATAAATAAAGATTAAATAATATACACTTTCAAAGTTTATTTTAGACCTTTCTGACTGACGATTTAGGAAAACAACGTGTGGAAACTTGAACTCAAAAGTCTGAATTTGCCAATCCGCATTGAGCAAGGTGGTGATTAATGCTCATGCCTTCTCTATATGAGAAGAGGCCTTTGCCCTGCAGTGGGACAATAGACAGGCTGGTATTATTATTACTATTATTTATACGCGATATCTAAGATGCTTTTAGTAATTTATATAGATGACGTTGTGTGTAGTTGTTGTGATATCGATATTTATATTGTGGTCCAACATACAGATCCCCTTTGAGAATTTTAATCGTAAATAGAACGAGACAACTAGCACAGAGATATTGCATCCATACTATTGCAGTATAGATATCATTTATATTTGCGGCAAGTGTAGAATTATCACAACTTGTGGAATCTAATAAATCTGGGCTATGATGTTGGGTGTTAGGTGGACTGGTTACTATGGATAAAAACGCCGTCTGCTATTCTTTCTATGCCGCCGGGATATATTTATTGAGAAACTGGGCAGATGGTGACTCGCTTATAGACTGGACTTGGTTATGGCTGCCAACAAGCAAGATGGCAACATCGTACTCTCGGTAAAAGCTCAGTCTCAAAATCGGAGTGGTGGAGTGGATTTCTCTGTAGTTATGCCCTTGAAAATTACACTTCCATCCTCGAGCATATAGCTCTGGCGACCCCTCACTGACAGGCCGGCTAAGGCAAGCCAGAGTTGAAAGTCTTGCAAGGACTCTTGAAATGTCACTCGGGTCGGCCAATCAATGATCGACTCTCGAGGGTATTCTGGACCGCAGTGTCGCTACTTACATTCAGCTCGCCACTAACTGCTCCGCGTTTTGTTGAATCTTTAAGTTGACTTTTGATACATTTATTTGTTGATATCACAAGGATGGAAAAAGCTACTATATTTTGCCTTCCGAAGGTTGCGTTGGCCTCATGAAGAGATAACGACTTTCCCTGAGAGGTATAGTATTATTATTATTATTTATGAGTGTCTGCAACTATCGATTGGTCTTTTAAGTTGATATTAAGTAGAGAATGGCGAAGTAGTCAGTAAGAATGAGTATGTACGTAGTTTGCAACAACAACACTCGTTGACCAAGTTTAAAGTAGGTGAATTTATGTGCACCAAGTTATGTGTGGCTCGTCTCTTTGTGTACAAATAGCCCGTTTTGCTGGAGTCGTGAAAGCAAATCATGTCGACAAGCGGTTCTGTTAAGATTTCCACACAGCTGAAGAGTAGTTAAGCGTAACTACTCAACGTCACGAACCACCTGCCTTACGCATACCATACAGTCATTTTGGTACTTCCAGTCTGAAGAGTAATTGAAGTGAAGAGAATTTTGATGTAATATCAGTACCTTCAAAATCAAATAAGCTTCTAGTAAATTGTTGTAGTATAAGGCTCATTATAGATATTTATGTAAAGTACCAACATTAGTAAAGTAAAGTAAAGTAATTAAATTAGCTTTTGATCTCATTAAGCACAACATCGAGAAGGTTACAAAAAACTCAACGAATTAAAATAAGAATAAACTAAGATATTTAAAGCGCTTAATTTTGAAACAAAACGTACTTTGTTAACAAACACTTGAGCAACGGAGTGACGTTGGTCGATATAAGTTAAAAGCCTCAGGCGCTCAGGAACGCGCTCTAGGAAAGTTTCGTATTTCACTCGACTTCCGCAGCTATGTCAGTGAATGTCGTATTATATACATACATACGTATACAATACACGGTAACTTTTATTGCAAAGAAATATGACATATTTTTTACGAGTGACTTACTTTTACTTATTCAGTTGTTTTGTTTTCTTTACAATCGCGGGCAGAGAATGTTATTATAATAAAATAACTTTTACATTAATCCTGTCTTTTCCAAAAGCTTTAAAGAATTTCGATAAAATGAAAGTTATGTGTTATTTGTATGCCACGATGTAATGGAAACTGATACGTGTAATAATTTGCTGCCTCCGAATTAATCGCGTTAATATATTCACAACGAAAACCTTTAGTATATTAATTTATTCACTCATTAAAAGTAAGAGAGTTGTTGCTTGTTGAGTATTTATCATTTTATTTACTGAACTGGAATCTATGAGGGCTTGACCTCTAAGCTAAAAAAATATAATTGGAATTTTTGTTGTGATAAATAATCATCGAAACAAGCACTTCAGGATTTGGACGAGGGATAAAATATGACGCTAAGCTTTAAGCCTGAGTCTCTTATCTCTCTTTTAAACTTACATTCTGTCGTTTTCAAACTGTAATTCAAGGATTATATATAGGTATACCGCTTCGCATTAACCGATATTCATTAATTTATGGTTTATGACTTTGTTGGCTTTTGCTGTTTTGGAACCAAATCAAAAAAAAACGCGTTTAGAATTACTTTAATAGACTTTATTAATTTGCAGTATTTTTGTAGGTAAGTGGTTACGTAAAGCCCTCAATTTTTGATAAACAGATATTAAATGATATCATTTAATAAATTATACACCAAATGAAATATTTAGAATTTTCCGACTCATGTTATGTAACTAGATAAACTCCTGGCAGCTCGTTTAATTTAAGTCTTCTTTAAAATCAAAAACGTCAAAAATGTGCGATAACATAAGTACTTACTTCAAAGATGGAAACAGTGCTATTAAATACAATTCAAAAGTGCTAGAAGATTACAATCCTATAAGAATACAACTGGGAACTGAGTATCAAGGACTTGTTTACAATAATTTATAGCAAACTCCAGCCACATTGTTATCTGAATTGATTAATCTGTCACAAAGTTTATCTTGGCGGATGGACATGCTCGCATTATTGACGACGATATTTGAGCGACATTATTATATATTACGATATTATAGTATGTATCATACATACTATAATATCGTAATATATAATAATGTCTATCGTAATATATAAATCTTTATTATAAAATTTATCGACTATTTAACAAAACTAAGTTAATTGACTCTAGTACAATAAGTAAGTAAAGAAAATTTTGTTATAAACTATTAATTTCGTTGAAGAAACCATTATATTGATAGCATAGATTAGGTACGTCTATGACTGTTTACCAGTGCAGCAGTGGCTGGCTGAAGTAGCTAGTATCAATGGCTTTAGTTTTGAGATTCAATAAGTTCATCAAGTGTAAAATCTGTTTGTATAATATGGTGTTAATATAGTAACCATACACTATTATAATTTAGTTAACTGTATATCAAAAGCTTCAAAACGTATGTAACGCAAACATAGGTTATTTGATTGTACTTAGTAGAAAGTTGAAAATGCACTATGTAATGTTTCAGACGTTTTTCTCGGCAATGACAGAATATAGTAACAATGTCAAACCAGATCTTAGTTATACTACGAACCTATTCATGAGATCATGGTTATCATGATATAGACGCGACGTAATACAGCTGCTCACGAGATGGATTGATGCCTTAATCAAAGTGATGCATGGTAGTTTTTTTTTTTTTGTAAAAGATCTTTAGTTCCTAATAATAATATAACCTACCTTTATTGGATTTTTGTTGGACAACACATGCAATGGCTAAGATATCGCTGATATGTAGGTACTCGTATGTTACTCCGCGCACCGAAACGTCCATAAAAATTAAGTAGATATATAGTTTATCCTCCATGGGAATTGAGTTCCTTTCCCTAAGTTGTTTTCCCTTTAATTTCCATTGAATAGATGTCTAAGATTAAAAATTAACCTGAAGTAATCCTTTAAGAATTCTGTTTTCGCTTTTCAGGTAGGGGTACCCTAAACAACAACACATTGTTGTAGGTTGTAGTATAATAATATGTACCTACATTGGTTTCTGTGTGCGTAATGTTGGCGAGATTTGATTGTGTGTATCTTAATGACTTGTTAAAAGGACGTTTCTCATACAGTATTGTACCAAGATTATTATTTTGTTATCTATACAGTCCCAAGGTACAACATTTGATTCTTCGTACCAGGTTACCGCGTCTAATACGTTGTTATTTGCATATTAATGAACATGACGAAATAAAAGAACTATTATGTATTAAGGTTGTCGGAAATAAGCTCACGAGATAAAAACAATAAAGTAGATTTGCTGTAATCAAAGGAGCTCTAGCAAAACACAAGACCCTTAGATTAAGAGAACTTTGCTTCTTGTTTATCTTGAAAGGTCATTATGACATGGGGTATCTAATAATGTTAGTTGTTATATTTACATGATATAGCCATTTATTTGAAAATCTATATGTTAAAAGAATAAGTATGCATTTTTCAGACTAATAATAATTAAAGACCGTGTATATTGATCCATTTTATTGAACAGAAGAAGTATGTACTTTTATTTGTCCATGAACAGTGATTATTTAGTTAAAACTTGATAATACTTGTGAAAACTGTTGCTAAAACAATATTGTCTTGTATTATAATAAAATATCGTACATTACCAACTCAATGCATTCCTTGCCAGATATAATGTCCTTAATCCTTTTTAATTTGGTTTTCGTCCGTCGCAACATTAACTTTAATGACATCGTCTTACCTTTCAGCGGCGAAGAAAGGTCATTTTCATAGATGGCAATTTATCATTAGAACACAATTGCAGGCAATGAATTACCAAATCTTTGCCTCTGTAGAGTCCTTGAGACTTTATGCGAAACTTTGTAAAACTGCGCGTTCAAACTGCCTATTCCAATCTAATCTTGATTATCCATATGTCAACTATCAAGAACTCATTGAAAATCAATTAAATAAATTTAAGCTGCTTCATAATGTATGCATGATCATTGTAAACAATAATTCAATTAAAAATCTCAAGTATGATTATACTTACTTACTCTGCGAATTTACGACAGTACAAATACAAAACCCTTTGTTTCCAAACTTCATATTTAATTTATACGAAACTTTAATTAGTGAATAATGTACTCATGACACTTGGTGACACCAATCAATCAAGGAAAATCACCTGCTTTGTTTTATTTTAAAAGTTTGTGACAAGGGATCTGTGAAGCTGGGTAAAACCAATTAAACTTATTAATTAGTAAATACTCGTCAAAGTGACGTAATCTTTGTATTCATTTGGTCGAAATGTGCGACATTTTGTGAAAAATGGTAATGAATGTTTGAAAACAAAAAAAAATTATGCTGAGCTGGTAAATTAGGCCAGAAACCTTATATGATTTAAGGTCCTAGGTATTTGACGGTAACCTGACGGTAATTAGTAAATTAAACTTTTACTACCCCAGGGGATCAGCTAAAGGTACCTCTGTATCGCTGAGGCCCTTTGGGTAGTACCAACTATGAAGTTAGGATATGTCATAGTGCTTGGCAATTACTACAAACAAACTCTGGAAGCGTATAAGTAAACTCCAGAGTGAAGATCAATCTCAAATCAGAAAAGTTTTGACTCACAAAATAATAATAAACAAGTTTTAACTTGATATAAAGGTAGTACATTCAACAGAGTAATTTATTACGCAGAGCACATTATAAACATTTTTTTTTAAATATGAGGTTGTAATTTAAGAATTAAAATTGAAATATTAGAATCAATAAACTCAATAATTACTGCAGTCACGGATTTTTTGAATATTGCTAAAACTGTTTTTTGCCAAATAATTGCATAAATATTAAAAATATGAGTATTATTATTCATTTACGCTTGGCTTGTATTGCTAACTATACTACTATTGTATTGTGGGTAATATATAACTGAGTATAATAAAGATAGTTATGCAAACAAACAACAGTAATAACACCGTTGTTTGTCGTCTTTGTGGTATGTACCTAAAGTAATATGTTTGTCAGTATAAAACTTAAATTATAGTAGTTACTGCGAGTTTGGCGTATATGTGGTATCATCATTTGCTGCAAGCACCTATCTTGTCCGGATCCTATTTCTCCGTATTAATTTTCTTTAAAACTATTTCGATTTTAATTGTTTTTATTTCGCTCAGAAATAAAACAAACAGGAATAACACAAATTATTAACAAATTGAAACCTAATAATCTTAACTGCTCGTCTGGCCTAACTATTATCATTATACCTAGCATCGTAATTTCTATTTCCACTCGAGACTAGTGAGTCTAGTGTACTTTGTGCAAATTGATTTGAAATTTGAGCGTATAATATAGGTAGGTAATTATTTAGATTCAATCATCATCATTTTATTTAAAGGTGCTTGTATTTAAAGGTAGATAGTAGATCCTCGCTAGTTTCAGCATGACCTGGCAAGTACTAACCTCTCATAAAAGATCAACGTAAAAGTAGTAGTATCCATATTATTGCGTTTCGTTCGGTGAGTGAGAGCGCCGGAGGCTCAATTTTCCCCTTTCCTCTTTCCTTAACTCCCTTATTCCCTTCATCCACCTCATTCTTAGCTGCCATAGTGGAGGCCACCATACCAGCAGCAGTTTGAGACTATGGATTTTGTTATTGTGGCCACCACTGTTGGGTTCCACTGACTGCTTACCATCAGGCAGAGTGGAGTCACTTTGATAGGCGATTTCTCCTCTTTCCTTTTCCTCACCTCCCTCAATCCCTTCATGGTAGGCAGCGGCTTCGCCGAGTCCCTGGCATTGCTCGAGTAATGCCAGAGACTCTGAGTCGTCCATGACCGACAGTTACCATTACCGTAATGTGGGCTGTTTGCTCGTCTGCCACTGTCGGTAATAAAAAAAATGTCAATAGACTCACTGTTGGACATAGGTCTTCTTTTCCCTTAGCATATACAATTTTATAAGTCGTGAGCCGTCCTCATCTATAAATTAGATTAGATAAAAGCGAATAAAAAATGATTCTTACGAAGCCCACAGTCTACTAGCAAAATAAATTAATAATAGTACTAGCCGCTCACTATTGACCCACTGTAGATTCTTTATTAATACAAAGACGAATATTAGTCACTACGCTTGCCTACGGCGAATTGGAAAATTATACATATTTTTATGAGTCCGAATGGTGCGAATAAAATTTTTTTTAAACTCAAAATCAACTTCTATATCAAGGATTGGTACTGAAAACCAGTTCTGAGAGAGGTAGTGCCTATCTCAGTGTATGAGTAGTTCATTCCAATTTGCGAAAAATAGAGTATAACCCTCGTATAAATAAGTACTTTATGACTTGTATACTTTAATTAGGTTAACACAACGCGTGGTCTGCGGTTGACAAAAGGCGGTCTCATGTCAATGTGTTAGTGTCACCACAACACAGTGTGTAATTTATTTTTTGTAATTTGAAACACGTAGGTAAGTACCAAAAAGCTTTATGATTTATTTTAATTAAGTTTTAAAATTTAATCAAATACCTATATCATTTCAAACCTATGTGCATGTGAGGATGCAAATAAATGGCTATTCTTTGTTTCATTAAAAACAGTTAAAACTCATATCTGTATTTGCCAGTCAGATTATTTCAAAAGGCTTTCATAAATTCAATTTCCTACAGCTGCTGTCCTCATAATAGGCGAATTTAAGTCGTTAGGTGTTGTTAATTGCAGATAGGTCCTTTATGTCTAGACCTTATTCGTGTGGTTTGCGTATTATTATATACACCCTCTCTTTATTTTTTCAAAATTTGCATTCTATTGTGTATAAATATAATACGAATACACTTCTTATATATTAGAACTAAGTAATAGCTGGTTTGGCTAATAGACTAACTATTAGGGTTTCCTAGGGCAGCAGATTAATTGCTAACAAATCACATGACTTATCACTATCTATAAGAATACTGCAAATGTTTTATTGAAATTACTTATTGTCAGCAGATATCGTTTTCATACTGATAGGAGTAGATGGTGTCAAAAAGATCCTACTCATATCATCTGTAAGAAACCGATACCTACTTTTTCAGCCGGGCCGTTCCTACCTAAGCGACAAATGACATAAGAATTGAGATAAGAAATCTTATTGATCCTTTTTTGTCTTATTATACAATGTGAGATATATTTAAACGGCGCTAGCAACAAAATGACCATTCAGCCTTAACAAGAAAATTTGAATCCAGCGATATAAGTCGTCTGTGTTAAAAAAAAAGCAAAGGGCATGACATAAGACTAAGCTTGTTCTGCGAGAGGAAAAACTGCAAGTAATATATTTTGTCTAAGAAATAGCGGGAGCTTCCATGATTATCTTGACATAGAATAAGAAATGTTACGTCATCGTGGCTTTTGTCCTTGCCGTATCAGATTATGGTGGATAGGATGCTGTGCTTTAAGACTTATTTCTGTGTTTAGGTTAAGCTAAATCAAACAAAATAAAACGAAAACCTATTAGATTATGATTAGTTATTTAACTTACTATCTAAATACGATAAATTTAACTAATGCATAACCCACTACGATTTCACAACTTAGAAAAGAAAAATACATTGAACGTTATCTTATCTTATCGTAAGCTATAACTTAAATTATGCATTAATAAAACCCCAACCACCATACCAGCAGTACGAGACGATGGCTTTTGGTATGGTGGCCACCACTTCTGGATCCCACTGACTGCTTACCAACAGGCGGGGTGGAGAGTCACTTTGATCTGATGAATATAGAAAAAAAAAATCTTGATAAGTATATTAATTCAATTTTTTTACATTTAAGGCTGAAGAGCCTGTTATAATTTTTAATAAGTCTAACGGTTAGTTTCAGTTATGAGCTTAAATCATTTTGAAGGCATTCCGTAAGGTGAAGTAAAGCTAATGATGATATTCATCATGTCATTATGTCATGTGATTTATTCAAATAAATCCTGATACATTTTTATCGGTGTACTTGATTGCCTCACTATTTGTTGAGGTGAGCTAATGAGTTTTAACAACACTTTACTGTTCCCGCTCCGTTCCGCTTAGTAGTATGTCAAAAGAAACGAAATACTTGCCAAATTTAAGCTGTATATTCTCTGAATAAAATGACCGCTGTATATTCTCTGAATATATTCTCTGAATAAAATGACCATGACATGCTTAACGACTTAACGAGAACAGCTTTATAAGGACATTCCTTATATTTTTGACGTTTTAAGCTGGTTTTGTAAAGTTTGTAAATCTTAAAAGGGCTCTTGGCTACTTAGTAATAATATTTGTTTCATAAATCAATCTTAATTAGGCTGCTCATATAAATGTGTTAATCCAATGTGATGTTGATGCAAAATGGGGTATTATTTAATTATACCCATTTATTACCTATTAAAAATGCTTGCAATCAAACTGCAAATGACAAAAGAAATACGCGAGCTAATTGCTTAAATATTTCACATTAAAACAATAATTATAAATATTGATTATAATGTAAATATATTTAAGTAAAATATTTTAATTTAAAATTCGTAGGTAAATATAACATCTGCGGCTTTATTTAAGTAATAAATATTCCAAGAAAGGTTTAATTATGTATATAAATTAATTTAACTGTGAATAACCGTTCCAAAGCTAAGTTGAACCACGAACCGCAGTTTAGCTTGGTCATAATACGACAAGTAACCAGTTTGGCATTTTGATAGCAAAATTAAGGGAACAAATTTATATTTTACCAGCATTGCTTAAAACACATTATTTCTTTTAATAAAGGTCGGAAACCCCTTAACAGAATGTCACGGATAAATTGCAATGATTAGATCAGCGAATTTTGTCTTTTTATTATGGTTTCATGGATTCTAACCTGAGCAACCATGCGACGTAGTTCCAGCATTACCTTCTATCATTATATCATTAGACATCATAGTTAAATTTACCTATATCTACTACATATATTTGATAACCGTCCTGTCACGTAATATTAATAACTTTGTTGCGTTCGTTATTCAATGCACTTTCCAGAAGTCTATACGCATAGTATACTACTTAGGTTCCATTATATTGAGACACATCATCTTCTCGTTTGTCACTGCAAGTAAATAAGGTATAAATAGACTTTTTATGTAGCAAACATTTGTCATACCACATTTAGAATCCTAGTTAGAAATCAGGTTAAGTGATTTCACGGTTTCATAATAGGTACTATACACTTAATCACACAAATGTCGTCATACGTTTATACGGCTATAAAACACAAATAGGTCAGACTTTTGGAAGGAGCGTACGAAAACAGTTCCGTTACAAAAAACAAAATGTAATTCTCCGTTTCGATTCTTATCTGGCTACGTTACATCTTTTTTCCCTCTGTAAATGAGACTTTTTGCGTGTGTATTTTTATAATGTTGACAAAAGAACATTGGGTTTTCTATTAGGTATACCTAATACGTACTTTAAGCTTTTATTAATTAAAGATTTACTTTGCTTCGTTTTGTATAGAGTAGTAGTCATTTATACATAGCCCTCTATACATTACCTTACACTCATTCGGTCACTTTTGCCGAGCCTAACCCACCTTCATTATTATCGTCAGTAGCACCCCACTTTTTTAAGACGACTTTTATTTGTAAAAAGTGAATTATCCAATGGTAATTTATCTGCTGCCAGTAGAAGTGTTTGTAACTCTATTCTGCGCCAAGAATGTCTTCGATAATTTTGTTTTTTTTTATTTTTATTTTGCTCCAATTTTGATGTTGGATGTTTTAAACGGGGCGTAAAGCATTTTAAAAAGCATGACATTTTAGCGAATATACAAAAATTTCTTACGTGTGATATTACAAGTACATACGCTACATTTGAAATTAAATAAAACAATCATCCATTATACTTACCTTGTCAGTTTATTATCATATAAAATAATTTTTAACACAAAGATAACCGACTTCAAACAGAAAGGAAACTAAAAAGTTAAAAATAAATTTATTTGACACAAAGTAATTCGTATTTTGATTCAGTTAAAATAAGTATTTTAAATATTTAAAGTTGGTGCCAAGTAAAACAATAACTAGGTATAGGTATTATTAATCTTGATTTGCTATTGTACTATTAAAATACTTATTTAATCATTTCTGATTAACTAAATCAAAAAACGAATTACTTTGTGCGGGTTATTGGACGATTCGCACGAATTGAACTCGCACAAAACGTGCAAATCTTTTAAATATGGTCTATGGTCACCTGTAATGACACTTATAACCCATAGGGTGCAAAGTTGTCATCATTAGAAATTAATAAAGTCCAAACACCAAGTAATTTCTGTAAATCGTAGTCGCGTTCCCTCGACTGTCTTTCGGCTCCATCATTTGATCGACACCAAACCTTCACTAAATAGTAGTGCCTTATAATTCTTAATGACAAAACATAACAAATGCACTAGTCGCCACTATGATTTTCGAAGGTTTGCATCGATTTTTCTGGGATGCCATCATCAGATCCTGGTTTACTTATCAGGATACCACCCTTGGGGTATCTCTTATCCAACAAAAAAGAATCGTCAAAATCGGTTCATATACCTTCTCCTTTTTTTGAAGTCGGTTAAAAAAAGAACCTATCCTTTCTATCATTTCATTTCTCCCTTAATATAATGCAAGCGTTTTTATTAGCTGAAATACTATAACGTCGAGGAACGTTTAACGCTTTTGAACGCTATGCAAGCAGACACAATAGGAAATGTATTGTACGAAGGTTACCGATGATATCAATTTGAAAACGGATCATTATATTGGATATACTCTTAAAAGATAATAACAACAGCATTGTCTCTCAACAGGACCAATAACCGAAAGCGGTGAGTTAATTGTTAACTCGCTCACAACTACTCGACACTGGTCTAGCAGTTTTCTAGCTTATTTCACGCCGCCTTCTCCGCATTTACGTATCACTGGCATCCACTTACACTTCGCGCAGTCTGCTCAGATGTAAAACAACAGTTTCGGCACCACAGGCGCGTCTTCTGAGTTGATGTAAGAAGCTGAATAATATGGCTTAGGGTTTGAGCTTGCGTGAGATAAACGTAGCGGTAAGGCGAATGGTGAAGCGGTGGTGATCCGAATTATGTAAGCTATTATAAAGAATACTAAAGTCTGGAAATGTATTGTCTTGTAAAAGGATCTCATATAAGTCAACAATAGGATGGACGCCAAAATTTTTATAAAACATCGTAAAAATAAATATCTTACTCAATGTTCGCGTGTTCTAGATTCTAAGCGAAATTCTTTTCGTATTAGTCGCTAGTGTTATGACGCAGGTAAAGTGGGAAAAGATGTCAGGTCGGATCAAAGTTTTAGAATCCCTTTTTATATAAGTAACCTTAATCGCAAGATTCGCAAGTAATGCGCTATCAATTCAAATATGTTATAATAAAATCTCCATGCAATAAAAGTTTTTCTAGTGCATGCTTAAGTTTGTGTTCATCGAGCGCCACATTCAACCAACACCATAAGCCGAACTTGATTGGACGATTTCGAATGCATCGAACTGAGTTTTCACTTCGTACTTGAATTCGAGAAATTTTTAGAATTCTATTTTCACAACCTGCTCATTGGATTTGGAAAGTTATTGGGTTTTGTACAGTTATTAGTAAAATATTATAGTTATTAGTTAATATTGTTGAAACATTTCAAATATGTTACTTAACAAGTTAAAATACAAATTGAAGCTGTTGAATAATACGACGACTTCTATACTATTCTATTAATATCTGTTTGCCCTAAATGAGAGATTCCGATGAAGCAGTCTGCCTGAAATGTGAAATTGACTAAATAGCTTTAACTGTTACAGTCATATTAGCTCTCATTTATAGAAAATGTTGCTGAAAAGCTAAAATTGAATATTAAATAAGGTTAATTTCATTAACACTTTCGACCTAGACCATATCTGGGTACGTAGAAAGGTTTTCATCATTAGACTCGACTCTGATCAGGCTGAGGTGCGATAAGTGTATGTCAACAAGGATTAAGAGCAGCGATAAATTGCTCCATTTTCTCGACTTATTTTCTTGTTATACCTCGGCAGAAGCTGTTAGGATATCACGGGGATTAATTAAATAATATATTACAGTAAATAAATAATCAAAGAGATATTTACACACGTGTACCAAGTCGGAATAAACAGAGTTATTTTTCACTAAACTTAATGTCTTGAAAGGGAAATAATATCCCATTTTTGGCACAATTTAAACGGTGGGCAAACACCGGTTAAGTAATTCTCTTTTTATATTATCTTATTTTTATAATGTTACAGAGGTTTATTATATTTAAGCTTTACTGGAGTCTTATGTAATATACCTTTTGTAGTAAACATACTCCACCTTTAGTAGTTTAATATTATTACAGACAAGAAGGTTTGATGTAATTTGAAGCTCTTTGTACCCTACAGAAAGCAGTAATACAATTTTTCGTATTTACAGCATGCCCACTCTAAAAGTGCAAAATATGTTTGAGAGGTTTAAAATATTCTATGTACAATGAAATGGTTTTTGCCAATATTGCTTTAAAACAAAATAAACGGCTGCATATGCATGTTGTTTTCGTACCTTCTCCTTTATTACCGTCTAGATTTCAGCGCAACTCCTTGGAGAATATCGTTGTATATTTTAGAGAATAGCTAGTTTGTCATTGAGCAGAACTTAGATTGTCCACGATCTCTCAGGTGTACACATGCAAAGGAATACTGCCTGTTAGTTGTATAGACATCCATTCTCCTTATTTCGTACACGCACAAAACGACAAATGTTTATACAATGACAAGGTTTCCCCTTTAAATAGCGTATTTTGTCAAGTCTGCAGGTTTTGGACAGTCTTTTTATGTAAGTTGACGATATGATCGTTTTTAGTGTATCCTTTGACGGGACCGCAATTTCCTTTACCAAAGAGTGGAAAGCTTTCTATTACGTGGGGACACAAGATTGCCCGCAGTCCTATAAAATGAAAAATCCTTTAAGAAGGAAATCTAAAGATAATAACATTACAGCTGTCACCGCTTTTATGTGAAAAGTGCGATCTTGAGCTGGATTTGCGACGCCGACTACTTTTATATTATCTGATTGTCAGGTACTTGGTACAGATTTATATTTATCTATTTGTGCCTACCATTTTTAGTACAAGAAGTTTAGTTTCCTAATTAGTTATTAATCACACCCGATGTAAAGAAGTAGATATAAAAAGATAGATTCAGATCGTTGATAGAATGTATGATAAATGAAAGTGATAATAAAATAGTTCATACGATGACATAGATATATATTATCGATAGATTTCTCAATTGTTTTTTGTGACACACGAACCTTTGCTCCTCTTCCTAATACTTATCGAAATATACGCAGAGCTTGCCTATATTTATCGTATAGTTTTTCTCGTTCTAAAAAAGAAGATATATCTTGATGAATAATGTGTGTGTCATTTAGATAAGTGAAAAAATGTTTTTTCACTTGATCAAATAAATGTATTTGGACAAAAAAGAACATTATGCATAGTAACAAACTATAGCTATACCTATTTGTCATGTTAATAAAAATCATTGTCTCATCTTTATTAGGTTATAAATTATACATTTAAAAAACAGTTTAAGATACAGTAGCAAAACCATGTTATATGTATGGTCTGATAAAAATAACATTTTCCAAGAATAAAATTAATAATAACACTTCACAATGCACTTTTAAGACAGACCAAAAGCTCATACGTGTAAAACTATACACTCAAACTCATAATAAAACTTGTGAAAAGTTTGCGTTGCGAAAATTGCGAAAGGATGTCACCTGTCTGCTCTTTGAGCGTGAACACAGCGTGTATCGAGGCATGCATTTTACCGTGATGAGTGTGACTGACACATGAATAATGCTTATATTTAAAATAATGCTAGTGAAATGTTAATATTTTATTTAAGTGAATCATTTATGCAAACTCAATCAACAACTAAGTTAAAGTTACAGTGACGGTAGTTAAAGAAGCCCTACTTCATAAACACTTTTTGTTAATTAGGCGATTGATAATTAGTCGTTTTGAGTAGTTTCACTTTTTGCTACTTACACGTAAAGCCAGCAATGATGATGATGACAATAAACATAAGTCCAGCATCATCATTTTAGCTAAAATTGCTGGACTTAGGTCACCCCACGTATCATTAGAATTTTTGTATTACGAAACATTGAGGTTTGACAGGCGGATAGATCATTACAGTAATGGCTGCTTTTTGACAAAACGTGGTTGAGCGTACTGTATTGTGTATTGGATGGTTTTTTTGTTGGCTTTTCAGGAATGCTCGCTATTATTCATCTGACTGATTGCGTTACTGAGGTATAAATACCAGTTTAGTTTTGTTATATATATTTTTAAATAATACACATAAAAATTTTGAAAACACAATTTATAAAGTCTACATACCTACCAAACATAAAAATCAGTCATTAAGCGCTAAGCATTTGAAGCAGAGATTAAGGGATTGTGTATATTTAAATAATGAAAATTTACAAGATACAAACAACAGGCCAAAACGGCCTGGTGTTAAACGTTCATGATGAGTTTATCATAAAAAAAAAACATTCTATAGCATCGCGCCTGTTTCCTAAAAATAGATAGGCAGAGGTGCAAAACATCTACGTTTGACCAGCTATGCTAAATCAAAGTAACAGAGGGCGAACTTGTTATCATTTCACCTGACCACCACAGTGAGTAGTGAGAATTTGTTGACAGACAAATTCAGTACCTACCATTGACCCGACCCGGTAATAGAATCCCAGATCGCCGCGTAGTGGTCTTTTTTAAAAATACCACTAAACTATCAAGACAGTCTATTTAACTGCATATTACCCATTAAAAAGGGAATAAACTATTAAACTAGAATTAACTAATTTGAACTACATTAATGATCATATTTTCCCATTATGATCACGGTATTTAGAAACAAGTATTCAAACCAATTACGCAAATTACAACCTACCTACAGACGGAAAATTATATTTCTGGAAATATATACCACGGAGTACAAAGCGTGACAGCTGGAATAATGAAAATCATTTATCATTGACAAATCACACCGAATAATATGTTGTCGACGGTCCCTGTCTGGCCCAAATGGACGAAACCCGATATTTTTGATGACATGTGGGAATCCATCGCTTGCAACTTAATTACGGTGTATTTCAACAATACTTGTTGTATTTACGAGAAGCGTTAAACTATGTTTTAAAAATTATTATGTAATAGCAAGCGTACACTTATGTAATAGTGAGCTTTTGTAAGATGTTCTGTTGGCTGTTCAAAAACGATGTACCTGCATTTTTCAAGTCTCAGGTTAATGAGTCTCAATTGAAATGGCTTATATGTGTGACTTTGACATTCTTAATTATTCACTGTTTTTCCTTAGAACGGCAGAACAGATTCCTTAATTCTGTGCTATATTTTAAGATATCTTTAATTATGATGAGAATTATCTTATTTTACTTACAAACTGGACAAACAAGCGTAAGCTGCCTATTAATATAAGTACCGAAACCGAAATCTGTATGACTTGTAATACTACTGCCATTTATTATACTCCAAACTATCTGCCAAGCATGGCAATTATAACTAAAGTATTGTTCATATTATGCTTTAAAAGATGTCTTTAAAATATTCTGGGATTAAAAAGATCTTCTGTAAGTTTATTGTAGAGTATTGTTTTAATTTTCAGAAAATATTCTCACTGAGACCGGCGTAAATATTGTTTGAGTTTAATTAATCCTGGCTTGAAACAGAAGGCAATTAGTACTATGGCACACAGCCAGTGAATTTCACCTAAATACGACTTGTTAATCTGAAGTAGCGTTAGACAAGTTAACTCATTAATCAAACAACTTGAGTGTTGGGCTGTTACTAACCTATCTATATCAGTTGAACAGATGAAACACTTCTAATACAAATTTGGCGATCGCACAGATAACAGTGTAGGTAGAGGAAAAGAGAGATTTGAGATTAAAATCTTTAATTTGAAATGATAAACATAGGGTAAGTAATACAAATATTTTGAATTTTCAAAAGTGAGATTGTGTTTTATTATTTTCAGTAAGAAGTTTTCAGTCTATTATGTAGTGTATATTTTGTTAATTAATCTATAATTTAAACTATTAACATTATTCCACACAGTCATAAATAAAACACATTGTAATTGAACATGATTGCATGCGCTGTACAAAAATGTCATTTTTGTTCTTAAATCTTAAAAATTTCTATGTTCATATCTACAGTTCGTTGCAAGTATGTATACTTATAAGTCACTACTACCTGATTTCGACCCAAATCACATGTGGTATTAATAAATATTGTCAGTGCAAATTACAAACAAGATAAAAATAGGATAACGAAGTTTTCCGTGCAATATTTTCGTACCGATAATTTTGCCCAGAGGAGGCCATAAATCAGAACAGAGTAAGCCTCTGATAAAATCGATACCCGAAGTCGAAAAGGATTCGCACGAGAGTAAAATACCAAATAACGACAAAGTATTGCCGAACACATAAATATCTTAGACACAATTTGTGTCGTTTAACATTCGATCATTACAGAATAACAAGACATAAACATTTTGTCAATAGTTCTCAGTATTTATCAAAAGAGTTTACATATAATTTATCATAATATAAAAGTGTTGGTTCTGTGGATGATATCGAGGGTAAACCGAAGTAAAGGAGTAGGATAAGAAAGGCTGATTTCACCGCCATGTGGGATGTTTTAGCCAAGCAGAGAGAGAAAGAGGAGACAGAGAAAGATTTGTTACCTCATATTTGCATGTACAACATATTACTGTCCTTATAACAATTAAATTAATTTATTACATGACAAAAAACTGAAATTTTACATTAAATTGTCAAGCACTTACCGAAGAAGGGACTGAAGTATACAATTCAAATTGATTTGAATTAACTTAGATACAGTTTACAATATGCTGCTGCTGTTGAGCATTACATTAAACTGTATTTGCATGTTCGAACAACATTTATTTTTTTAGGATCGGACGTAGAATGAATAAATATGTGACTTTAAATATTACCAACACTTTTATACAAATTGTAAATACAGATGAAACAGAATAATTAATAAAGAATACTCGACGTCTTGTGCTAATGTTTTGATATTAGTCTATTCAAGAAAGTATTTTTTTTGTTAAACAAAACCTGACTTTGATTATTTGTATATGAATAGACCATAGTTTTGATTTGAAAATACTGAAGTTAAAATTAATAAAGGTATACATACGACAGGACATGTTACGACGCGACGTTGATGTATGTTTTTCATTGCTTATTGTTAGTAGTGCAGATGAGCCAGCTACTTATCAAGTGTTATTACGACCATGGTTAGTAATAATCCTACGTAACTGATTGGCCGAAAACCTGGTAAATCAATCTACCGTTATTACAATTATTAACTAATAATTGATTGAAGAATTATATACGGTAGATATAGAACAGTTGTTCTTGCAGTCTAGAACAACAATACACCAGTATCCCAGAATAATAAAATCTATTCATAATGCTAAATTGGATACAATACCAATACAATTCTATTCAAAATCTTAAAAGAGCTGTGAATCCACACCAATAAATTAAAAACAAATATTTACCACACTCTTGAGAATGCTAAGTAAAACCGATACAGTCATCTTACGCAGTTTAGACTGGCCAATCATTGCCGGATAAAACTTTTACTTTGAATTACATTTACTTAGAAAAGCTATATATTCTTGTATATAATCTAAATGCCTTGGGACGTACTCATTTGTCTTCAGATTAAGAAATAATTTAAAGTTTAAACTAAACTAGATTTGTTGGAAAAGGATTGCCAGAAAGTTAGGTCATGAGTTAAGTACCAGAGAAACGGAATGATATTATTCGAAATATAGTTTTTCTGTGAGATTGATAAAATGTAGTGAAAACAGTTACTGTTATTAATAGCCTGAATCATCAACCACTGATAGCCTAAGACCTTCCGTTATGATTTACACACTCTTTGGTCTTAATAATATGAACTACATTCTATTTGTTTTGTCTAATCCATCCCAAAATTTTTCCTTGTTTTAAAACTAGATGGAGAGCTGAGGTTAGATTGGGTTAATTAGACGTTAGAAAAGCCCAGAAAAGCAAAGATCACGATTCTTTTTTAGGTCAGACAAAGCAAACAGTTAAATCAGTTAGTAGACTACTTACTTCGGCTACTAACTACGTATAACAAATAATAAAAAGCATTGACCTAAAATAAAAGATTGTTATAATTATGCTCTAAGATTTATATTTTAAAGATTTTATTAAAAAAAAAAACATTACATTTTCTTATATCTGTTATAAAAAATGTTGCAATAATATGACATTCAATGACACTTTGCTGAAAAATTTGGTGAACCTGGTTAGTGTAGGTATTTTTTACTAATATTGGATGGCAAAGCACTATTTTTCAACATCAACTAATTCGGCTAAAAGTGCTTTTAGAATTTTTATTGTAAGCAATTAACTTTCAATTAATATATTTTTGTTACATAAATATTTAAAAATAAATCTGGGTGATCACTAAACTGAGGTGTGAACCGAGAAGCGAAGACCTAAGAATTACGTACTATTGTACCGACAAGCAGCCTTTGATCTTATCTTATTGTTCACATATAGCCCGATCTCGAATTCACATATAGACAGAGATAACTGCCCAAAAATTAAACGGTAATTCCGTTTAATTTATTCCGGTTTTATTGCTAAAGTTCGATTTCATTTCGTACTATTTTCACAATCTACGTTTTCCTTGTTAGAAACTAAGGAAACTAGACGTACGTTGAAATCTGTAGAGGCATTAGTCCGTCAAACAGTTTAACATCTCTTCAAAGATTGAAGAGGGTCAATTGTTAAATGTAAAGGATCACCTGCTTGACTCTAAGTCGAGATAGTTCTTGATTTATTGCGTAAATTTCACAGTGAATGGTGTCAAAAGTTGTTGATAGTAATGGATTTTATAATGTATTTGATGAATAATATTATTCTAATAGGCATTGTTGCTCTTCAATACATGTAGTGATTCGAAATTATAGAAATATTTTATAGATATTAATAAATTTTCTTTACATAAGATGGATGAAGAATGGAGTCTATGTTGGGCGATTATATATTATGTAACTATGTAAGTATATTTATTTTAATATGAAGCTTCTTTTTTAATAATCGTCGATAGGTATAGGTACCTACTACTTGTGTAGCAGGATCGGCAGCTGTTACAAAATCTGCATATAAATGATACGCAATTAGCATAGGAATGCATGGTAAAATTCAGGCATACACGTTTGCTTGGCACGGTGCAAAAAAAATTCACTCTTCATTTGCCCTTGTTGCGGAGAATTTATTGCCACATTTTGTTATTTATAATATATGGCCTCAGAAATCGGGTTTAGGAATATCCGGATATAAATTTCGACTACAAATCAAATTATGTAAAACGAGGTAAAGGTTATATATAAAGGAGTAGTATTTCACAAAGTATTGTAAAACGGTTTTGAACACTATGTTCCTAAAAATTAAAATACCATTGCTGTAAGCATATCAAATGTCAGTTTATGGAGAAACAAACCACATAACCACGTTGGTGATACAAAAACTAAAGCAGTTAAAACTAGGGCTTAAAACTTGTGTTAGTTTCTTGCAAAGTGCCTTGGTAACGCAAGAGCCAACTACAACTTATTCAAAACCATTTAACGACTATATTAAGGTAAATTACTTTAAAATTTCACATTTGTGTAGTAAATTTCCTAGCTTTTGTAATGGGAGTTACTTCTTATTATTATTTTAAAGAGAATGTAACAAATACAAGCAAAATTTACAAATCTATTAATAACATGATTTACTTTTACAATTTTTTCTTCATTCATCTTTTTTTTTTTTTTACGTGGGAAATGCTTTACGCATACGCACCCGCCCGGGCAAGGCGGGGGTTATGTCGGACTCTCCGACCGCATTCAAAGCGCGGCCAGCATACCGACTAAAACCCACGGTGTTCCTCCAGACAGCCAGAGTGTCGGGGTCACGGGAGTCGCTCGCGCATTCATTCGCGACCCCGACGGGCCACGGCCAGCTCACCGCGAGCGGGCCCCGTCCGATTTAGGGGCCTAGCCCCCCCTCCCTCGAGAGGCGCTCGCGAACCACGCGCACTGCCGTCTCGGGCCCGTGCTGTTCGGGCGGCGACTACCCGATCGCCGCCCGCTGGCCAACTCGGCCTCAGAGGATAGGGAGAACGGCGCACCGTTATACCGGCACTCCTCTCCCGCCGCGGCCTCGCCACTCCTCAGCCGCAGTGTCGCCGAAGCTACACTGCAGCCCGACCCAGTTGCGGTGCCGCCCAAACAGCACCGCAACCCACCAGAGCCGCTCCATCGTGGGCTTACCGGCAAAGAACAGAGGAGCGGCGCCTCCTTGGGGTTCCTCTTGGTTCACCGTGGTCCTTGGTAACCACGGCTACTAAGCCCCCCCGCTGCGACAAGGCGAGAATCCCGTTGGGGGGGTTCTTCATTCATCTATGCATCTCTATTTAACCTGATACTATCTGGACACGTACACTTAATAAAATTAATCTATATTATTTTTAAATGACATTTTTTTTAAATAACTAAAGATTATTTAATATTATTATGTAAATTAGTATTGTAGAGAAGCAAACTAAGCATGCTTACTATGAAGGGATAAGACGTGATCTTTCCCCGGCCGTAGGATTTAAGTAGGACGAGATTAGCTTTATTAAAAACAAGTACTCGGGTCGTTGAAATAAAACATTTTTTTTAATGAAAGTTCATACAGTTTATATTATTTTACAGAGAAGCTTAACTGTATAATATTAACTAAAACCCTAGTTCAGTATTATTATCAGAGATACAAAACTTGAATCGATGATTTAAATAGTTATAAAATAAATTTTAGTTTTAAAAAAAGTTGTGTTAAGTAATTCAGATTTATAAACAATCAACTTTCCAATTTAAAGTTGAAAATAGTTTGCCATAAACTATTTTCAGAATTCAACGCGATCACACCAAATTTATAATAATTATTATATGTATAATTAAACGCTTTCTTGTGTTCTCAGAAATCCATAATTATTCAGAAAATCTTTTAGATATTCATACTACTAACATTTTCTTCATCCCTTCAGCAGAAATGACGTTTACTGCTGAACAGAACTGTTTTGAATATTCCGTTGTCACTACATAACTCTACCTGATTTGGATCTGTTGATTACACGAACGATCCACATTGCATTGTATATACTATGAACGATACATGATACTACAATGTTTAATCTTTTCTCGTAAATTGTGTTTTGCAGATAAAAACTGTATTATTTGTCGTATAGCCACAATCAGCGTGTTTGCTTGTATCTACGAGAAAATCATTTGCCGTAGAGCGCACCGGCACCGACGAGAAAACAAACATAGAATTAAATCCAACGTGTTGACTATAAAACTGTATTGCAGTTTAAATTTTGTAAGTAACTAATAAAGAGTATAATTATGTTATCTATATTTGTGAGAACTTTTAAATTTATCATTTTAATAATCTACCAAACAAGGTTAAATATATGTGCAATAAAATACATATTACATTAAAATTATCATTATTATCACCACCACTGAACTTGCCTGCTTCACCAGGTAAACCTCTTTAATTCGGTTCGGCCAGAAAATCTGTTTGTAGCTAACGTCTGCTTTTGCACGGCTGAAGTTCTTTTCAATATTATGTCAAAAAATATTTTCGAGGTACTGAAACAATTAATAACTTTATGCTTAAGCTTCGGCATTACTAAATGTACCTATACGTATATATTTCAATAGTGATTACTGTACGAGAATAAAGTGCTGTCAGAATTCATAATTAAAAAATCAATTATGAATCAGCTTGCTTACAAACCTTATATTTTTTTATGGCCAATGGTGGTAAAGCGTGTAAACATGTAATCATAAATGTATCTTATGGGACTGTATATGCTTCTTGCCAAATTCCATGATTCTAAGTCGACGGAAAGCACCCTATAGATTTTGATTTACTTTCTCGACAAAAGGCTCTCTGTCACGTTGACCTGTTTAGTTCCTTTGTGACGTATCTTGCTTACAACAATATACCTTCAGGCCAAATCTAATAATGAAATTGGCTACGGTCTGAGAGAAAGCTTTTATACTCGCAGGTGGGAGACGTTATGGTCTAAAGTATTGCTTGTTATGGATGAATAATACGCATTACTATATTCTTTTATGCTTTCTCTCTGACTATTAGGATTTCTTATTTGAACCCTCTCTTGGATGGTTTTCTACGTGTTTCATTTAATTTATGCCAATTTTTACCATAAATAATAAGTACAATTGTATACGATGCGTGAACGACTAGATATTATTTTACTTATATTTACCCGATAGGGTAGATAGAAGTGTACCTATTCTACTCAAGTTTCACCAGCAATAGTAAACGAAGTTATGGGCTTAAACAGGACATAATTCCATAATTCGGGCTAATGTATTTCTACTCAGTGTAACCTAATATTAGTTAATCCGACTCAAGTATCGAATTTGCAAAATTAGCATGTCAAGGCGTAGGGACTAATTATAATAATTAAGGGAAATTGACTGGGGAGAGATTTAGAGGCGTGAGTACAACAGTCTCTTCGTTTTTTTACACAAAAGTGCTGATGTAAAATATGCTGACATCAGCGTAATAATATCGTACATGCTTTATCCCGGGGATGAGACACCAATTAGTCACATTTATGAACCGCGTTAAAATGAAACAGCATATTGCGCAATCGCCGATGCTTCAATAACCTGTATGTAATTAAAATACTTTCGAATTAACTACAGATTATGATCAATACAGTTTCATTATCACTCGTTATTAATTTACATTAAATATTAAATAAAATAATCCTGGAAAAGTATGAAATCTGTTTTTATAATATTTTTTGCAACTGCAACAAAATAATAAATTCAACTTCTTCAAGTTCAACTAAAAATATATAAAATGTAACGTAGACATTCACTAAGATCAGAATCAGAAGGGAGCCAGATCACAGTCACTATTCAACCTCCATTTAATATGCCGAAAAGGTCTGTGATACATATGGATTTCCAATTTTTTATCAGGCGATAACACCCAGCAGTTAGAATCCAAAGGTATTCGATTTATCTGAACTGGCTCACCATTTAAATAGAAATCGGTTCATTGTGTTCAAAAGCAACAATGAAACGAAGTAGGACCAGCAATTTAGGCAATAGAAGCGATCATTTTAAAATCGCTTTTAATTTTAAAAGCTATACCGATATAGCTGTAATATACTAATTTATTTCAGTCGTGTGCTTCGCAAATTCTCCATTGGATTTAGTAGGTACGTAGATATTAACTATAACACACATTCACCTATTAATACCACGAAGCATAAAAGATAATCGAGAAACTCACCCAAATAGTCCAATTAATTAAAAATACGATCATTAATATGAACGGATAATATTTTTTTTACTTCCCAATTAATGAGCAGTGTTTTATTATAATATGGATTTATGTGACATAAAATGAAATTCCATCACCGGCACAGGCGCCACACTTGACATAAATCAAGTTTGAATGGGACGCACTCTGCTTGGATTTGTTTGCTCTAGTGCTGTTAATTTGGGTTCTCGTGACGATCATTAGCAATGACAACCGTATTAATTACGCGCATTGTTCGATTGAAACAAGTTTGCGTTGGGTTGAAATCCATTCGAATCGCGATGAAAAACGCCTAAGTTCGCCACGGAGCTGTTCAGCTAATAGCTGATAGTTACGTTCATACTGGAACTTTAATTCTTTATTGTACACACATAAAGTCATTTACATTATGTTTACAAAATATAATGATGTACAAGGGCGAAAGGTTCATTTTGCATTAATACTGACAAGCCTGAGGCCCTAGACAAGTGGCAAAGATTTCTATTCTATTTATAGAATAGATAACAAAATGTATAGGATTGACATAAGCTTTGGCGTTAGCTAATGTCAATCCCATACATTTTTTAATCTATTCTATGAATAGAATAGAAATCTTTGACACTTGTCTAGGGCCTCTGTTTAGAATGCTGCTTTCAAATTTGCGTTAACTCAATACAATTATAGTATTTAAAATTACATGCTATGAAAAACGACATAAAAAGACAATTCTCTCCTCTGCTCTGCAATTTTCATATTGTGTTAATAAGTATAAGGTTGATTTTTTTTATTTTGTATCAGTTATGAGTACCTACATAGCCGATAATAAGATAATAATATTATCGGGGAGCTTAATCTATACTAATATTATGAATGCGAAAGTAACTCTGTCTGTCTGTCTGTTACGCTTTCACGCCTAAACCACTGAACCGATTTTGATGAAATTTGATTTGAAATTTGATGATTTCATAGATTAGACCTCGGGGAACAACATAGGCTTCTATCTTTTATCGCGAAAAATGGCTAAAAAAGGTTTAAATAGGGGATGAAAGTTTGTATGAAAAATAGTCAATGTATTTACAGAGATATAACCGACATTCACGCGGACGGAGCTGCGGGCAACAGCAGTTATCAGTATTAGATAAAATGTGTATTATTAAAACTTTATCTTATTAGTTGGTAGACAAACTGCGTGGAACTTAAACTTATATTTGTGCACAGCCATTAAAATAAGATCTTAGGTATTTAACAGTCTGGGAAAGTTTACAGTCATAATTTTGTTTAGTTAAATATATAAAATGAATAGAATCTACAGTTTCGCAAAAACGTATTCGCTAATTTAGAGATTATTGAAAAATTATGTTATGAAGCATAAAACTTTTACCTACACGTAATTGTATTCAACAGCAGACTCTAAAGTAAACATTTAGCAACATTAAGTGAACTATTTCGCGGGAACCGGCTGGTGATGAAAACTGATCATTAAATGAAAAAACATCGAGCGCTTGGCTATGTATCTTATCCTACCGACTACCGAAGTCATGACAGCTTAAGTGTAAAAAAAATTGTCGTCGTCTAGTAGCCAAAGGTACTTGTTTTAGAAGCACTGGCAACCGCCACTCATCAGCAGAAACACAACAATATCTACCTTACATAGAAATTTTATATACGTCTGGGAATGACCCTGACATTACTATTCGAGCGAGAACTCCTTAGAGAAATCTTGCTTCCCCTCTTAAAATTGACAAATATGAAAATGCATCTATTCAATTTTGTATATAGAATTTTTTTCGTTTTTATTCAAAAACTGCAGTGGCATTAACCTTGTCGTATTTAACTATCTTCTAATCAAAGAGTAACTGGATTTATGATGGTTAAACAGGTCTACTCTTTTAAAAGTAAGTACTCTTTTAAAACTAAATATGGATTTATATTCATCAAAGGCATTAATTTGTTTTAATTTTAGCCATCGGTGATCCCTTCTTATATTGAACTAAGAACTTAAAAATGTAGCTACAAAGAAATTTAACGACGATATTTATTAGTTCAACACCATCTTTGTAACTAGCGTACGTTCCACTGTCATAAATAACTTTGATATTATCCGCAACAGCTGATAAACGTCGTGTGCAGAACATAGGTCGTTTTATTTACCGTTACAGTAAGCGGTCCTCGTTATTGCTGCTATTACTTCTCTTAGACTTGTGATTGCACGGTTGACCAATGACAATATGAGAATATTTTTTAACTATATCGTAAATAAATATTGGAAGTTAGTTATAGAAGAAACATTTAACGGTGGATTGTATTATACACTGCAATATAAACATACAATTCAATAAACTTATCAATAAAATTTTGTGAATTAAACTCATTTTACTAATGTTTTACTAATGACATGACAGACAAACCTGACACATTTAGTAGAAAAAGATAGTTAACGCTTATGAAGCTTAGATTGTATCTAAGCCTTTATTGTAATAAGGGTGCAGTTTTTAGCCAGAGACTGCTACTGTTACAGACTGCTTTGAAAAAAGCAAGCATCTCAAATTGTTGTTCCTTTAATAGCCAATATTAATAGTCTATTATCAACTGTCGTTTAAAAAAACAGTTATAAGAAAATGGCGAGAAAGCGAAGTGTTATTTCATGAAACCACGTCATTTCGCTTGACTGAGGATGGATAATCTTTGAAGAGTGCCCAAAGGAAATACCTATTCGTCAAAATATTTACGAAGCCAACAGACGGGAACATCTGAAACCTTGTTTATTTATCCGGCCGATATATCAGTTACATTTTTATTCATTTTACAAACCTTGCTTCGCTTCTTCTTGCCGCTAATTTATTTGAGATCAATCATAAAAGTCATGGTGTTCAAAAATTTACTTATAAATAAGGATTTTTAGAGGCTAGTATTTTTATGTACCTATTATCCGGACCTTGATTATTTTTATTGTAATATTGCTGATAGCAATATTATGTTTATAATAATTATATATTATGTAATATATGTTTTTATGTCATACGTCGTATAGTAGTTACATGCAGATTAAAAAAGCTTTAGAAAATATTATAACTAGCGGTATGTATGTGCTGGTGATTTTTAAGACAAAGCTAATAAAATAATTTAATTCAAAAATGTTTTTGTATGCTTTTTTTCTAATGCGACATTTAGGTAGAGAGTTTGTAAACGGGCAAGTATCAATGTGATTTTTACAAAATTACTTGTACTTGCCAAATTTCCTTGGACTGCCGACACATGGTAAAAATAGCAAATTTGGAACACAATGCTCTGGCCTGTTAATAACGGGTTCTACCGTATGATTTTGCCAATGTTGTCATTTATATAAAAGACATAAGAGTTAAATAAATAAAAAATACATTTTCAATTACGCAACAGCTACGTGAAGAGGTTAGGTTAAGGTCGGTACTGCCAAGTACTGACCTTAACATCATTGCCGTCACTGACCGCACCCATTATTTTAGGAATTTAGAAATACTAACCCTATCATTAGTTTCCGTTATCAAGACCGTGTCCCTTCCACCAAATATTGCCTCTAAACCATTGATCGTGGGTATCAGGGTCGTCATAAATTATGTGTCTGGACCATAATAAAATTGGTACAATGTAGACATACAGGGTGAAGGGTCGGTCACTCGTATTGTATCTAGGCGATGAAAAACGAATATCGTGAAAGATTGGAGAATGAGTTCGTAGCACAGCTCTACGTTAGCGGAAAGTAACAATTTTTGACCCACATATTTCACTCGTCCCCTTTCTGCACAACTTTAAACGAAGTCCTTCTATACCTCCAGGGATTGCAGACGCTTTTAAAATTAAATTTCGTAAAACTTTTTAAATTGTTTTCTTTTTAGATAAAAGCATAAAATGTTATAACTTGCTCATAAGTATACCGTTCTTATACAGACGTTAAGAAATTGTTTAAGCAGTAATTCAATGGAATACCTTTTTAAAGACGGGGTGTTATAAGTTTGACGTTTCCGTGTTTGTGTGTCTGTCTGTGGCATCGTAGCTGCCGAACCGGATAAACCGATTTTGAGTTAGTTTTTTTTTGTTTGATTGGTGAATTAGTCGGGAGTGTTCTTAGCTATGTTTGATGAAAATCGGCTCAAGATGCCCGGCGCTACGAAGTGGCATATTACATATTTTTCACAACTCCCTTTGGTGCCAAGTAAATACTATAAGAACCTACTAATAAATAAAAAAAAAAAAAACTAATACTACAATAGCAAATTAAGATTGATATTAACTATACCTAGTTATTGTTTTACTTGGCACCAAGTTTAAAATTATAAAATACTTATTTAATCATTTCTGATTGAATGTATTATGTAAATTTTTTTTAACTTTTGTATTTTAGTATTCTTCTTGTTTGAAGTCGGTTTTTTTGGTTTAAAACTATATAAATTTCAGTTGGGAGAAATCTATAAAAACCTTGTACTAATACTTAATTTGGTCAGAATGAGCGTAGTTCCAAGCGTCTATAGATATAGTACTCGCTTTCCGACTTTGTCAATACAGAAGCTTTCCACGTTTTTTTTTCTAATAGTGTAAATCAAACCCTAAGTGATACATTGGTATCATAGTACGTGACTTTGGTCGGTATCGACGAATTGAAGATACGATCCACCGAGTCACGTAGTACTATATATCATTCTAAGAAGTTTTCTTATCAATTACCATGCCGGATATTCGTCTTTTAGTAAATACAAAAATATCGGACTATATAAAGTACGGTGGGTATATAAAATGCTTCTGTTAGAAGGTTGTTTATGTAGTGGATCGCCCCTGAAGGCGACGGATGACTTTTAAAAAGAGAAAATAGAGCTTTCTTTCCGACAATAGAGATTTATTTTTAATGATTCTACGATTTTTATCTGTCTGTTGTTTATTTAACATATTTAGCAGCGAGTTACACTTGATCTAGATAATTCATTTAGATAAATGGGAAATATATTATCACGATGCTGCAATTGTTCGCACAATTCATATGGTAGTAGATCTACGCTAGTTTCAGCAAGAATGGACCGGATCGACCGGGGAAGTACTACCCTCTCATAGAAGATTGACGTATTCCTTTTACCTCACCTCCCTCAATCCTTTCAACTACCCCACTCCTTTTATGGTAGGCAGCGACTTCGCAGAGTCCTTGGCATTAAAGGAGCAATGCTAGGGACTCTGAGCCGTCTATGAGCGACAGTTACTACTTACCATTATGTGGGCTATTTGCTCGTCTGCCACCGTAAAAAAAAAACAATAAAAAAAAGTTGTAATGCATGATTTGTATTCAATTTATACAGGAAGTGATTTGTACACGAGAGTTCAGGAGATGTTGTTGGATTAACTTTTGAGCATTAAGTAATACTTTAGTAGATATATCTGCCTATGTAGATACAAATATTGTGGTTAGTCTGAGTGTTGCCAAAAATAGAAGAAATATATTTAGTATATTTGTTTGGGATGCAGTGTCTACGATGTTACCCGCCGGCTAATGGAATGATGCATACACGAATATGATAAAATCCGGATTGCTTTCTTTGTACGTGACAAAGTTTATTCGTCAGCGGAACAACACAGTGTAATTTGTATCAAACTCAAGTAAGTGGAAAGTGTTATCTATGTTAGCATCAAACGCACTCGCTTTATCTTTGATTAATAAATCTAGTCTAGTAAGTACATGCAGGTATAGGTATAGGTCCAGTTAAAAACTAGTGTCAGACACTAGTGGTCTGGCATATTGCTGAACTGGCGCAGCCGTGAGACAAAAATAATAATGGGATAAAAACATATCGTATATCTGATATTGTGATATTATTAGTTTTTATTTGTGCTTGTGTTAATCTTCTAAGAATTTCTGTGCCTTTTTGCCTGTGTCAAATAAATGTTCTTCTTGCTTCTTTATTTCTTTTCAGCTGCCCATGTTTCTCCTCTCTCTTAAAAATTTCACATCGTTTTCTTCGGAATGGTGTAAATGACCGAATTCCTTCCCTTTCCTCAAAAAAGATGTTGTTATTTTATTGTTTTGAATGTTTTGTTTTGATAAGCATTCCGGCGAAATAACAAAACCCTGAAGAGATGATATATACGTATTCATTGTTGTAACAACATCGATGTACTTATATTTATTTTGCTTTATATATTCTCTTACCGTAAAATAAAGGTTTTTGTATCAAACTGTATCGTATTATTTGTACAATGTAAAAATGTTAAACAAAGTAAGAGTTTACAGAAACCTTTTTGTTTTGCCCACACGTGGCGTTTGATTTCATGAATCCTTTATAAGAGTTAATGGCAGTTATAACTTTCAGTGTACTTTGTACTTGGCTATAATTTGTTTTGACTTATTCGGGGAGTCAGAAAACTTAGTACAAAGCGTGGAAGTGTAACTTATTCAGAGATTACGAGCTTTTCGAGTATACGAATTATATACAATGTTTATTTCGAAAATCGTCAATCACATATTGTGTTCACATATTTCATGAAGTAAATGATTAATGTCTCGAAGGGTTTAAGTGTGTTAACGCTAACAGAAAATATAATAACTGAAAACAATAGTGAAGAATAATAGCTTCTTATACACGAACGACGTCATTTCAAGTCCTAGTATTTTTTGAGCAATAAATCATAGAGACCACAAAGCTTCAAATGAGATGGACGTGAAAAACCGCAGAAATTACCATAGGGTGTAAAATTGTAGTAGGTATTGCGGTCAGTTTTGCGATCGTTTTGGAGCACCAGAGTTAACTGTACCTACTTGACCGTTTAATGTTGTTTTGTAAAAATAACTTTATTCAGCGAAACGGGTTTTTCATGTTCAAACGAAAATGAATAAAAGCAACGGTTTTTAGCAAAATAAACATTCACCTTTTTAAAAAAAACTGTGCTATGAGAGATTTAAAATATGGATGTAATTATCAACACAAACAAATCTCATGTTAAGGTTTTGCAAGCGCGTAATCTTTTGTTTTTATAGCGAAATTTATTAGTTTAATTTTGTGATTTATTACTTTTATTTTCTGAATTAGGAATTGTCCTAATTATTATTGCATTGGCAAATTAAAGGAATCTAAGAGAATTTAATATAATGCTTATTTTAATATAGATTATATTTGAGCATGTATCCATTTTTTTAAACAACTATTGCAAATACTTGCACTAGTTTTCCGTGGAGCGGTTTCATCTGCGTCTTTGCTTACTGCTGTGCTCTCGTTACCAGTAGCGTGATGTTACGTAGCCTATAACCTTCCTCGAGAATTGGACTATCATACGCAAAAAATATTTTCTTGATTTATTGTATACCTACATTACGTCCGTTAATTCAATGTTTAGTCTCCCTTGACAAAGAGCATGTTTTCTAACAGAAAAAGAAGCGTCAAAGTAATAAAATTAATTCATTGAATACGCAAGGTGTGTACAGTGTACACATAAATGGAGTTTTATTATTCAAATCCTTTGAGATTTGCTAGTAGTAAAATGTAATATAGTGTTACCGTTATGGAAAATATTTTTCTTATCGACAAGCCTTATAAGTGCGTTAAGGTTTTTGTAATAAATAAATATCAAAGCATTTTGCAAATACTTTTTGTTTGTTTATTTTGTTTAAATAACATTGTTAGGGAGATGGAACTTAAAATAAACATTAAGGTGTATAATAAAGTTTTCTGGCTTGATGAAATTGTTCTTGGATCTTCGCCAACTTTCAAAACTAATAAAGGTCTTGTATTTTTTGAATTCAATGACTGTATATTATTTACACACTTTGTTCGCTTGGTTATTTTCTGTCTATTCTATTATATCTGCGCCGTCAAGTATTTTTGTGTTGTCACATTGTGCCGTGTTATCGTGTGAAGGCAGACAACAAAAACTTTATCCTTCTGAAATGAGGTTGCTATACGATTATTAATGGCATTCGATACAGGTGCTCAAATGTCTGAGAAGTCTGGCTGTTCTGGCTAATCATAGCTTTTAATAGTATAATTTTATTTTTTATATTTTTTTATATTAGCCTACCAAAGTGATTCCACCCCGCCTGATGGTAAGCAGTCAGTGGAATCTAGAAGTGGTGGCCATCATACCATCTTCTTAAACTGCTGGTATGGTGGTCTCCACTATGGCGACTGGGAATGGGGAAGGGAATCAGGAAGGTGAGGAAAGAGGAAAGGGGGAAATTAGGCCTCCGGTGCTCTCACTCACCGAGCGAAACGCAGTAGTACGGATACTACTACTCTTAAGTCGATCTTCTAGAGAAGGTAGTACTTCCCCGGACGATCCGGCCCATTCATGCTGAAACCAGCGTGGATCTACTACCGTAATAATATTGTTATAAACGTAGTAGTAAATGGATTGAATTCAAGATAATTTAACCAAAAGCTATTCTTTTAGCACCATTAGTAACACAACTTTGTGGTAATCATTAGTACTAAAAATTACATAGAATTAGTACTAAAAATTAGTACTAAAACCAAATATATAGAATCGTAGAATTAGTAATTAAGTACGTGACTTGAAGTTCTACTGCAAATCTTCGCTTCATTAAACTATAGAGAGGTGATAATTTAAATAGGTAAGTTACATTTGTGGGCAACATCAATTCACGAGACAGAACAAAGGTATTATGGTGAAGGTTTAACCGTAATAATTTCATGATATATTTTTTATAAACGCACCAACATTTTGTATGTCCTTGCGCTTAACAGACTTCTGTGTGTGTGCTGGCCCCAATCATATTCAAAATCTACACCAATAACCAGCATCTACTATTAAAAAAAAGATGTAGATTTCTCTACGCCGACGATTTGGCTCTAACTTCCCAAGCGCGAACTTTTGAAGCGTTCGAAAGGAACTTAAATGCAGCATTAGAAACTCTAAACTGTTACTATGAACCAAACCCTTCTAAGACCCACTCCTGCGCCTTTAATTTACGCTATTGAAAGGTCCAGAAGACAACAAACATCCAATGGCAAGATGTGCCCATTGCATAGAACGCTTTTTTTTAAACAGCACTGCCTTAATACCAAGCAGAAATTGGGCACACGTAATAATCTCTTGCGTCGACTCACGTTTACAAAGTGGAAAGTTTCAGCACAATTTCGAGATTAGCCCTTTGTTTCTCGACGGGAGAATAAGCCAGCCCAGTCTAGAGCTGATTAGCACACACGCAGCTGGTGAATACAGCTCTTAATGACAAGTGCCGCATTATTACAGGCTGTCTAAAACCAACACCTGTAGAGAATCTGTATCCTCTAGCTGGCGTGGCTTCTCCGGATGTACTGAGAGACGTGGCCAGTTCCCTTACAAGAGCTAAAAAAAAAACTGATTCTTCTCCTGACATCTACTATACCACCACGTGCCGGTTATCCAACGTCTTAAGAGCCGACATAGCTTTACTTTACTTACTAATGGTATTTAAAGAAGTGGCTGCTTTGAACACAAATGCTGCTGATTCCAGGCTAAAACCCTGAAAAGAGGGATACTCCACAGTCTCTCTTATACCGCTTTTAGAGCGCCTTCCATCTGGAAATTATATTGTTGGCCGAAATGGAAGTAAAGAACATAAACCGATGGGGCTATAGCTCGGAAACGGCTTGCTTGTGTAGCGTCTCTCCCCAGACCATGGCACATTTATTGTCCTGCCCTGCATGCCCTGTCACCTTTACATGCATGGACCTATCAACGCTACAGACAACGCACTGTTAGTGGCAGCGTATTGGTCCTTACAGATCTAACTCGGCCGTGACGATACGCTAAGAAGACAGACTTTTTGTGTCTAGTTTTGGATGAAATTTACTACAAACAGTGGAGTACTGCCAATAATGTACAGACAGTTGAAATAGTCTTAATAGTTTTTAATATAACACATCTGTATGAAATACACCGCGGCTTGAAGCTCAGGCTGCTGCCAAATAACATGATTTGTATGGAATTCTTAAACAGACGATTACTTAGATACTTTCATTTAATAATATATATATCGTAAATTGGAATAAATTGTACTGCTATTATTTAAATCCTATGACTACGTTACGTAGAAAAATACTAAATATAATCATAAATATTCACCGCTATATTATTCAAATAATAATGTATAGTAAACTGTCATTAAGTTATTGAAAATACTGAGAGAATAAAAAGACCATATTTTCTAAGACCGTTTCTTGTTGAGTTGTATAAATAAGCTTTGGCACTATTTAGTGCGATTAAAACAAGAGGCGGTTGGATCATTACTGTTAATGAATATTTTCTTCGCACAAAATACTTGCGATACTTCTACTCTATCATGAGACGTAGGAGGTGGTATCAATTGCCTCGAAGGCATTGAGTTTCTGACATCCCTTGCCGACAAAATTGAGTGGGTTGTGCTATTTTGCTAAAAATGCGGTATGCCAAAGGGCATAACCCCGCCGCTTCTTTTAACATTTACTTATCATATTTAATTATTATAACTTGAGAAAGAAACATTGCCTGCACCGTTGGTCTAGTGGTTAGTTACCCATATCACAAGCTTTGCTTAGCTTGGGACTAGACGACGATGTGTGTAAAAAAAAAGCCAGAAACAAAATTTAAATTCTCATTGACACTTTTTTAACTAACCATCTATTGATTTCCAATATAGGTATACCAATGTCGAAGTTTCTAAACCAACATCTATATGCGCGCGCCTATGCTCATTTGTAAAACTTTCGTAATGTAAACTATACATTAGCAAAGTTTCAGAAATGAGCACGTATCGTTGATCGTAAAATGGAATGAGTTCGGTCCCGAAACACATTATGTACTTATAAGTCAAAGACTTTTTTGTGTTTGTACTACAGTGATGATGTTTGTAGGTTAACAACTTAGCGCTCTTACACACGAGCGGCATGTCGCCAGCGGCTGAGGCAGCCGTCGACTAGTGCCGACCGCCGCGGCCGACTCGTTTCGACGGCAGCAGTGACTCTTCCGTTGACATCGTGCCGTTCGTTTATATGAGCTCTTACGTAGTACAACGTTTCTTTTATTTTTCAGTTAATTCACATCTAGTCATGACAGTAAAGACATTCTAACTTTATTAACTTACTAGTTCTTGATCTTTTGGCTTATTTTTCTATTACCTGATGAAATTCTCGTTTTTATTTTTTTGGAACAATGTAATCAGTCGATTGATGGATGTTTGTTTCAACAAATATATAACTACTTTAACGTTTAAATTTTTTATTTAAGTTTTCAAGAATACTTAGTGTTTATGTTCCTGCTTCACTACAGTTAAATAGTCGAAGTTGCTTAGAGATGTGAGGAAAGATGTGGCTTTATAACACGTTTTCAGTTACATAAATCATTTACTATTGAATAAAGTGTAATACTGCGACTGACATATTAGCAATAGCCGAGTGATGCCTTATACAACAAATACCTAGTCACAAAACTGTGATAATTGTCTACTGCTATATTACAGAAAAAGATATATCTTTATCTATTCGGATACGTGAGAGAGGCACGATAATTCTTTAAAGTCCTAGATTTAAATTAGTCTTTGCTTCGTTGCCTGCTTGCATTATGCTTAAAAATGTTTCCTCGGACCTCCATTTGCAAGTAAGCTTCTATAAGCATTCATCATGTGTCATTTTTCTTTTTCTTTGACGTCTTCTTCTTCTTCTCTTTTTTTTTTTGGCAACAGAGCCGACGATTGTGTCAGCTATTTCTGCCAGCGTCTAGTGTAGAATAATATTCTTGTTGATGATATTAATGGTATATTGCAATGATAAAATAGAAAAAATGTGGATGAAATTAAATGACAACCATCTTCCGTCTTTTTTGCTGTCGAAATTATTCAAGGTATTTATATAAATGTCACAGAAGGTGGCATTCATGAGCCGTGAACACTCTTTAATTCACAGCAAAAACCGATAATAAACATCGGCAAGGGAACCACGTACAAACAATGATTTTTACTAACAGTTACGTGCAGTGGTTACAGTTACTCCGCTATTGAGTTCTCGGCTTTATAGTAACCACCTTATTCACAATTACAAAACATAGATCGATTTCCGACTATTTTTTTAACGTAAACTGCAAGGTTTTCCTACTAGTAAGAAAAACATAATGTGAACAGGAAACTTCCCTATTTCAGTCAGTATCGAATTCAGTCACGAGAGTTTTGGAGTTGTAGTATAATAAGTTCAGATACTTGTATAAGATTGTACTTTGTAATGCACTAAGATAATCCGAGTCAAACTGGTTTTAAATTTATACTATTGTATATAGCGGAAGAGTATGTTTGTTTCTTTGTTCTCGAGAACTAGGCTATCATACTCAAAAAGATTCTTTTAAATCCGACTGGTAGTTTCAGAGATTAGCGCATTCGAACAAACAAACGAACTCTTCCGCTTTATTTATTAGTATAAACAGATTTATTTATTATTATAGGTTTCACCATCATAATCATATCAGCCGTAAGATGTCCACTGTTCCTAGGCCTTCCTCAAGTTTTGTCACCTTGGCCGGACACATTCACCAATTTATTAAGGACTAATCAACATTTACATAAATCAGTATTCGTAAATGAGTTACTAAAAACGAACGTGATGAGTACAATTCAATAACTAGCGTTGCTTAAAACACTTGAACCGTATTTGTTTTTACTAGAAACAAATTAAGATCAATGAGTTTACATTTTTTGATCAGTACCTATCATAATGCCGCTTCCAGCATTCCATTGTAGCATCAATGGCTTCCTGCTTGGTTTCAACTTTCGCAATATATTATCCCTCTAATTCAATTCGATTGAATTCATTAAAAAGGGTCTTCGACTTACAAATCCCTAAACTTTTAAATTTTACTGGGCTTTTAAGTTTCCATTATTTTTGTTATCAAATCAATAAATTGCTTGAAGGTAAAAGTTGTGAATAAACAATTAGGAAACTTTTTGTTTATAACTTTCAGAATTTTGGCTTTGGATTGATGTCACAGTATTATGTATGGGCTGTTGGGCATTTATTGACTTAAATTCCCTTTTGGCAGAAAAAATGAATTTCGTTTTTGAAATATATTTTGCACTAGCTGTTGCCTGTATCTCCGCCCGCGTCAATCTTTCATCCCCTATTTCAATCTCTTCAAGCTATTTTTGCGCGGTAAAAGAAGCCTATATTATTTGCTAAGTTATCACACACACACAAACACAGAGGTATAAATATAAGGAGAGAGGGAAAGAGGGAGAGAGAGTAGAGAAAGAGAGACATCAAACTTATAACACTCCGTCGTTTTTGCGTCGAGGGTGATGATAATATGACGGCAAACACCGTGAGGTAACTAAGACCATAACAAATACGGGTCAAAGTGCTGGTATTAAGAAGCCATAAAATAAGATATATTAAACAGTAGAATTAGTACAAAGGTAAATTATCTCTATTTAATCACATTGTAAATACTCAACAGAACATTCCGTGTTTTTCTAAGACAGAATTCAAAAGAGAGAGCCGGGCCTATCGCAATTTCTTTGTGCCGCATCTCAGTAATTGAACCTACTTTCATATTTAACGTACATTTATACAAAGAAAAGCACCTTAGAGATATACGGTTTATATCCAGTTTAAGCGGAAGGGTCGGATGATATAAATATACGATCATGCAAAAACAGTATTTTGTAGGTTTATGTCTCGTTCATAATGGTTTGATATCTATGAAACCTATGTATAGTTATATGTAGTTATGTTGGGGCTACCTTGCCGCAACACGATATAAATTAGAATGGCATATTCTCCACCAGAAATTATATACGGAACACGGTAAGTATATGATTTACCTGTCTTATTATAGTTATACACACATAATTAAATGATTATATAATACGGTTGTTCATAATCATATTGTTATATTATTGATCTCATTTAAAAGAACAACTGCTGGACAACAAAAATACGTGAGTCTGAAATTGCCTGTCGGTCTTGACAAAGCGAAATAATTAAAGCTCATGCCTGCCTTCTCTGTGTGAGAAGAGGCCTTTGCCCCGTAGTGGGACAGTAAAAGGCTGGTATTCTTTATTATTATGCTTTCTCTGTATGAGAAGAGGCCTTCACGCTGCTGGTTGGTCTGGCACATCTTCATTTCGCCCAAGTAAGTACTTGTGAGCTCAGGTATGGTGTTATCAAACACTATTTCATGTCTTTCAAATTATTAAATAACTAGATGTTGCCCGTAGTTCAGCCCGCGTGAATGTCGGTTATATCGCATTTTCCATACAAACTTTCATCCCCTATTTCAACACCTTGAGGCCATTTTTCGCGATAAAATATAGCATAAGTTATTCCCCAAGGTCTATTCTATCTCTATTATTCTCTATGTACTTATACCGAATTTCATTAAAGTCAGTTCAATGGTTTAGGCGTGAAAGCGTAACAGACAGACAGACAGACAGAAAGAGTTACTTTCGCATTTATAATATTAGTATGGATAGTACCTAATTAACTATTATGATCAGTTATTAATTCTATAAATAGTGTCCTGACCTCGTTACTTCAGTTACAGTATCTGAAGTGAATTTGAAATATTTTGAAACACTTGGTAAAATTACATAAATACGTTATTAGGTACAGGTTTTCCATTTTCCTGTGAAGGAACAAACACGATAGTAAATAAATCTGTAACAGTATTCTTGTGTAGATCTAAGTTAGTGTTTGTCTGTACTAACGAGACCTAGGTTAACCTGCTAAGGTTCAGTACAAATGGTATAAGGTACAAAGTTTAACAATATACTGTAAAATTTTGAATTGATAGAGGTTGATGTGACAGCCTGAATACGCCGCGCGTACTAATTTGACTCACGATATAAATTTGTTTCGAGGGTCTGACTGAGTGTACCTTCGTTGTGTCCGTTTTTAAATATTTATAAAATATCCTGTAAAACACAGCTATATCTTAGACCACAAATTCTTAATAAAAAAAGAAAGCCTTTTATACAAAAAAATACGAAAATAAGAATAAAAATAAATTACAATTATGCTTTCATAATCCACTTTAAAAAGATACAGATATTACAAAATTTAAAGGTTAAACTTTTCAAATGAGCGCACATTGTAAATATGAAACCGTATCTTATTCGTTCATAATTCAGAAGGTTGCTCCCAACGTTTAGCCTCGGGTAGTTAACACAAAATACAACCTCTTTAATCAAGTTACTTCAGATACACGCATTTGTATCTAATTTACGAAAGAGGATCACAAAATGGACAAAGAATTAATTATATTATTAGTTGTTTTGTTAATCTGTTTTCATTTGCGTATGAATTTTATGTTGCTGTAGATTTTTCAACATTATATTATAATTAATTAATACTATTTAATTTTTATTAATTGCAAGCTGGACAGAATATTTTTTAGTAACGGGAATGAATGAAGTATACAGTCTGCCTGATACTGCCTGTAAGTAATTACCATAGTCTATATATAGACTTTTACACCATATCCCTAAAACTAAAAAAAAAAACACAATTTATTTTATGTCCCAAATATAGTACTCGTAGGTATCTTTGTGTTGCGATTAGTTATAAAAATGTATTTAATAAAACACCATTTGTGTCAAAAATAAACGTTCAACAGTTGTATACTTTGAATTAAACAATCAACTATCGAACTTAACAGTAAATTTATAAACCATCTGTTCTCGGCTTGTAACATTTATATTGTTACGACGATTACTTATTCTAGAACGTTCGCAAGTACCTACCTACTCGTGTACGACGAATACCTACGCTCTAGAACACTCGCAAGTACCTACCTACACGTATACGACAAATACCTACGCTAGAACGTTTGCATGTACCTACCTACACGTATAACAATAGACCATCGGCGGTAGGCATACCTACGCGTCGCAGCTAAGTACCTACACTCATTGTTCTGTTTTCGAGAATTGTCGGCATCTTTGTGGTAATAACTGGAAGGTTCTAGAAATCTATTGAAGGACTATAAAAAGGATTCGAACGTCGGCACTTCGTTCAGTTGTGAATACAGCGATCTCGAGCGAACATCTAAGCGATACGGAAGTTTACGAAGAGCGATATACGAAGCGTGATAGTGCAGTATAAGTGTTTGTTGCATTATTTTGTTACTGTTAGTGTATTGTGCGAGTCTTAAATAAACTGATCATCGCGTAACTGGCATTTTGCATCGAACCCCATCCTGACACGTAACAATTGGTGACAGAAGTGAGAATGCCAGTCACACCACGCGACGAGGGAGTACGCACTCGACGACAGGCGGCGGTAGACGAAACTCGTGAACCATCGATTATGGCCGATACTGAAGAGTCTAGCGCAGCAGTAGTTAGTGATCCCGGCACTTCTGCGGCGTCGACGGGTATGGGCTCTGGCTTCGACATGTCGTCCCTTTTAGCCGTTATACAGGAGGGCCAACGCCAAGCTGAAGAGCGCCAACGCCAAGCTGAAGAGCGCCAACGCCAAGCTGAAGAACGGCAACGTCAAGTCATGGAGGAGTTGAAGGAAGGTCAACGCCAAGCTGAAGAGCGCCAACGCCAAGCTCTTCTAGACCTTAAGGAAGGTCAACTGCATGCCGAAGACAGACAACGCCAGGCTATCCGAGAGGACCTTCGAGAAATGATGGACTCTAAGTTGGAAGGGTTCAGCACCGTCATCAGTACTCTTCAAGAAGACGTTGAAGTGGTAAAAAAACGTACCAGCAAACATGATGAAATACTCGAAGATGTCCAGACCACCATGAACCATCATGACAAGATGATTAAAGAGCTCCAGAACACCAAGGTCCTTTATTCAAGTACTACGCCCGTGGCCGCGGCAGTCACTTACGGAGGTCCCAAGTTTAAACTTCCCTCCTTTGACGGCTCGTCTTCCTGGACGGCTTTTCGACACCAGTTCGAAGTAGTTGCCAAAGGAAATGGGTGGGAAGATGATCACGCACTGACGGCGCTTACTTTGGCACTTAGAGGGGATGCACTGCTGATCCTAGAGAACTTACCTGCTGACCGACGAAACTTAGACGCACTCCTGAAGGCATTGGAAGCTCGATTTGGCGATAAGCACCTGGAGCATGTTTATCGAGCTCAGCTGAAGGATCGAACTCAGAAGTCGAGTGAGGGACTCCAACAATGGGCTGCTGAAATTGAACGTCTGGTACGACGAGCGTATGCCTCCAGTACATCATCTGTGGACCACACAGTGGTACAAGCATTTGTGGATGGTATAAGAGACCTTGAGGTCAGAGCAACTGTACGGTTGGCACACCATACATCTTTAGAAGCGGCCTTAGCACATGCCCTTGAGGTGGAAGCTGTGCGAAACGACTACAAGTCGCATAAAGTACGGGAAGTTGTTGCAGCTGCTAGACCACGAGGTGAGCCTATGTGCTACGGATGCGGCAAGCGGGGCCATATCCGAATCAACTGTCCAGACCAGAGAAGAAGTAGAATGGTGTCAGCTACTACTCAGGTTGATGCTAGTCAAGATCCGTTACGTCAAGCCCCCACAGTGCAAGTATCACAGGCATGTGACGGTAATAGCCTGGTAACAGCTGGAGAAATCAATAGTAAACCTGTTCGCTTTACGATAGATACGGGCGCGTCGAAGACCATCGTACGACCAGAACTTCTGCGGCGAACAATTCAGTGGGAAGACGCACGACCATCTTGCAAATTGCAAACAGCGACTGGCCAGCCAGTGACCGTCCTCGGAGCTACAGATGTGAAAATCAAACTAGGAGAGAAGATTTATCATCAAACCGTTTTGGTGGCGAGCATAACGGATGACTGCATTATCGGCTTAGACTTCCTACGAATGCAGCAGTGCGTTGTCGATATTGCTAAAGGTGTTCTAAGCTTCCCAGACCAAGAGGTCTTTCTAGAAGGCTGTTCTTCAATAGCGGTCTACAGTGCCAAAACGATAACCTTGGCACCAAGGTCAGAAACCTTAGTCGATGTAAGGTTTCCTGAGGGTATAGCGGCTGATCGCTGCGTCATAGTGGAAGATCCTGGGCACCATACCAGTCGAATTACAGCCAGAACTTTAGTTATGACTAGAAGTGGGGCAAAAGTTAAAGTTGCCAACCTTAGCAATTCGGCGATGTTATTAAGGAAGAACGCGATCGTTGGACGATGTGAGGCTGTGAGCAGTCTGAGGAAGATCCAAGAGAACGTCCAAACTGTTTCTTCAGCAAATCATATGGGCCCGTTGCTAGAGACCACGAAGCAAAATCTGTCACCCAAGGAATATCGGAAAGCAGAGAAGCTGCTACTGGACTACAAGGACATTTTCACTAAAGAAGAAAACGACCTTGGAAGAACGGGGTTAGTGAAACACCCGATCGACACAGGTGCTACACAGCCTATTAAACAAAGACCTAGACGAGTGCCACTAGCAAAAGAACAAGAAGTAGCCGAGCTGATTGGGAATATGGCACGAACCAAGATCATAGAGCCATCAGCCAGCCCATGGTCTTCACCGGTGGTACTCGTGAAAAAGAAAGATGGTAGTACCAGGTTTTGTGTAGACTACAGGATGCTGAATAACGTGACCAAGAAAGACAGCTATCCTTTGCCCCGTATTGACGACACTTTGGATATGCTTGGAGGCATGAAGTGGTTCTCTACGGTAGATCTGAAAAGTGGCTACTGGCAAGTGGAACTCCGGCCAGAAGATAAGGAGAAGACTGCATTTACCACCGGTACTGGCAAAGGCCTGTGGCAGTTCCGGGTAATGCCATTTGGATTGTGTAATGCACCAGCTACATTTGAAAGGCTTATGGAACGCGTACTAGTAGGTCTTTTGGGAGATGCCTGTCTAGTGTACTTAGATGACGTCATAGTTATGGGACGCAGTTTCACGGAACACCGCAAGAATCTTGAAAAAGTGTTTAAGAGATTTCGTGAATCAAACTTGAAACTTAATCCGAAGAAGTGCGCCTTTTTCAAGAAAGAAGTTTCATTCTTAGGCCACATTATTTCGGATAGAGGTGTTCAAACGGACCCAGACAAAATAAAAGCGGTGCAAGAATGGCCTGTACCAAAAACTAAAACCGAAGTAAGAGCTTTCCTGGGCCTCAGTGCTTACTACCGGCGTTTTGTGAAGAACTTCTCTGAAATAGCTAAGCCATTACACCACCTTACAGAAGAAAAGAGGAACTTCGTTTGGGACTCGGATTGTCAACGTGCGTTTACACGACTCAAAGAGTTACTGTGTTCGGCTCCAGTCCTGTGCTACCCTAATAGAGAAGGCAGATTTATTGTGGACACAGACGCCAGCAATACTGGAATCGGAGGTGTGTTATCTCAGGAGCAAAATGGACAGCAAGTGGTCATCGCCTACTTCAGCAAGTCTCTATCAAAGCCTGAGAGAAACTACTGTGTAACTCGGCGTGAATTACTAGCAGTTGTGAAGACCTTACAACATTTTAATAAATACTTGCTGGGAAGAGAGTTCACACTACGAACAGATCATGCGGCACTGAAGTGGTTACTCCAGTTCAAGAATCCTGAAGGCCAAGTCGCGAGATGGATCGAACAACTACAGGAGTACAACTTTGTAATAGAACACCGCAGTGGAAGGATTCACTCCAATGCTGATGCCTTATCGCGACGTCCATGCTCCCAGGATTGTAAACACTGTTTGAAGCATGAGTCCAATGAGGTAGTGAAAATTGTCAGGACTCAGGGGACCGATGAATCCTGGGACAAAGAGGAAATCAGTAAGGTACAGAAAGAAGACAGAGATCTTAAACTAATAATGGATTGGAAGGCTCAGGGTCGGAAACCATTATGGCAGGACGTATCAGCCGCAAGCCCAATTACGAAGGCCTACTGGGCTCAGTGGGACAGTCTGAGTTTGGAACAAGGCGTGCTATATAGAAAGTGGGAATCACCTGACGGGAAGGACCAAGTTCTACAGATGGTCATCCCGAGAGACAAAGTTGCACCTGTTCTGCGCTTGGTGCATGACGGTGCATCGGGTGGGCATCTTGGTGTAAAGAAGACTTTGGTGAAGGTGAGAGAACGCTTCTACTGGGTACGCTGTCGGGAAGACATCGAGGAGTGGTGCAGAAAGTGCTCTACGTGTTCTTCGGTAAAAGGACCTCGTACTAGATCAAGAGGCAAGCTACAGCTGTACAGTGTCGGGGCCCCATGGGAGAGGATTGCCATTGACGTAGCTGGACCATTTCCCGTGACAGAAGACGGCAACCGCTATATAGTAGTAGTCCAAGATTACTTCACCAAATGGCCTGAAGTGTTTGCGACACCAAACCAAGAGGCTCAGACCGTTGCTAAAAAGTTGATCCAGGAAGTAGTGTGTCGATTTGGTGTGCCGTTGGAACTGCATAGTGACCAGGGAAGAAATTTCGAGTCAGCCCTATTTCAAGAGATGTGTAATTTACTCGGCATACATAAAACACGGACAACACCAGCGCACCCGCAGTCTGACGGCATGGTAGAACGGTTCAACCAGACATTGGAAAACCATCTGGCCAAGGTTGTCGAAGACCATCAACGAGACTGGGACCGTTACATTCCACTCTTCCTGTTATCATATCGGTCCGCGGTTCATGACACTACAGGATTTACGCCGGCCAAAGTCAACTTCGGAAGAGAGATACGCCTACCAGTAGACTTGATTACCGGAACACCTCCTGATACGCCAAAGCCGACAGTAGAATACGTCGCAAACTTGCAGGCACAGCTGGATAAGTGATGATCTAGTGCGAGATAACTACCTCAAGGCTAGTGAGAAGATGAAAACTCGCTATGACAGGATAGCAAGTAATCATGGCTTCGAGGAAGGTACGCTCGTGTGGTTACATAATCCTCTAAGGAAAATCGGCAAGTCACCGAAGCTACAGGCCCGCTGGGAGGGTCCCTATAAAGTGATCACAAGGATCAATGACGTGACCTATCGCATAAGACAGGGCGATAGAAAGAAGCCGAAGATCGTCCACATCGATCGACTAGCACCCTATCACGGTTCTAACGCTGCTCGAGACGAGCATGATTAAGAGGGGGGCAATGTTACGACGATTACTTATTCTAGAACGTTCGCAAGTACCTACCTACTCGTGTACGACGAATACCTACGCTCTAGAACACTCGCAAGTACCTACCTACACGTATACGACAAATACCTACGCTAGAACGTTTGCATGTACCTACCTACACGTATAACAATAGACCATCGGCGGTAGGCATACCTACGCGTCGCAGCTAAGTACCTACACTCATTGTTCTGTTTTCGAGAATTGTCGGCATCTTTGTGGTAATAACTGGAAGGTTCTAGAAATCTATTGAAGGACTATAAAAAGGATTCGAACGTCGGCACTTCGTTCAGTTGTGAATACAGCGATCTCGAGCGAACATCTAAGCGATACGGAAGTTTACGAAGAGCGATATACGAAGCGTGATAGTGCAGTATAAGTGTTTGTTGCATTATTTTGTTACTGTTAGTGTATTGTGCCAGTCTTAAATAAACTGATCATCGCGTAACTGGCATTTTGCATCGAACCCCATCCTGACACGTAACAATATTTATAAAATAATAAATTCAGTTTCATATTCAGTTGTAATTAAGTCGTATTTAAAAAAACATAGCCCAACAATAGGTAGTTCAAAATTTTCCTTTTTATACATAAAAAAGTACACGCAATAATGCGGCACATGTATGATAATACGAATACATGGATCGTAAAACGACCTGTAGGAAACTTTTGTACCTGGCTATAACCTGTATGAATACAAAGTAACTCTTGTGTTTTTAAATTTCATTTATCACGTCGGCCGGAATTGGACGACACACGATGCCGACGTCCCAATAGAGAACGGGGCATTTTAGAGAATGGGAAATTTTAGGGGCGGTAGGTTGGGGATCACAGTAACGTTAAAATGGGTTCAAAGGTGACTGGTGTTCATCCGTTTTTGTGAATTTGTCACTTCAATGGCACTGCTTGGAGCGGTATTTAGTGAAATAATAATAATACAAGGCGTTCTGGGTAAAACAAACTGAAAGTAAAACTATGTAAACATACAAATGTAGACACTTAAGTGCATATGGATACGGCGCTGAAACCTTGGATTTAATCTTTGGATTCTGTACTAGATGTTCTTTTTTTCAGTCAGTTCGAAGTTAGAGATTCTAACAAATAGACGGTATAATAAAATACTTCTAAATCAGCAGCATTTGTTAACCCTTAAATAAAAATCATCGGCAATAAAATAAATCTGTGGGCGTTTATGGAGTCGCAAACCTATTGCAAACAAAAACGTTTTATGAGAAAAATCTAATGTGGGCCATTAAACAGCGTTGAATTATGACTGCTGCTATACTTGTGCCTGCAATATAAAATGATACTTTGTGTGAGGTACAACAGTGTACACATTGATATTTTACATACAATTGAAGTAGTCCGGCTGATGAAAATAGTAGAAATTGTCTCTTCTCCAGTAATTACACATCATTCTTTTAACTTCTTTGAATTTTCTTTTCCTGTCTGATCCACAATTCTTTGCAATGAACTTTGAGTAAGAACTCGAAGTAAGAATTTCCACTAACAGTTCACGTTTAAGGTGAAAGTACGACATCTGGATTTAAGTCTGGCAGAGTCGTCTCAGTAATTTACTATAATATTTTTATTTTTCTCTTTATTCTCTCAAAAAGGTTAGTACATTATATTATATGTAGTAGGTACTTTTATAAACAGCATACCCAACTTCTACTACATCTAGTTCGTTAACCGTAAAGTATTTTCTGTGTAAAGAAGTTTAAAAATAAATAAAAAATTGGTTTATCAAACAAATAAACAGTCCTTGCGATGCCGAGTGTACTCGAATTAATGAATGCAATATCGTGAACTTATAATTAACTTTAATTTTATTTTATAAAAATATTCAGGTAATTCACACTACAGGGATTTTAATGAGTATTGTCGGCCAAAGTTTGTATCAAATTAATGCGACACTGCTCGTGGAATACAATAACTTTATTTCAGATATCAGTTTTAAGTTTTTAGTACTATGGATCTTTGTAGTTCTATATGAAACGACTTAGTATCACGTGAACTAGTTCAATATTCTTTGTGCAAATATCATAAAAGCTATCTTTAATTTTAACATTTATATAAAAATACTTGCTTTTCGCGGCGCGGTTTCACCCACGTCTTTGTTTACTGCTCTGCTCCCGTCGCCAGTAGCGTGATGTTATATAGCCTATAACCTTCCTCGAGAACTGGACAACAATTTAAGACTGGTAGTTAGCAAAAATTAGCTCATCTAAACAAACAAACAAACAAACTCTTCCGTTCTATATAATAGTATAGAGAAGTATAGACTACAATGGCCGCGTGGATAGAATCAGAATATTACAACATATTTATAAAAATTTAATCGGCCGCTTTCGCCCACGACCGTGACTATACTAAGCCTACACTTATATACGACAAGGTAAATGCACCAGTAATGGACACGGAACTAGTGATGGACATATCTTATAGATTATGAGTAGGAATGACTTATTATGTTAGCAATATTTGAACATAAGCAAAAGTCATCGAGCTATCAATGTTTGAGGTTTTTTTTTTAAAATCAGTATTTCAATTTAATTTGGCGGAAGGCACAAGGTGTTCGTGGTATTCAAAATTATATTCGCGGCTGTTGTTACAAAATTTTTTATTGACGTAGGTTGAAGTTTGCCTTTCAATTTATTATAGCTTTAATCAAACTAAAACGAATTTTTGGGCTTGGGTTAAGCATGAAAACACAGTGTTAACAACACAATTGAACTCAAAATATTAAATACAGCAAAAAAAATTAGAAATAACACAGAACCTTAACTTTTCAATATGAATTGTATCTTGTGAAACATTTACTATTATTGTTGAAACTGCAAAAATACTACAAATTTCGACTGTGTTTATAACTGGAGCCTTTCTTATAAACAAAAGCGCGTAGGCACACCTAAAGGATAACGATAGAGAAAACTAAGTTTGACTAAAAGGATGGAAATGTTACCAATAAGACCAATTTTATCTATGAAGTATATTTAGGGAAAATGGATAACACCTCCTTTCCCATTTTAAACCGTGGGTGTATGACTGTCTGGTGAGAAAAGCCGAATAACTGTACACAATTTCTGTAACGCCGAAGGTTACCTACAACTAAGAATATTACCGTTATTAAGAATTCTTACAGAAAACATTTGCTAAAAGACAATATATGAAATCACAAAAATGTTGAAATATAGGTAAGTAAAATGAAGGGGTATCCCACGAAAGATACCAAAGGGTCTAAGAGCCCCCACAAGGACAAATAGCTAAGATAAGAATGGGTACCATCCAATTACATAAAATCTAAAATGTTAATACTTAGGAATAGCAACTACGTGTCTGTCTAGGCTTAATCTTAAAATAAGGAAAGATGTATGTATGAGGTTTTAAATATGAAAATTTTGTTTTACGGCAAATGCATGGTCTTATATTTTAGGTAAGTCGTCACTATGAAAATGTCATTTGAATTTTTCTGTGAATATTTGAACTTCAAAGTCAGAAAATTCATGGTGTACACCTCCCTGTTTCACGTCAAGCTGTCGCTTTTGCATCTTGTGCCTTTTCGATAAGATTATTATTTAGATTTATTATATATTATGTTCAATATTATAAGAGTAAATTAGCTGTATATCAGCGTTTGCACGTCTGTATTACCACCTATTATACGAAATTGGAGCAGGAGCACTGTTACAGTGCAAACTAGTTTCTTAAATTACAAGATTCTACGTCACACTACACGGCGCTCGTTACCCTAAGACATTACGTGGGCCTGTAATTTCACTTGCCCTAATTTTGTTTTGTACAATTTTATGCTGAAAATTAACCTTGTACCTTGTGTTAGTAAATGCTGTAAAACACTACAGTGAAACGCTAAACTATTATGAAGCAGACGTTTAATGTTTATTGGTAATTTTATGCAAGTATGAGAACACAAGACTATTTTTACAATGTATTTTTGTTGAACATTTAAAAATACTTTCGTCTTTTATTACGATATAAAAGAAATCTGTATTTACAGTATAAAACTACTTAGTCCTGTATAATTTAAAAAAAATCTTATTAATAAAGTTTTCATTGAATGGTCTCACACGGACGGAATAGTGACTTAAATTTTTCATACAATATTTTTTTCAATAAATGTTAAGTAATTCTGTAATGATTTTAATTTGTTTTTTTAAAGCTAAAACGAAAAATAGTAAACGTATTAAGAATTTGAATAATCAAAAAAAGGAGTAGAAGCACATTCGAGAGTTTTTAGATATTTTTTATTATTAATTACCCTATAATATCAGCTCATTTTTATTAAAGTTTTGATATGAAATATTAAAGCAATAAGTACTGGTAATAAATTATGAGAATTATTTACCTAGCTTACATAAAAACAAAAAAGTTCAGGTTGGAATGTTACGTAATAAAAAGGCTTCGACAAGAACTGCGGGCAAACTTTGATTTATTTCTACTTAAAGGATAACTCGCGACTTGTGTGAATGTTTATATGTATAAGATTAAATGGAAAATGTCTTATGAAAATATAGGTAGTTAGAAAACGTAGGACACAAAGAAATATGGTTTTAGTAGTTCGATGGACGATTTATCATGTCTTTGTTTTTCTTTCTGTATAACGATCTCAAATGTTCATCGATTCATCTACTACTTAAGAGCATTGCTCTTGTCTATGTTGTATGTTGATCTATCATTCTTTGCTATAATTGTTATTACTTCTTCTGTTATATAAAAATACTTACATATGTTTTAAAAATACTAGAATATTGATTGTATATATGCGTTTTGACCGACAGCGTCGGCAAAAATGTATTGTATTACACCCACGTTCCGCCAGTTATATATATTACATCGTATTCGCGGGCCTATAGCCATTCCCGACATAATTTCAAAGATTTCATCTAATTTTCTCAACATAATTATCCTTAGACGCATTGTACGTCCACGGGTTAAAAGGGTCAGGGCAAAATAAAAAGGTTTGTTCGACCCTAAGGGTGACGAGATAAGAACGTATATCTTCACGTTTTATTACAAACGTATAATGCTTAATTCAAGCGATAATTTGTTTCATTCCTTTTAATCGCATACCGTGTAACATGCCGCCGAGATTTTCGGCGGGAATTAAGCATGGAAGACAAATTACGTTATGATAAGTAAATTACACTGATATCTCGTGACTGAAACACTCTGCGATGAAATTCAGCTTACGTCGTTTGTCACAGGTTTACTCTGATAACATTTCGCATTTTGAAGTTTTTATGTGCTTAATAGTTGACAAAGAAGTAAATAAGTATCTGCCCGGGTCACTATAGTCAGAGATGTATCCTATAAAGGTATACAATACATGCTCACTTTCCCGATACTGAATTATTAGGTACTAGTTTAAAATAGATAATTTGACTACATAATGGCAGAATTTGATACAATAACTGTGCCCGTCGAGACAACAACCCTTCCATTAATAGGTCTGCCACTAGTAATATCTTAAGTTATTGTTTGCTCGCCATTTAGTTTATGGCCTTTTCAAATAATGGCTTCAAACCACAAGAGAGCTTTAGCCTCATAATAACAAACACGCTATGTATACTAAAATGCAAGAATTACTATTTCTAGATATACATACCTACGTGGATCTTATATCAAAATCATGAGAATTATTCACTGAAAATTTAAATTGATCTGGGTGTTTCTATGTATAATATGTATGTGTTTACAAAAAAAAAGTATATAAGTATGTTTATCCGCATTCTAGAACCCATATCACACGTTATTAATATATGCTTACTTTAGACCAGATGGCATTGTGTAATTGTTGTGGTAATATTTATTTATATATATGTGGTTTAACATGTCTTTATATCAGTGTTTCGATCCTTGGTATCTTTTGTATTTAATTTGTTATGTTCTAACTTTTCTCACAATGTTTTAATGCATCGTGTTAGTAGGTATAAAGTCACTTATCATTTTTGTAACACCTCGCTGTGCGCGTGTTACGTACTTAGTTCTCATCGTTGATATGACGTATTTGACATAAACTAAGACATGTTTATAAGATTAAATACGGTAAAAGTCTCGCTACATGTGTATTATTTGAGATTTCATATTATAAATATTCTACGCATACTTGAATGGCTTGACGGAAACTGAACGCCCTGCCCTAACTCCGAGTGTACGTGTTCGGTAACTCCTCTCGATCATTTGAAAGATTAAACAAATCACTTTGTTTAAGGCAATAAATTATATAACAGGCAAATGGAGGAGCTTGTAAGCCCTACAATGTGCTCATAACTTTTCAATTTCTGATATAAAATGTATAATTTTGTGTCAATCGTTTAATGTAAGTCGTAATTTTTATTGGACTTAGAAGTTATAATAGATAAATTTTTATCGATTATTAATCTACCAAAAATTTTATACCCATTAAAATACGGTATGGCAATGGGTGAACTTATTGTCATGCGAGATTTCTAACTAGCAATTTAAGATAAATAAGAATTATCAGAATACGAGTACTGTTATTGGTTAGATACATATATTACTACAATAGATACATTACATTAGACAAAATAAAACATAAATTTGTATAAATACAGTAACATATGCTACAATATTTATATGCGTAGGTACATGCTACAATACATCATGTGTCTTTAAATTTCTTATTTGTAATAATTTATGTGTACTATGGGGTCAAGTGCCTGAAATAAAAGTATTTTGATTTGGTTTTGATTTGATTTGATTTGATTTGATTAATGCTGATTAAATAGCCACTTTCAGTCACTACCAAGTAGATATCTAGTGCCTTCTCAAAATGTCATTGAAAAGTTTATTCTCTAATTCTCTATTTTAGGGCCTGTACTAGTAACATCTTTACGAATTATCTTTTAAGTGAATTGTTGTAAGGGAGCTCGTCGGGCGGTGGACGTCTAAATTGAAAGTATCTAAATTGGTAAGAACTACAATAATATTCAACGCGAAGCTGGGTAGACGAGGCGGTAACGAGTTGAGAGTGGGGCAGTTTGGATTTGGATCCAGGAATCCCCGGGACCAAATGCTGGCTGACTTCATGGAGAGGGAGGGCCTCTTTATGATGAACTCCTTCTTCAAGAAGCGCGATAGCCGCAAATGGACCTGGATTAGTCCTGACGGTGTCACAAAAAATGAGATTGACTTCATCATGTCGACTAGGCGGCAAATATTTAATGATGTCTCAGTGATCAATGCGGTGAAAACCGGAAGCGATCACCGGATGGTACGAGGCACATTAAATATCAACTCTAAGCTGGACCAGTCTCGACTGATGAAGTCTGCGCTCCGACCTGCACCGATTCAAATTCAAAGCTCCGAGAGCTTCCAACTCGAACTTCTTAACCGCTTCGAAAGCCTCGGCGATTGCGTAGACGTGGACGAATACAGCAACAGGTTCGTGGAAACTGTCCGTTCGGTAGGGTCTAACATCTTTAAAGCCCACCGCAGTAAAGGACCGAGAAAGATCACCGACCAGACTCTCGAACTTATGGACGAAAGGCGCAGGATGGTACTGCGGTCCCCAGAGGAAGCGAGTGACTATCGGCGGCTCAACAGACGGATCTCCAAGTCTTTGACTCGCGATCTTCGCCAATTTAACACACAACGTGTTAAAGAGGCTATAGAGCGCAACAAAGGCTTGAAAGTGTTCGCACGAGATCGATCTGTTGGGCAGAGCCGACTTGTCAAGCAAAAGACTGGGGACGGCAGGCTCATCTCGTCTAAGCCAGAGGTTTTAGAGGAGGTCGAGAGGTTCTACGGACAGTTATACACGACACAACATGCACCTGTTAGCTCTCTAGCATCAGATCCTAGAGCTAGGTTAACTCGACATTACACCGAAGATATCCCGGACGTCAGCCTGTGCGAGATTGGTATGGCCCTCAGACAGCTCAAGAACAACAAGGCGCCGGGTGAGGATGGAATCACAGCCGAGCTACTGAAGGCAGGCGGAAATCCTGTCCTGAAGGCCCTTCAGAGGCTTTTTAGTGCCATCCTCCTCGAGGGCAAAACGCCGCAGGCATGGCACAGGGGTGTGGTGGAGCTGTTCTTCAAGAAGGGCGATAAAACCCTTCTGAAGAATTACAGACCTATCACACTCCTAAGTCACGTCTATAAGCTGTTCTCGAGAGTCATCACTAATCGTCTCGCAAACAGGTTCAACGACTTCCAGCCTCCCGAACAAGCCGGTTTCCGAAAAGGTTTTAGTACCATAGACCACATACACACGCTGCGGCAGGTTATACATCAGTCCACAGAGTATAACCGACCCCTATGCTTAGCGTTTGTGGACTATGAGAAAGCCTTTGATTCGATCGAGACCTGGGCTGTGCTGCAGTCCCTCCAACGGTGCCATATTGACTATCGATATATCGAAGTGCTGAAGTGTTTGTATGAAAACGCCACCATGTCAATACGAATTAATGGTCAGAGCTCAAGACCTATCCAGTTGCAGCGAGGAGTACGACAGGGAGATGTTATATCTCCGAAACTGTTCACCGCTGCACTGGAGGATATGTTTAAGCTTCTGACCTGGAATGGACTTGGCATCAACATAAACGGCGAGTACATCACTCACCTTCGATTCGCGGACGATATCGTGGTTATGGCTGAGACCGTGGAGGACCTCAGTGCAATGCTCGATGACCTCAGTAGAGTCTCTCGACAAGTGGGCCTAAAAATGAACATGGACAAGACTAAAGTCATGACCAATGTCCATGTTACACCCACTTCTATCACGGTCGGAGGCTCGATGCTCGAATTCGTTGACGAGTACATATACCTGGGACAAACAGTCCGATTAGGTAAGTCCGATTTCGAGAAAGAGGTCACTCGTCGAATCCAACTCGGCTGGGCAGCGTTCGGGAAGCTACAACATATCTTCACGTCCGCACTACCGCAGTGTCTCAAGACTAAGGTCTTTGACCAGTGTGTGTTGCCAGTGATGACATACGGAGCAGAGACGTGGTCGCTGACTATAGGTCTTATCCGAAGGCTCAAATTCGCTCAGAGGTCGATGGAGCGGGCTATGTAGGCGTCTCTCTGCGCGATCGTTTGAGAAACGAAGAAATCCGCAGGCGAACCAAAGTAGCCGACGTAGCTCGCAGAATTGCTTCTCTGAAGTGGCAATGGGCAGGACACATAGCTCGCAGAACTGACGGCCGCTGGGGCAGTAAGGTTCTAGAGTGGCGACCACGAACCGGAAGACGCAGCGTGGGCAGACCCCTCACAAGGTGGACCGACGACCTTATAAGGGTAGCGGGCAACCGATGGATGAGGGCGGCGAACGACCGACAACGGTAGCGAAAATTGGGGGAGGCCTATGTTCAGCAGTGGACGTCTTGTGGCTGATATGATGACAATAATATCAAACTAATTTAAAACTGAAATAAACGGACGAAATGTAGAATGAGAATCAATTACAAACAACAACTTTACTGTAATTGTCCTAAAAATCATTCAATAACAAAAAAATAACTGAACAGAAAAGATTAAGAGCTACATGAATCATTTGGCAAATGAATTTCAGTTTGAAAAGACACTTTGACGTTGCAACATTTTTATTTTTCGTAATTATTTCTCCGTAGGCTGTAACGTGCTTGACTTTTGCTAAATGTAAAGACTCTTTAAACTCCAACTTTTCGACGGCAATAAAAAAAGACAATTCTTGTTACAAGGTATTTGCGGCACTTGTGGCAAATGTAATCTGTTTAACTTGAACATTTTATTTTGCCTTTTAAAGTTGTGTTGGCGAAGCTCACAATCTTTCAAACGCGCGTTGACTTTGTAAGTCTAAGTGAAATCAAGATTGTGATTCCATTCTTTTTTTTTATGGTAACGTTTTCGCTATAAGTATCATCAAAATTTTATTAGAAAGAAATATTTGTAGATCATTTGTCATATCTTTTATACACTTTCACTAGTTAAACCATTTTACAGAATGTAAACTAGACAGAATATCAACCGCTGTATATCGGTGTATAATGTACGCCAGACAAGGTCGAAGTACTGACATCAAATCAATCTTTATGTGCCGCGTTATTAAATGCTACTTTAAAATAGTTTAACTAAAATTTATTACTTAATGTCGCATAAAAGGCTGTCGAACGAATGACGTTCAAGACAGTTTTCGTGAGATATTAAACAGCAATATAGGCAGTTAGGTATTTATATAAAACTTAAGCCTTGAAGGACATTAGTTCTAAAAATTTAATTATGTTTTTGTATGTAGGATAGGTAGGTAAACAAAAAAGAAAAGCTTACTAGCAAAATATATTATTGAAAAAAAACAAAGAGTGTGCCTGCCTAAAACCAACTGAAAAGAAAGAAATCCATTTTTTTCGTGCTGACGTGACGCTACATTGCAATATTATATATCATATGCCACTATTGCAATGAATGCGAATCTAATGACACGTCATAATGATAAAATCTATTAAACCATTTAGGTTGTAGAGCGTGCCAAAGAAATAGACCCTCCTTGACTTCGGCAGTCGGGAAAAATACTGTCAATATGAATTTCTAATCTAGGTATAGTGAGAGACTTGAAAATTTTTCATCATCTTCTTTGTCTTCAGGGTGTCCAGTGTATCGTGTAATAAAAATCCAAAGCTCTTAAGCACCTCGTGGAAAGCATCTGTTTTCGATCTAGCGTTTTCTTTGAACGTTTCCCGAAACTTGTCTGCCACGTCACGTACGTCGAGATTGCCACGATGTTCTCGTTATGAATCATCAATTCTCACGAAGTTATACATATTTATCTACGCATTTTGGAATGTTGATTATTTGCACTTCATTTTTATAGCCTCTGCGTTCTTCATCATTCGGATATCTGCGTAATATAACTACGTTTGTATTTGTGAGTGTTTAATAATGGTTAAAAAATATTACCACGGATTTCCAAACCACGCCAGCTTATTTTCGTATAATCGTTTTGTTTAAGGGTTACAAAAAAAGCTTCATTTAAAGTTATATTAAAAACTAATATAACACGGAAGAATAAAATGCTCACGTACATAGATGAAATAAAATTTATCTGTTTTGGTAATGTATATTTCACAACAATGTTAATATTAAATTTACCTCGCCTAGCTCCCATCTAAGTGTTGTCAATTATTGTAAGTTTAGAATTTGTTATCTTATATTTACCCTTCATTCTCATGTTGCTCGAATTTTAAGTGCGTGAACAACATCGAAACAATAAATTCGAATTTATATGTTTGTTATTTATTACATGCTGTTTTACTCAGTCGTTATAATTCTATTGTCGAGTTTACCGGGACTTTGCCACGTTTAGGAGAAAAGTAAAAGCTATCATAAATCAGCGTCGAATTTGGCGGGATGAAATCTATTGAGAAGTGAGCGTAGGTTTTATAGAGGTACAAAAACTGTCTACTGCAGTGAAACAAAAAGGCCATCAACCGTTACGTAAAAGTTGTTAAAGACAGATTTTGTTAATGAGTTATTGTTAGCTTTTGCAGATCTTATTTATCAGTATCACTAAAGACGTTACTTGTTGGCTATATTATAGCAGCATACCTTATCGCTTGGATTATTGTAGGTAATTATTATTTATTGTTTGCAGTTTTTTTATTAGTGTGGTTTGTAATTAATATTTATCATGCATTAATTTCATTATTAGCTTAGTATTACTTTTTCGTAATCTATCCGCTTTTTATATTAAAGATAGAAAGGTTTCCATTCTTCGTCAATATTTAAATTAAAATCTTAATGATAAAATGATAATGTTTCATTTAGTAAAAATAAATATCTTACTTAAGTCACACGAGTCTCAGCTTTTATAGTTAATGCTTTAGTTGAACAACCTACGGTTTTTAGTTAAAATAAAAATATGCACGTCTTGTTTTTGCAAAAATCTATGGCGACATTTATTCGTTAATATAACAAGGTAAGATATAAGTAAAAGGGGTACAAAAAGATATCATCAGATATGTTTGTATTAAAAGGCTTGGGCGAGGTTGTTTGATTAATGAAGATAAGTTAGAGAGCTATCGATACTTGAATGTGGCTGAAAGAGTTTTTAGGTCACGAACATTCTTAAAACTGATGTCAATAGAAGCCTTAGCGCGGCACTTGTACTCATTAAAATTACTACGTCACGTCCCCTTGAATAAGTATAATCTGAGCGCATCAGAGAATGCTTTGGCACACATTTTCCACGAGTCTGTGCATTATCCGAGGTGTTCGTATCGATTTTATGTACTCTCAGTTATGACATTCACTAGGTGCAAAATTTCGCTCTGGATTTAAATATAGATTGAGACTTTTTTCCTTAGAAGTCTAGTCCCTCTAACTGGCGGATAATATTGAAGTAACTCTAGTTACGTCATAAAAGTACCTAGTTTTCAGTGACACAAAAAAAATAATTTTGCTAGCAGAACATTTACAATGTTTTCTATTTTTTACAGAGTGTGTGTGTGTGCGTGTGTGTGTGTGTGTGTGTGTGTGTGTGTGTGTGTGTATGTATGTGCGTGTGCGTGTGCGTGTGCGTGTGCGTGTGCGTGTGCGTGTGCGTGTGCGTGTGCGTGTGCGTGTGCGTTTGCGTGTGCGTGTGTGTGTGTGTGTGTGTGTGTGTGTGTGAGTGTGAGTGTGTGTGTGTGTGTGTGTGTGTGTGTGTGTGTGTGTGTGTGTGTGTGTGTGTGTGTGGTATGTGTGTGTGTGTGGGTCTGTGTTTGTTACCACTCAGTGCCTAAGCGGCTGAACCAACTGTATGTAGATAGATTAGGTGCCGGAGTCGGACATATTTTACGTGCGGGTGAAGCCGTGGGGCGCAGTTAGTGTACAATAAATGTATGTGTACAATAAAGTAGGTATATTATAATAAATAAATATTACTTTACGCCAATATTCTGTTAGAAGCAGCTAGTAACTCATATTGATAATGATTAGGATCAAAATATTATCAAAACTTACTTCGAAACTAAAAGTTATGCAAGATGTGTTTTTAAGTTCTAGTTTAATGTGCCAATGCGCTGAAATACTACATACAATAGAAATCAAATTTTATTGCAAATACATCAATTTCTAGATTTTTTTTAACTAAACTCGTACTTATTGAAATAGCTTTTAGTCTGATATATTGCTACTGAATATCTCTATTTGAGAGAAAGCGTTTAAGATCGTCCCTTCACAACTTAATTACTGGGTACCACGATGGTTAGACTACTAATCAAATTTGTTACTCATAAATGTTCATACGATAACCGGAACCGACGGCTTATCGTACAAAATGTAATTTATAATGTAGCAATATTTTGGCTTGACATGAATCTATAGGTTTCTGAGGGACCTATCGGTCATATCTATTGGTAGACACCGTTCGTGTCGCGCTATTAGATTGTATGATTGATGTACACAACAGATAAAATCAAAGAATTTTATTTTCTGCCTGGAAGTAATCGCCATATATTTGCAATAAAAATCTTATCAACCGAATCAAACGATTCAGCGGTGTAATTTTATGGGGTTGTAAAGACTGCGAACCTTTTTGCGAGTAAACACCTAAACTCTGTGAATTGAGTATCGTTCGAGAGAAGTATCTGCAAACATACTTACCTATGAGTACTTCCCGTGAGACGTCTTATTTTATTATTTATATTGTTTATTGACGTAGGTATTTTAGGTTTGATTTTATTTCATTATAGTAGTGGAGTAAAAGGTCATTTAATTACTAAACAAGACGCCCGCCCTCGCTTCGCTTCGGTATCAAAAGTTTCATTAGTCTGTGAAACATTATTGCGATACCTACTGCAAATTTACTTATGCGATTTTCTGTATTGTAAATTTATAAATATTGAAATTCTGAAAATTGATAAAATTATGTGAAACGTAATAAAATATAGGTTAGGTTACCTGTTTCGTTTATTGATTTCTAAAGGTGAAAGAAATACAAAAAATCTAACCTTTCTTTTTTAATATTAGTTTAGATTGACATTCAATTGCAATAGTTACTCGTAGAAAGGCGAGCATGTCAATGACTTACCTAGTAAATGTTTTATCAAGATTGATGACCCAACATTGAAGCATGAAGCTGCCGTATATACGAGCATTCAGATGCTTAATTACCTCAAGACCCCGGCCGTCCCTCACATATTAGGTTCTGCAAAGTGGTTGGACAAAACCCGCATTGTCTCAGCTAAAAGATTGCCTGTGCCCAAACCTCATGGGAAGATTACATGGATTAATTACTGTCTTATGAAGGAATTAAATTATTGAGATTCATTGTACATTAAGGTTAGAATACTAACAAAGAGAAATACAGAGAATTGAGATGTTTTTTGAGCATGTTTACATGTTTTAACACACTCGCGTTAGTCCGCATTCAGCTAATTCAAACTATTACCTAATCTTACGTGATTCACTCCTAGGTACCACTTCGCGCTGCAGTGTAAGGCGGGAGGTGCAATTATCAGTCAGAATGATAATACATACAAGACTTGCAAAAATTCCGTTTGAACCTATTTCGATGAAACTGGTTTTTTTTTTTTTTATATACCTATATATTAGCCTACCAAAGTGACTCCACCCCGCCTGATGGTAAGCAGTCAGTGGAATCCAGAAGTGGTGGCCACCATACCAAAAGCTATCGTCTTAAACTGCTGGTATGGTGGCCTCAACTATGGCGGCTGGGAATGGGGTTCGAGGAAGGGAATGAGGGAGGTGAGGAAAGGAGGGAAATTGGGCTTCCGGCACTCTCACTCACCGAACGAAACGCAGTAGTAAGGATACTACTACTCTTAAGTCGATCTTCTATGAGAGGGTAGTACTTCCCCGGACGATCCGGCCCATTCATGCTGAAACCAGCGTGGATCTACTACCGTCTTGGTACTACTACTGTCTATGGTATGTAGATAATTCAGTGCCGGAGACGGACATAGGCTACTTTTTAACCGGATAATCACTCTGGTTCCCGAATTACATTATTTAAACACATACTGATTTTCGCGCGGGCGAAGCTGCAGGGCACAGCTAGTCTAAATATAACATAAAGTACCTACTTATTACCAACTGACTGTCATACACATAACGATATTGTAAATTTACCCGAGAGGTTAAGGTAAGGTATAACTTGAACTTGTGGGATAAAACTGTCACACTTATAAAGGCTACGTGACAGATGAGCATAAATATAATGCTACGTCCATACTAATGACTGATCGTAGCCAATAAAATAGTACTAATTTATTGAATTCACAAGCTTAATAAGTTTACGGCACAGGAGCTTTGCAAAAGGAAATTATTTAATTGACTACAAAATGACATCATAGTAGTATGATAGTGATAAAGCAATATTGAAATACTGCATAGAAATTACAATCAAACGTTTCGTTGTATTTCATAGATATGAGAATAAAACAAGAGGCCAAGAGCGAGGTAATTGGTCCATTGCCGATATCTCTCACTGCACTAAGAACTGTAGGCTATCTGTGAGGTCGAAACTAATGATGATTGGAACAACATGTCTTTGAGCCTTTGAAACTTGTACTTTATTTATAGTATAGGCACAATATAAGTCGAAGATGCAGTAGGAACTGCTTCGTCCTATAGAGTACGTGCGCCGGTTTGATAACCAGTTTGGCTTTGTATTTCAAATTATTCTCACATTGAATCTCGTTGATTCAATTCTTTGAATTTTAATAGGTATGGTTAAATAGATTATACAAAATCGGTAGTTCATCCATCACGGTTTGTAAACAAACACTGAATTTTACATAGATTGCCTCATGTGAAATTATCATTTCCGTGCACTGAAAATGTTCATTATATGCGATATTGTTGCACTTAATGTTTAGATTAGAATGAACTGTGAAAAATAATCTCTAGGCACAATTCCAACATCTGGGTTACTACTAGGAATTGGAATGGCAAACAGCAAACCCAATTCCTTTTTACTATCCAGCAATCGTATCCAAAACATTTGTTTAGCAGTCTGTAGACACTCATCAGTTTGACAACATTAAAATAATTTTACGTGATAATTAATAGCTGGCTCCTTGGTTTTATTCATGACGTCACAACTTAGTAACCGTTATTACGAATGAACTATCTTGATTTATGTTCACCCAGTGTACTTGGAATTTATTTCCAAGAATATAGACTTATTTTTAGCCAACCTAAGTGCTTGTTTCAGATATCCTTTTTTAAGGTTGAAAAATGAGTCTCTATCTACTTTTAATAGCTATGAAGACAAATCTTTTTCTAATTGTGTTCTTAAGCACTCGTTTCAAGTATTATTAAAAGGTCGTGTCGTTTGACGGTCAGACTTATGTTTACACAACAAATAATATGTATTTTTATAAATATGACTTCGATTTAACTGATTCTCTGGCATCCCCAAATATCCGAGAGCTCACTAACTAATAGCGATAATATAGGTGGTTAGGCTTATTGAATTTATTCAGAACGAAATGGTTTTTGATAGACAGAGCTTTGTAATTTAAGTTTTTTTTAAATATTACTCACACAAAAATGAACAGTGAAAGCTATTTGCGTTCAGTTTCCTTAAGCGCTCTAGCTAAGCATTTATTTTTTTGCATGAAACAGATTTATAACGCTGTCTAAGTGAGTAAGAAGATTAACATGATTTATTAGGAAAATGATGTTTTAGGAAGCGAATTATAAATCTAAGCCATTAAAAACAAGAAAGACAGCAACGAAATTAACTGGAAATATCCTCCATAAAAGTTTTAGGAAATAAATCGTTTCACACGAGTTTGATAAGAGTTGTTGCAATCACGTCTAAATTAGAATTTGTATATTAACATCATAGAATTACTGCGACTAATGTGTTGCTATTAAAAAGCTAGAATAAAATACGATATGTTGATGTTAACATCCCTTTGATATCGTTACACTTTAGCTTTGATGCTGTGAAATAAAATGTAACGTCTGACGCTGAGTTCAGTAATTGCAATAACCTTTTAATGTTTTGAGAAATTAAAGAATAACTGTAACTAAAATTATACAGATGTACAGAAAGCTTTTAGATTATAATTTACGGATTATAAGAATATTAAAAAAAAACATACGACTGAAATGTTGTATTGAAATATGTTTGTTCTTTGAAGTTAGCGACTTAAAATTTGAAGGGTGTGTTGGTCATGTCTAGATGTGTACTAAAAAGGGTTTTAAACTATCATCCCAGGGTGTAACAAAAGGTGAAAACGATCGAATAAAACATTTTTTCTTCATTTATTGATTTAAAAATTTAATTTGGGAGACTGCTATCAAAGTAAAAAATACTCACTCACACTCAAATACAATATTTTGTTGACCTTAGAAGAGTGAAATTGGGCATGAAAAATTGTATGGCAATTTTATTGTTTTTGAAGTTATAAATTATTATTATTTGGGATAGCTTAAAAATGCTGTTATATATTTTTTTTTGATAAGGGTTTATGGGTTGAAACATTAAATAGACAGTTCTTTGTTTTTTGAAGTTATAGTTGAGAAAAGTTATATTTTATGCTTCAACCAATATAAAAAATTGCCGTTTTTAATTTTTTTTACAGGAATATCTATAGGGTTATAATATAGTAAGTATAAAACAATGTAGAAAACCTTTTTTTAGTTATTGCAGTGAAAAAGTTTATTTATTTGGGCACTGTATATTTTTGGACGAGTATACCTTTAGTTATGTGAAATGGAGGATTGTATAAATGGGGCAATAGAAATAGTATAAGTATGGTAATAGTAATAGTATGGAAAATAATTATTCTTAACATATACCGGGAAATACAAACACATACACAAACACACGTATGTATCAATGTACTTATCACGAACAGGTTCTGCATAATTGTTTCTCGCATGGACAATTTTATGTTGCATACTCTTGAGTAGATAAGTAGGTACACCATTTTCACGAATTAGTTTAGTAGCTGGAATAGATATAAAAAAAATAACGATTTGCACCTCCCATAGCGTCTCTTAAATATGTAAATAACATAAAGTGTCTGTGGGGAAACCGATATCCACGCACGCGAAGCCGTGGGCAAAAGCTAGTAGAGTTAATAAAATCCAGTGATAGAGCGACCGACTTGAACAATTACTTCGTTCATCGAGCTTTTTCCCAATATTGAGGTCTGCAAGCTTAATCAATTGTGACTGAATAATTAGTATTTTAAATGGAGCGACTCATCTGGCATTCACAAATGAATTACTAGATAATCCCGATAATAGTTGATGATTAGACTAACAGTCAGATTACTTAGCCTTTTATTATACATGGTCATTGTCAGGCATATTTGTACAATAATTAGACTTGCCATACGAGTATTGTACCTACTCTTTAGACAAGGAAAGATCGATGTGAAAACAGTCACCTATCCAGAGGCAGACTGCCGTTAGCGTAGCATAAACTGCTAGATATATAAATCAAAGTTCTATTTACTTAGCTAAAAGCCTTTGCGATATTGGCAGATAATTCTTGCTTACGTCGAGATTTACCGAGAGTATGCCATGCACCACTTGTGTACATAGGTAGTCAGATGTGAGGGCGTCACACTCTCAATATGCAGATAGTATTGAATTACGAAAATGACTAGCAATCTAGGTAAATTACTTTTACTTCAGCGATGAGCACAAAATCACCCGAACCGACCTACTTTTTGTAGATCAGTAGATAGACCTGCTTGGTTAGTTAAAATGTTTTTATGAGTCTCAGACATTTATCCATTGTGTTCAGAAGTTCTACTATAAATTTGCGTGTGTTTTTCTCACCGGCTGTCGACAAAAAATATTTGTATGTAAGAATGAACAGTCTACACTGAGAACTAAATTTTCTTATGCAAATAAGAGCTGTCACCGTGAGGCAAACGCATGGTGACTTCCCTGTTGTCTCATGTTAGATGTTCAGATAAAAACACAAGATTTTATCGTCACCTGTATTTTTTATTGACAATTTCACAATTCGTTAAAATTTCATGTTCTAGTAGTACTATACCATACACGTATGCTTGGCGCGTGACTCTTAAATTATGAAGATTGAGTGTATACTCCAACGCTTCGTGTATAATACAGGAATGCTACATTTTTACATGATATTATTTATGCTTCGTAACAACGAGAAACTTGTGTGCGGTTTTATGCTTCCAGTATTGGCAAACCAAGTTGAAGTTGAAATGCCTGTTTAACTTTGTGAATTTTGGAGTTCCAATTATACGTCTGTTAAATTAGTTTACATCTATAAAGTCATAGAAGTCTTTTAACACCACTCTAAAAATGTTTTATTTATTTTTATAAAAACCATTTCATCTTCTTCACGACACGAGTGCAATAGCGTTTATCGGCTAACCTAGCACTATTAACTCCCAGCTCTTAAGTGATTTACTGAACTGGCAACCAACCACCCTAACGCTCTAATGAGGCTATCGTTAAAATAATGGCAACGAATCGTTAAGTTTCCAGACGTCTAACTACTTCTTAATATCCGTTTGTGGTCTGGGCACTAAAAGTCACAACTTCAACCAGATATACTTTTGCAAGAAGAGTTGTATGTAGGTCACATTCAGGTATATCATTGACAGTTTTAAAGAAGGTAAATAAATTTCTAGCAATATGATGATGTTGAAAAAAATAAATTTAAAAAAAAACCTGTGGCACTCGTGGACTGCCGCGGTAAAGCTATTGCATAGCATTTTTTCTTAACTTATGCGATTATAATTATTTATTTATTTTTTACTAGCTGACCTGTTAGGCGAACTTCGTTCCGCCTAACAGTCGACCAACATTACTTTATTTTTCTAAAATAAAAGAATTTTCTAACATAAACGTAGCCTTAGTTACTCCTTATTACATCAGCTATCTGCCAATAAAAGTCCAGTCAAAATCGGTCCAGCCATTTCAGAGATTAGCCAGAACAAACAGACAGACAGACAGATAAAAATTGTAAAAAATCTTATTTTGGTGTATATGTACCGTATTACACATGTAGTTAAAAAAAACAGTTATTTCAATATTACAAATAGACACTCCAATTTTATTATATGTATAAACTAGCTGACCCGGTCAACTGCGTTCCGCCTAACAGTCGATAAACATTACTTTATTTTTCTAAAATAAAAGAATTTTACTAAAATAAACGTAGCCTAAGTTACTCCTTATTACATTAACTACCTGCCAATAAAAGTCCCGTCAAAATCAGTCCAGCCATTTCAGAGATTAGCCGGAACAAACAGACAGACAAAAATTGTAAAAAATGCCGATATGAAAACAATTTTTTTCTTTTATTGAAAAATGAGAAGTTAATATCGTTTAAAATATTTTTATTATCTTACAATACATGTGAGTTATTTAGGAATTTTTATCATCCTACTAAGTATTTTTACTCAGAAAAAGAATAAAACTGGGACATTACATTACATTGATGCATTATTACAAATTATTAAAATCTTAGTTTTATTTCTATAGTTCTACCAGATAGTATCCTGAGAAATAAATTTTATGGTAGGCGGAGTGGGAGGTGTTAGTTAGGTTTTATTTTCGTTACGGAATTTCTTGATTCGGTGGTCGCGCTCAAAGCCCGCGATAAAAGCTATGCAATAGGTTAAAACTCATTAAAAATTGGACCTTAGTGTGGCATTAGCACGAGTGTGAGTCTTCACTATTAAGTACTTAATTAATTATCCAGATACTACTATAGGTGTTCATGAAATGCACTATAGGTAAACCTACAATACGTCCTGATGCAGATGTAGTCCACCCAGAACACCCGTCTGAAGAGCACGTGGGCGAATAGCATCTAGCCTAGTCCACGTTCAAACTTCAAAAAACAACTTAAGCTGTGGTTGTCGGAAAAATGTTTTACACAATCAATGATGTTCTACAGGAATAGCATTATTACTGTAGGTGATTGTAACTGTAAAGATGAGTTAGTTAGAGTTATACTTATTGTGTATTTACATGCTAGTTTATTATAGCTAAATGTGTATTGTTCCTATTATTCCATTTATTTCATCTTCTCTCTCTAAATTAAAACGTAAAGCAAAAACGTTGTACCCCTTTATATAAAAATTGCGCGGACGGAGGAGTGTGAAATTTGGCACACTTTTATAGTTTATATAGAAAAAGAGTGCAGACTGCTAATATTTTTTAAAAATTAGGCATAAAAATAAAAAAAATAATAAATTACGCTAGAATTTCGAGCACTATGCGACCACTAGTTTATATAGATAGATGAGAGTTTAGTGTTAACTGGCTTAAATTTTTGCATAATATACAACTCATTAAACACTTTCAACTCCTTCGGATTGTATATCTGTTATATTGTTATTGCAAATGTACCATTTTGAGAGAAATAAATAAAAAAATTGATTGATTTGATTGACTTATTTAAAACGTGAATTTATTTTGCTGTACGTTTAAACCTAGTTAGTTTTTTAGGTATGTTGCTATGTACTGTTTTGTATATATCTTTGCCCACTTGGTATTAAGTAGATAGTAAAGACTTTCCCGGCATTACACTCTCGCTACGTTTGCTTTGAAATTCTATATTTACTCCCAATGCGAGCGTGAGTGGTAGTGGAGGCCACCATACCAGCAGTTTGGGACAATGGCTTCTGATATAGTGGCCGCCACTTCTAGATTTCACTGACTGCAAAAAAAAAACGAAAGGAAGCTAAATGTAGCGGCATACAGAATGCATTATTAAAGTAACAGTCATTGAATGATGACAGATACATAAAAGATTTGAGAAAAAGGTTCAATATATAAATCATAGCCTCTATAAACTCGTAAAAGTAACATCAAACCAAAGCGGTTTTATTACTGGAGTGAGTACCATTGATGCATTATATTCTGTAAAAGTACTAACGGATAAAGCGTTCCAAAAAGATTTCATAGAATTAACGAAGGCTTTTGTTTTGATAGCGCAGAAACATACGGGGTAAGCACTCAGTGCTCAGCTAATACCAGAATAATGTATAAGTGTCATGCAAGGTACGCGTAAAACGTAAATACTTAAATGGTTTAAACGGTTGGGATTAGTGCCAACCTCGAAGTGATTGTCTGTGTCTATCAGGCTTTATGTTGAGTCTACTTTTTTTAACGTTCTTATGAAAAGCATAACGTTCTCACTAAAGATATTCAAAAATGCCATTAACGTAGCAGTTCTGACTATTAAGCTCTTACAGAAAATTAAAAGCAATTTTGAAATAAAAACGCAATGAAATGTTTATTAATACATATCTAATAATATACTAAATTTTAAATGTATATAAAATGTAAAAACATCGAGATTTTTTACTATTTTTTAATCTGCCAAGTAAAGCGATCGATCACAATGGTCAAAATAGATAGATATTATTTTTAGCAACCGTTCCGGCTGACCAATTTAAGGCAGAAATGAGTCCTGTCAATCACACATTCCCCCCATTATGTGGTTCATAGCAAGTGTTTACGACTGTTTACATTGAAAAAAAAAAACGAAATATACCTAGAGAGACTAAAATCCTATTCCAATACGTTTAGGTAAGGAGAAAGAGCGTCAAATTTAAATAGTTCCTGGGTAAGTCTTGCAATTCAATTGAAGAACACAATGCATTCGAAACTCCATTTTGTCTGGCTGCACACATCGATTTATTTTTAAAGTGAGAATAAATTAGCTAATCTTCTATAGCGCTTTTTCGTCGATTGAATAATACGACTTTTAAATGAAAGATTTTTAAAGGCTTTCAACGTTTTTCTTTTGTATAGTCACAAACGTCTAGTTTTCATTCTGCAAAAAACTAGGATTTATACTTCAGCTTGATTTTTTTAGTCAGTCTCAGATCTGACACTACCTAAGTCATGAAGATCTTCTATTAAAAAGTTCCATTAACAAACCTTTCTTAATTTTAAGTATGTACGTACATTATAATTGTTTGTTTTATTCCTCACTTTATAAGCAAACATCGTTTATTTCTGACCCATTTAACCTAAACAATCGTAAAACTTGTAGGTGTATCTTTCATACTGACTCTCGAAATGTTTTATTGGTGCCAAAGTGACTCCACCTCGCCTGATGGTAAGCAGTCAGTTCAATCCAGAAGTGGTGGCCACCATACCAAAAGCCATCGTCTTAAACTGCTGGTATGGTGGCCTCCACTATGGCGGCTGGGAATGGGGTTAGGGGAAGGGAATGACTGAGGTGAGGAAAGAGGAAAGGGGAGAAATCGGGCCTCCGCCGGCGCTCTCACTCGCCGAACGAAACGCAGTAGTATGGATACTACTACTCTTACGTTGATCTTCTATGAGAGGGTAGTACTTCCCCGGACGATCCGACCCATTCATGCTGAATCCAGCGTGAATCCACTACCGTAAATTTAGTTATACATATATCTGCTGTACCTATAGGGGTAATTTGTGTAAGTGCAAAAAGTGCACAGCATGGCCACAAAATGTTAACAATTTTCTTATGATACTGGTAGAGTTTTTAATCGTAATGACACTAGGCATTTAAATGGTGCTTCCGAGTTTCAAGTTTTAAGCGCGACCACTACTCAACCAAAACGTTGAGACAGAGTTTGGACTATTATGTTATCGTATATTTAAAAAAAAAACCTGTGGCATTCGGGGACTGCCGCGGTAAAGCTATTGCATAGCATTTTTTATCAACTTATGCAATTATAATTATTTATTTATTTTTTATTTTTTAGTATTTTTTTTCTTTGATATTAATTTAAGTTTTTTCTTTGATTTAATTCAAGTTACACTTTTTGAGCGTGGTGACCGATAAGACAACAATTTTTTTTAAGTTAATATCATAAATATAAGTGTTTTTACTCCGAAAAAGAATAAAACTGGGACATTAGCGCCACTAGTGTTTATCCTGAGAAATAATTTTTTCATGGTAGGCGGAGTGGGAGGTGTTAGGTTTTATTTTCGTTACAGAATTTCTTGATTCGGTCGCCGCGCTCAAAGCCCGCGACAAAAGCTATGCAATAGCTTAAAAATCCATTAAACGTGGCTACGTTTATAAAAAAGAAATATGCAGTTTTAGGTACCTAAAAGGGTATGACGAATAAAGACTTGTGACATTCACAACTTAACGTTCTTTACCGCTTTTATTTATAAGGAAGGAGATTGAGATAATTAAGTATTATTACTTAATATTCTATTTAAAATTCAAAATATTTCTTAATTATAGGCCGTAATGTGTTTAAAATTACGCTCGGTGTTCACTTGAATAGGAAGAAAATCTTTGTAGCTTATTATCCGTGCTCGTCAATTTCAATTAGCACTGTGTTATTCTTGTAATTGTATTGAGAAATAATAATATCATTTGTTGCTCTGCCTTGATTTACAGTGCCAGTAATAAATCTGTGAAAGATTAAAATGACTAAGACCTCAATGCAAAGCTACAATTAGGCATCATTAGCAGAGACGATCTTTATATAATATCAGTGGTAACAAGAAAGGATTCCCCGGCAATTTCTACGGGAGACGCTGAAATTTGTGTGAAACGAAACAATGACAGATTTTTTTTATACAATTTGGTGGCAAACAAGCATACGGGCCCACCTGATGGTAAGTGATAACCGTAACCAATAGAGATGGCTGTGTTTGCCAAGCATCGCAAGTAATAATGCTTAGAAAACACAACCAAGCCGTTGCCGACCACGGAGAAGGGGAAGAGGACCGAGGGGGTATTTAGGCTGCCAGCGCTCTCACTCACCGAGTGAAACACATTAGCATGAAAACTAATAATCTTACGTCAATCTTTTACTTCCCTGGTCGATCCAGCCCATTCATGCTGAAACCAGCGTGGAGCCACTACCGCATAATACGACTCTTATAAGCCAGGATTGGCAGCGATGCGATGAAACTCTTACAAATGCCATTTAAATAAAACTTTGTCTTTTAGACGCCACAACTTACAACATAATAACAAATGTAATGGAGGCGAAAGAAAAATAAATATGTACCTCCTTGGTAAAAGAGAATACTAAAAATCTGAATAGTTGGATCATATTACATATTATTATAATTGAACAAAAATTATAAGACGACGAAGTTGCAAGCAAAAGCAAGTCGTATATATCTTTATACCCGTTGTAAGGTTATGCTCAAGGACCTAAGATAATATCGAATTAACATACGGTTATATACGAGATATCTCATCTCCGCTTTGTCGCATTCCAACCTTCTTAGTCCGTACATAAGTCAAGATTAAGAGCCTGTTTGTCCGCAACATGGGTGTTTGCCAACTTTCCATGTAAATAACAGTGGGTTCTGAAACATAACGAAACTAGTCGCGTCAGGGCGGCATATAAAGAGAGCAAATAGTAGCTTTGTTGTAATTTTACTCCAGTAAAAAGTAAACACGAGCCACGAGCATAGGTAATGATTAAGCGGTACACGTGCAGTTTTATTTACGAACAAAGTATACTATGTATAAACATAGTATACTTTGTTAAAATAGTATATTTGTTTGTATAAATATAGTATAATAATAATATTATATATAGATATAATAATGTGGGATGATGAAATCAACATACTTAATACTTCTGAAGGCTGTCAAACGAGGTGGCTAATATTAATTACAGGAAGTAAAGACTATTTATTGATAGCGTGACTTTTTAAAAGTGTACGCAATTTTAATATTTATTGTCTAAATTGTTAATTAGCTTATATCACATCATATAAACGAAAAGTAACTAGAAGCCTATAATCCTATAATTGTTGAAAAATGTTTACGAAAAGGGAGGAGATAATGCGAGTATAATATTCCAAACATTTATGATAAGTATCTACCGTATTAATCACGTATAATCTCTATTTAGTGTAAACAAAATTCGTTGTTTTTCCTGCCTGTTTCTCTTTTAATTTCTTCTAAATAATGCAACGGCTCTTGTAACGGTTTGCAGTATTGTTTATGACCATTTCTTCCGAAAAGTTTTTTTTTTTGTATTAGCCTACCAAAGTGACTCCACCCCACCTGATGGTAAGCAGTCACTTCAATCCAGAAGTGTTGGCCACCATACCAAAAGCCATTGTCCTAAAGTACTGGTATGGTGGCCTCTACTATGGCGGCTGGGAATGGGATTAAGGGAAGGGAATGAGGGAGGTGAGGAAAGAGGAAAAGGGGGCAATTGGGCCTCTGGCGCTCTCACTCACCGAACGAAACGCAGTAGTACGGATCGATCTTCTATGAGAGTGAGAAGAGAGAGAGGGGAAGTACTACTACTTCCCCGGACGATTCGACCCATTCATGCTAAAACCAGCGTGGATCTACTACCATATGACTGACTACCTGATATTATATAGGAAAAAAAAAAACAAATTTCAATGATTTGTAATCATGTCGAAAAAGCATAAAAGTAACCATTTGTAAAGAAGGGCCGGGTCGCTAGTGATAATATTACTTACATAGCTATAACATGCTAAAATCGAACTAAAAAATTGTGTTCGAAAATTTTACAAAAATATTGTACCTACTTAAATTAATGAAGTCATCCAAGTTAATTAATTTAACACTTATAAACGTCAAAATTACCTAATATCAGCCAAGTAAATACATGACTACAATCAAAACTAATTTTTAACCGACTTTAAATAAAAGAGGAGGTTTCTCGATTCGACCGTATGTTATTAATTTTTTTTAAATGTGTGTTTCTTCGTTATTTATGAACTGACGTTGATGATTCTTTTTTTTAGAAAAGAGATATCCCAAGGCTAGTACTATGATAAGGAAACCAGGATCTGATGATAACATCCCAGAGAAATCGAGGTGAACCTTCGAAAATCGTAGTGGCGACTAGTGCATTTGGTATTTTTTTTCATTAAGTATTTAAAGGCACTACTATTTAGTGAAGGTTTGGAGTTGATCTGATGATGGAGCCGAAAGACAGTCGAGGGATCTCCTCAACGATTTACAGCAACTATTTATTGTTTTTACTTAATTCATTTCTAATGATGATACCTTTACCCCAATATAGGTTATAAGAGCCATTACAGGTGACCATAGACAGTCGAGGGAATTCCTCAACAGCAGTCATGTCGGGCTTACTTCATACGGTTCAATATGCCAAAATGTTTAGTACATACAAAAATAATACCTAAGTAAGATTTAGGTCTACCCGTCACTAAAAATCGTAAAATACAATATTTTTAATAAAAAGAAACCGACTTCAAACAGGAAGAAAACTAAAAAGTTAAAAATTAAATTTACTTTGCACAAAGTAATTTGTATTTTGATCTAGTTAATCAGAAATTATTAAATAAGTATTTTATAATTTTGAAGTTGGTGCCAAATAAATACTATAGGAATCTTAGTACAATAGCAAATTAAGATTGATAATACCTATACCTATTTAATGATTTACTTGGCACCAACTTCAATATTATAAAATACTTTTTTAATCGTTTCTGAATAACTAAATCAAAATACAAATTACTTTGTGCTAAGTAAATTTATTTTTACTTTTGTAGTTTCTTTCCTGTTATTTAAGTAAACTTTGCAAGAATCTTTGAAAATAACAGCTACAAATGAATAATTCATAAACCTCTCAAAGAAGTAATATAATACGTATAATAAGTACATTATATTATTATATCGTTGTTTCGGATATCTCTATGGATAGCTATAGTAAAATTTGAGAAACACGACTTTGTGCTTCAATTGCCCTGGGGCAAGCGCCCTACTTGTATCTTTAATACGAACGCTGTGTTTATTATTTAACTTACTTGATTTAAAACTTAGTTTGTTTTTAACTAACCTGAGTACAATAATACTTATAAATTATTACCCCATCTTTGTGAAATACATAATTGCTATAAATGTTCCAATGAATTCAGGGTACTATATCTCTGCTCTACTAGTGAAGGCTGTTGTTATATTATTATCGTATAAGAACCTAACGAGATAAAAAAGTATCATAATCACGCCTTTTCTTTGCTGGCTGGGCTGCATAACATTCGGATTTTGCCAGTTATGTTGATTTCCATGTATCGGGAGACAAGGTTGTTGCCATTTACTGGCCTTTACTATTCACACTGAAACGTGTAATAATAAAGTATTCTTCGACTAATCAATAGTACATTCATTTTTAAATTTGATCGTTTAAAAACCTTTTATAAGGGCAGTAAGAACTAAAGAGCAATAACTACTTGATAAAAACAATCTACCAAACCCTTTAAAGCATTTTAAGTTTCTAATATTGAGATTGTATAATTGATTGATTGATTGATTGATTTGATGATTGGATGATTGGATGCGGAAGGCAGAGGACCACGTGTTGTGGCGCAGATTGAGAGAGGCCTATGTCCAGCAGTGGACTATTGCATATTATATATGCGATAGGCTGATTTGATGAATTTTGAGATAGGATATTGGTAAATCTACATAATATATCCAATGTGTAACATGTGTAATGAAATTTAATCGCCACGAGTTCTATGAAAAAGTAATTGCAACCTATTCAACCAATCTGTCTCCAGCTATACCAGCGTGTTTATCAAAAGTTCAAAAATGTTTTTACCTTCTGAGAAATTGCACATATATCTTTTTAGAGTCAATGTAATTACATGTAGTGTAGGTATATAGATTGGCGAACTATTCCTACTATTAGAGTTGATGTTCAGTCTTAGCCGGCAGCCGATTCTAGTTTGACAGGAAGCAATTGTGAACTTTAATGACATAATTACTGAAGAACACGATGCTTAAACCAGTACTTAGTCATCTAAGATTGCGGTATATAATTATGTAAAGACAGTCGTATGGACAAACTTCTATCTCTCAAAACATGATAGTGAATAAAGTACATAATTTTAATCAGTGGTGGATTTACTAGCAGGCTGAGTAGTTTGGAGCCTTGGACGGCAGATTTTAGAGGGCGGAAAATATGGCCCAAAATTTTATTTTGTATTACAGAAATGAAAAAAAAAGGATTATTATTATATTCACAGATAAACGAGCTTTTAACAATTTATTAAAAATTACAATATTTTCGTAATATACGGTATAGTAGGTACTGTACTTTAACGTAAAAATAAATACTCTAACGTCTGTATAAGAAAAACTACTAAACGCATTGTAAAATTTACTTTAGTAATTATGAATTTTAAAATATTTTAATAGCGTTAAAATATTACAATTTAAATTAATTATACGTAATTTTTACCCTTTTTATATCAGAAATTTCAATAGCCTATTGGCGGCAAATGTGTCAGTCAATCCGCCACTGATTCTAATAGAGATGTTACAAAAGGCCCATAATAATATTTTGAGAGATGACTAAATAATGCTTTATTAAGTCGTTGTTGGTTAAAGTCTGTCCGAATAAATACAATATTACAGGAAACAATTAAGTGAAACTGCCTTTAATCTTCACAATTGTTTACGTTGGCTCACTGAGTAATGAATTAACCCAAATGGTGTCCAAATCCCTTTGTACTACGGTGTAGCATCGTTTAGATTTATTGGCATCTCAAACTACCTTTAGTACAAATTAAGTACTTTGTACCAATATTATACAAACATACATAATTTTTATAACAATACACAGTCATGTGTACATATTATTATGAAAATTATGTATTACATTTATTATCATATTCAATTTATAGCGTTAGGGTGTTAGTCGCAAAAACTCAGTAAGTCATTTTTTGTCTTAAAATTTGAGACAACAACATATTATGTGAAGTGAATTTTGCGTGTCAGTTATAATGTTAAATCATCCCAATTTCGTACGTATGTCTTCAAATAAGCTTGACCACTTATGTGAAAGAGAAGAAGAGATCATTAAATCATATAAAAACAATGTAGGTAATCTGTAGAATGTTTTTATTCCCACCTATTATTTACTCACCAGTTCGTGTGCCGGGCACGTATGGCAAAAATGCCTTTTATTGCGATAGACCATTGAATTATGACCCCGATTCATAGAACGCAGGCTATTTGTGCGTCTGCGTATGTATTTTTGCATTATCCATCCAGAAATCTTTGTTTCAGATAATCTAAATGGCAGCTTACTAATAAGAGGTTGCTACCAAAAACGTAACAATAAATTTTACACGTGTCTATTAAAAGTCCTGGAGGTCGATTTATTTATTCATCATTTCATTACACCTAAAGTCATGACAAACTATGAAGGTGTACCGCTAATATCATTAACATTGTGTGTCGAATCCCAGCTACGCGAAGTGATAGGCCTAAGTTAGTTACGGAATGATAGAGGCATTTAAGCACTATTCATCAAAATAATATTCAGTTATATAACTAAACATCTCGTATGTACACTACGTCATATCATTGAAATTCAAAATATTTTCAAATGAAAAAGCCAGAGATGTTAAACTAGACATATTTGTTCCATTTTTAAAAGCATACAAGAAACTCTCACGACTTATTTAAATATTTGAATTCATGTAAAGAGAACTATTTAAATGGATGAAGCTCGTGAAGAGGCGACGACGAACGCAGACGTTGGCACTCGATTCGAGCCTCATAAGTGAACGATGTCGAGGCGGCGACGTAATGTGGTTTTTACAGTTATATATAGACAACATTCTATGTACATAATTATTATCAAAGATTATATTATTCAACTCAGACATGCAACGGTGTTATAAAGCTTTTAAAGCGATAGTTCGTCGAAGCAACATTGAGCCACTTGCCTCGAGGGCGACCACTTTTGAATATGCATGACAAGTCCCGAGCCTAACGGGTGCCCATAAAGACCTACTCGAGTGGAATCAATTGCTTACTCACACTGAATGTCCATATAATGAAAATTCACTAGAACAAAGTTGTATTACACAAAGTGAAATAATTTCTCGGACTGTTCTAAGCGTTACCTACATTTTATGTTATAGGTACCTACATGTTGATGTCTGAACATTCGTATGTAGATGTATAAGTACATCTGAATGTTACGATAATTGTCCCCTTTGTTTGTATTTATCTTTAGTGTAATAATATTATTAATTTAGTTAGTAAATACATTTATTTATTTAGTTGAAAGCCAATGTTCTCACTGTATTTACACGGCATAAGATAAACATTGAAAATGCATTAGTTGTGCACTTACACAAACAAAAATGTGAAGTCATGTTATTTTAGACAACCTTTGAATTTTATACTTGAAAAATAGTAAGAACCCTAAAAGTGGAAGTACTCAGTAAATAGACCAGTTATTTTACCGTAAAAATTATAAAGGTAAACGCTTCCATTTTCGTTGATGCCCTGAGCTCAATTCAGTTAGAACTGTCCATATAAAAGCATCTCGGATTTATTCCCACGCACTGGAATGTCTAGCGGTTCGTGCTCACTCGGACAAAAGCAATTTTTGTTAAGAGGTTATTTAGAGGCTTGCAATGTGAATCAGTCGGTTGCGACAAAATGACAAAGTTTTCTGTAATTAAACACAAGTTCTTAACTAGGTAATTTATTCTAATGAACAACTTCTGATAGTATCTGTAAAACAAACTTTTTCTCATCCCTGAAATATTCAATGAAGTTGTGAGACTAAGGCAGATAGCAACCGTGGCATGTGTGAAAGCAGGTTTTTTGTTCAAAAAGAGTGCTCGTGGCTGAGCACAATACACCTGTAACTTGTGACGTGACTGGCCACCTAGCTGGTATTGTTTCAATGTATCCAAAGTTTTGTACAAACACCGAAAATAAATAAATTTTCCTTGACGTTTTATTTTATTTGGAAATTCTTATCTCAGAAAATGTGATTGAATAAAAGAAGTATTTTGTTTCATAACCCCAGAGAGTGACCATTATTCAGTTATAACAAAGTAAGGAACCTAGACGAATTATGTAAGCCCTTTTCAGTAATGAAATTCTTCTGGTGATTGTTTGACCGTCTTATCTCGCTTCAAATGCTATTGAATAACAAAGAATGATGAAACAATCAATCTACATTATTCAGAGTCGCATAATACAAACTAACGAGAAAAGGACCTTGTCCTAAAATAATAGGGTTGTAACTTATCTGCTTATTTATTTTCATATAAAATGACAAGCGCTATTTCGCAGAGGAATGTACCCAGAATGAAAACAATATTAGTTTTATATATAAAAACGTGGATGGACACACAAAGTCTTATCTCGTGTAGAAAATAATCGAAAACTTAATCTACCTTCAGTCACATACAATGTTCCAATGATAAATCGGAGATAAAGATTTAACATAATATTTTTTTTTATTTTATAAAATATCACGAGCAATTTGTTTTAAAGTACACATTTGTAATAATTAAAATAGATGATGCCTATAGCAAGGTATAAAATATTTATACAGAATGATCAGTATTCAACGAGCTGGATAATCCCCGTCTCCTTATTTCCATAATCACAACGGCTGCTTTCCCTTTACCCTCCTAACAATCTTGACTCATAATACCGACTTATAGTAGTTACTCCAAATATACCTCTAATCGTGTAAAATATACTTTAAACAAGCTTACGTAGCTACGTACGGTTCATAATGACGTGTAATTGTAAACGATAATATTAGTTTATTTAATTTGTTTTTCATCAAAATTTTACGTTGGTTTTAGAATATCCATTCTAAAACCAACGTAAAATTTTGAGGAAAACTTTTAGTTTTACACTCTGACAGAATAAAGGCGTAAAGTAATATTTATTTATTTATTATATACTTTATTGTAGACCATTTATAGTACAAAAAATAGTCATCTTACAGTAGACAGTACAATGGGCGGCCTTATCGCGATATAAGTATAACTATTACATTTCGTTCGATGATAACGCCCAATTAAAACCTCAGTCTCTTTTTTTCATACATATCTCCCTCACTCCCTTCTCCATTCGTAGTTAGCAACGACATGGTTGTATTTTCTTAGCATTGTATTTCCAAAAAACACAAGTGTTACTGAAGGTAATAAGAAAATGACATGCATAACCTAAAGTAACTGTGCAATACAATAAAGTTTAACCTTTTTAGATTGCTTCACTGAGGCAAATGGATCAATTTGACCCGCTATAACAATTGTAATTAAAAATACCAACTTCTAAAATACCCACACGATATTCGATTGCCAAGCTTAAACAAATTTCGGGATCGAGACTGTGCTCCAATTGTATTACAATGTTGGTTCACGATTGACAGACTTTCCATTAGAGGTTTGAACAGAAAAATCGCATACGTAAATACGGTTTTACTTAACCTTAATTTGATTCACAGTGTAGAGAGACGTTAAGTACAGCAGAAAATTAAATTGCTTCGAATTTGTGCTCTCTGATTTTTATGGCCAATGCCGTGAGCAAGCAGGAAGGGTATCAAAAGTCACATTCCTATGAAGCCTATTCGGCTGTGTACAATAATAAAACTAAGATAGTACCGCTGTGTACACAAGCATTACAGAAACAATCTAAGAAAACACAAACAACAAGCCGTTGCCGTAAAGGAAATAGTGGAGGAGGAGAGAACCCAGATGATAAAGATAAAAATGTATAAGATAAATCTCGCTGTTACTCTATTTCTTTAAGATTAATAACGCTGAATCATAATTTTAGCAAATATTACCTTTTCAGTAAGATACTTGAAATTGCTTAAAAACTTACACTAAACAATGTGTAAAGTATATTCAGGTATTTCAAATGTACTATATTTTGGTTAAATTAATTTAATATGCTTATATGGTATCATTCCAGTAAATTGTACGATATTCAACCCTGTGGCAGCTCGTAAATATTATTCCTTGGTAATTGGAATATTTTTGCTCAAACAAATACTGTTACAGTTTGATAAATGATTTTTTTCAACAGATTTCGCCTATCGTTTTGCCTCCGGTTTTTTTTCCAACTATATCGGAATCAACTAACTGTATTGTTTTTTTATTACGGCAACATTGACGTGTATGTGTAAGACAATATAGTAGGTACTTAATATTAATGCAAGGAGTGCTGTTCATTTTTAAATCGACAATTAAGACTTATACTAAATTAAAAATAATATTACCACTATACGCGTGGTTAACGTGCGTCGCAGACCTACCGATCTGAGACCTACGGATTTCGACAACCACGTACCTAAAAAACAGAAATTACATTGATATAAAAAAACAAATGAAATACCATGTATTTTTGTTTCAATTTGGACATCTCTAATGATTGACATGAAAATCCTTTGAAAGAAATGATTTCATGAGTTTTTTATAAATTCTACAAATTACTTTTGCAACATTTAGATTTATAAATATAATACCAGCCTGTTTACTGTCCCACTGCAGGGCAAAGGCCTCTTCTTATATAGAGAAGGTATGAGCATTAATCACCACGCTTGCTCAAAGCGGATTGGCAATTTCAGACTTTTAAGTCCAGGTTTCCTCACGATGTTTTCCTTCACTGCCAGTCAGAAATGTCCAAGATAAACTTAGAAAGTACATATTATTTAGATTTAATTATAGTTAATAATAATATCTATATAGTACAGAGACATTACGAGCTTATATTGAATTAAGTCATACAGCTGAAGTGCCGTCTGCTGTCAGCAAGATAATTATTTTTTTAGTGGCAGTTAATTTTCATAAGGCGGTATGAAAGAAAAAAAATATTACTCCGAATTGAAGAAAAATTATCCGACAACAGACAAATTATTACGCGAATGAGATATAAAGTGGAACTGGTTGGCAATTGAATACAAGGTTTTCACTTGGCAACAAAATGTTTTCATATTAATAAATTAGAACGGATGATTCGGGAATATCAAATAGGACAGCGTGTTATTAAAATATGAAGTACAGAGACTGCCTTTTTATATTGTTATTTTATTGAATAACAATATGTTCTCAGAAATAATACAATAATTCAATCAGTTGTCGTTTTATATTTCGATATTATTATTTTTATAAGTGAGTTACTTGTATTTTTAAAGACATCTGTTTCTGGAAATTTACTCCTATCCCAGACAAATGAGAGATGACTAAATATTTATAACTTAGTTATCTGCAAGAATACTTTCGACTCTAATGTGTTGATATACTCGTATGTATTTGTAGAAATTTCCTTTACGGGTCCATCAATTCACAGCATTATATAGTACGCAAATAAACCATCGCTAACTATAAGCTCGTAGTTAGCGATGGTTTATTTATACTAAAGGCAAATAATTTTACAAATATCCCTAGATACACTATTTCCATCAAAATGTTAATAGATTCCGCTCGTATTCGGTTCAGTTCAAATATTAAACAAGTTAAATACATTGTTGTAACACGCAACATTCTAAATTGTGTGTGCGTTTTTTGTGGTGCCTATATGTATATCTTCTTAAGGTTCCGTACCTTAAAAGGAAAAAGCGGAACCCTTATAGGATCACTTTGTTGTCTGTCTGTCTGTCTATCTGTCAAGACCCTTTATCATGGAATTGCGTGGAGCTATCGAGTTGAAATTATAACGATATACTCAAGTCTACTGTCTCTTGAAGCTGTGAAAATTCATACTTCTAAGTTAACGTAAAAATACGGCCGTTTATGTCGCAGAAAACGTATATTTTGACACTCTTAAGGGAATCAAAATTTATAGGGTATTTTCCGTTGACCCAAAACTATGAAATTTGGCAAGTAATACCATCTTATACTACAATTATAGGGTAAATCTGTTCATTTGAAATCATTTGTAATTAAATCAATAAAAACAGGGTCTTTTTGCTAAGAACGGCAGTCTACATTTTGAATTGAGTTAACCTTGTCAGCTGGGTATGAAATGGCTTCATTGGCACAAGCATAAAGAGATTATTAATTATGTTTATGATGTATAGTTTTCGATTTATGACGAAAAATACAAAAAACTTCTATTTATAAGTATATTATGTAGGTACTTAATAATTAACTAACTAATATGTACGGAAGCCTTGCTGGCTATATATTATTTTGTATAGTAGTGTTGTCAAGTTACACGACCCATTAGGGGAGGAGGGACTTAATGGAATGATACCCGAAACGAGATAGCCCGTTGTCGTAAATTGACGTTCTACCACAAACTTCCTATGTTCTCAATCTGTAGGTAAAGAATCGTATACATCGATCGACTTTCAGATATATATATTATACAGATATTGCGTCTTGATTTTGTAGTAACTTATATACATATAAGTTGAAGGTCTCGTTTAAGTATCAAAGGTCTTATATACGAAGCTTTTAGTCCTTTTAATGTAGTTGAGTATATTTCAATAGAAAGTGATTTATGTCTGGCTGTATTACAAGTAAATATCTACGGAGTTGACATTTAACATCTTTGTGTGTTGTAGCATTAGCTCTTTAATGGCTCGCGTTGATAGATACCTATAACATTTATTGCTTAGATTCTAAGTTTATTATATACAAAATTGAGTCATAAAACTAATAGCTTCTCTCTGAATTACTTTATCATCTATTGATCAAATTTAAATTGTTGTTAAAATATCAATACTATCACAGAATAAGTAATAGTACCTACCTTGTAATATTCAAATTAGCCCACGGCAATAATTAGGTACTTACATGGTTTACGCCTGATCGAATAGCAAACATTCAAACAGAGCAGCGCTGAAAACATTTTTATTATTATAATGAGCAAGGTGCCTTTTTGTGAAGAGTAACATAAAGATAACGTTTAGATTTACTTTTAAAGCTTACGTTGAGCATTACCGACATATGTTGAAGGAGAACCCCGTAAAATTGGGCTCTATCAAATAAAGCACATATTCCAGGGGTCCAAGTGCTGGTATTAAGAACAGCCCAAGTCATAAAATAAGATAAGGTTAGCAATTAGGGCAACTCGTTACACATCAGATAAAAAGTGCATAAAATAATAGAGTTTGGGTACACATACAAGAAAATAAATTCAGTATATTTTGCATACACCGTACTTGGAATGAATCACTGAAACAGCATAATACTATATAGTTATTATATTAATGTAAGATATTCTACTTCTAACATTATACTTACATTACTTACTATAATATATATATAATTATATATATATATATATATATATATATATATATATATATATATATATATATATATATATATATGTGAAGTAAAATTTAGAACTATTAAACTTTTATTTGGCATCTTACATGTTGTATTTTAGCCAGTAAGTTGAAGTTTCGTCGGAAATGACACCAAGTAAAACTTTGTTTCACTTTTATGTATATTTGTCGGAGCATAGAATAAATTACTGACAGTTTAACGTAGTTTCAAAGAAGATTCGCAAGATTTTAAATTCAAATAATATTTAAGTATTTTGCGAAAAACAAGAGCTCCGTGGCCATGAGGCGGCCGCCTTCTCTGTAGGCAGATTTCCCAAAATTTTCCTTTTAAAATAAACTTTAATAATAATAATTATTATTATTGGATTTGGCTCGCGAGGCTGTCGACATGTGGGATGTGGATTCGGCGATCATTATTCCGATAGTCATATCAGTTAATGGACTGATTCCTATGAGCCTCCATCGACATCTCGCGAGGCTTGCATTAAGTGGCTGGATCGTAGGGCTGATGCAGAAGGCTGTGCTACTTGATACGGCCCGCATTGTGAGGCGGTTCCTATCTCTGGAGACCTGACCACCGTTAGCTTGGTCCTGATATCGGTGGGTCTCCATATTTTTTTATTTTAAATGTATATTTTTTTATTTTTTACATATATTTAAAAATTTATAATAATAAATATAATTTCAGTACATATTCTTTCCGTGAACTATTATTATTTAATCGAAAATGGAAATGTTTGGGTGGTAAACAATTTGAATCAACTTCAAATAATACGACCGAGACGTGCCTCTTTATCCTTTAATCCGGATAACTACCTTTAACTTTTGAGCTTTACAAAATGTTTTCATTTTAAATCGCAAGATATCGCAATAATCATGGACCTTTGGGAATTACCCATTAATTCAGTTAATTGTTGTTTTCTTCTCTTTTGAAAACCTTGTAACTAATTCATGCTAAGACCATTGGTCGTTATTTCTTTTCTGGAAAAGGCTTGCAATGGGTCTTACTAAAGTATGATAATAATTTCTTTTTAGTTACTATGGTAGTGAAGGAATGAGCAGCCAACCTGATGTAAATTAATACCTCGTTCATAAATGCCAGAAGTTCCTCGTTCATAAAGCGCATTTGCATATTTATGTCCATAGTGTCCCCATATATCAAAAAGGTATCAAAAATAAGGCACCCAGTATACTCAACAGCTGAAGACACATAATCTCATTACATAAAGTGCTATCATTTAGTCCAATAGATACAAAGACTGCGGTTTTTTGTAGAGGTGGGTGGAAGTAATTGCTCAATTAGCTGCTCCAATTTGACCTGATTGTATTGTGACTCGAAAAATCATCAAAAATTTGACACTTAAAAGATATTTACTTACCGTCGCTATTAGATTAAATTAATTTATATGTTTGGCAAGATACAGAAACTCTCAAACTAAACCTGGGTATTAATAGAAGTCGTGTTCAGTTGCGAAATTAGTCTTATTCCCAAGAGATATGTCACTGAAGTTTATAATTTGGTTGTAGATGGTAAGGAACTGAATAGTTTGGATTGTAGATATTTCTAAATAAATGTCTAAGATACCTTAATTGTGGTAATAATGAGAGTTTGTGTAGATAGGTATGTGTGGTGGCATATGTATGGAAGGTACCTGACCCTACGATGGTATCTTGGGGTCGAACCTGCTATTATAACGCGATTTGTAATAATAGGTCTGCAAGATAAATGGGTGTGCCTACTCTTTGTAGCATACCTATAATGAATGCGGTTATGTGATGTATTATGTCCGCAGTCGTCTGGTAGGCGAACGATTAGGATAAATTCCAAAGTTTTCGTATTTACTCCGTTTGTGTTAAGATTTGTACAATATGTGTACGTTAGACTACTGAAGTGTTTTTTATATAAGTTATTTCACTAGGGACACTAGTATAGATTGAAAACTAAATGACTTTTATTGGATCTGTACAAAAAACATAATACGAGTATACAAAAAACTGGCGATCATAGAAAACTTTTGATTTTAAGATAACTTTTAGAACGCTCCTTTGTGCCCTCCCCACATTTAATAATAAAAAATGTCTATTCTCTCAGAATATATTATATTGAGAAAAAAAATAGAACATGTTATATATATGTTTTGTCGCAAAGAGGCTAAGTTCGTAGGTATCAGTTAGTTGTGCTTTATTTATATACTTTGTGTAATTTATATAATATTTAACGATTACTGTCTTAAAGAGAAAGAAAACATCATGAGGATACCTGAACTGTAACAAATACAGTAAAAAAAACCCTAAGGGTCAGGGTTGTTGCTGTAATAACACTGTGGCACTAAATATATAATTTAAACAGCCGTAATACAATATTGAAGAGCTTGTTTTTAAATATCTACATTTAAATGGAATATACGAGAGCTGCATAGTGCTACCCATTGAAAAGAATTTGAATTGATATTAGATCCGGCAAGCAAGCCCTTTGTAGTGGCGAGTGCATGTTTATTGAAATCACATAGGCTAGACATAAGCTACTCGATACGTTGCATGACATGACATCCGAATTTAAAATTTTTAAGCTTGTAAGGGTAAAATTAAAGATCAATCGTACCCTCGTCAAATATTATGATTATTGTGTTTTCAATACTAAATTCTTTTAAGTAAACCATCCAAATAGAAAGCTTAAATCATGTTGTAAGATTTGTGCGTTTCAGTTTGATGATTTTGAAAATTTGATAGACTAAACTGTTATATAAATATTATTTTATCTGCTTATCGCAAACATTACCATTTTAAGTTAGGTCTTAACTATAGTCGTAAATATACCTAGTTAGACATACTTCTGTAACCGAATAATTTATTATTCCTGGAAACATTTACATACAGTTTACCTCTTCGATAACTAATATTAAACGCACATAAAAATATCGGAGGTAGAGCAACTGTCAGACACCGACTCTGCAATAGAGTTTAAATTTACGACGCGAGCCGTATACTCCACATTTGGCAACAGAAGGCACTTCCTCCAATGAATAAGATGTTTTTACACATTCCCAATGTGAAATTCATGACCATAATAACAATTCGGATTCCAGTTTATCGGTGTGAAACACTTTGTTTTATATTTTCATTTGCTTTGAAAACAATTATACTGATAAATTTCTATTTTAAAATATAAGTTACACCCTCTTTTATAAAGATAATCGAGTTTGATTGTGAGCAAGGGTCATATCAAATAAACTCGTTATTAAAGTTTATAAATTAGAGTAGGTAATAAAATTTACATGTAAAATGGTAATATATGGAAAAAGAAACGTTCTTCTTCTGTCTGCCGTAGTCATTTCGTAACATGTTTTCTATTCTATAAGAACTTTAACTCCTTTTTATTTCATGGCGTCCTTCACGCAACGAAATAAGCAATAGAAAAGAAAACGCATGAACGATAGTTTGTACGCTGCACACTGTAATACAGTTCTTAAAAACGTCTCACTTAAGAGCAGCATTGAGTATAAGTTCTGCATCAAAAATTTACAGGTATATTATTGACATTACTTATCCTAGCTTGAATACGATAAACTAAAATGTCTTCTCTAGAGAGAACTGTGCTATAGTCTTAACTCTTGGCAGGTCTGTTGGTAATTATAGTACGGAGATAACGCTGTTCTTATTTCGTGGGATACCCTGCTGTTATTCACGGACACAAATAACACTCATACTAGTAACAATTATCTTTGGGTCAAATATGTACATAGGTATCCACCTTGCGAGGGATCTGCTCACGTAACGTCTTTTAAAAACTATGAAAGGTCTATGTCCAGCAGTACACGTTAAACGCATTCTGGGTTCAAAGAGAGCATTAATATCACGGTAGGCAGCGGCTTCGCGGAGCCCCTGGCATTGCAGAAGTCTATGAGCGACAGTTACCACTTACCATCAGGTGGGCTGTTGGCTCGTCTGCCACTGTAGGCAATAAAAAAAAAAAAATTCTCTGATTAAATATTAATATCAAGTATGATTGTAACCGTAGCTCACGCTACTTACTACTTATCATAAAATTATGTGTTCATTTGTCTTATAGTTATAGCATAATTGCAGTAGAAAGACGACTACAAAGGATATTTGTTATAATTGCCACGCTTGTAAGGCAAATTAATAATAGCCGAATGAGCGTAGTTTGCTATTGCCGGGGCGCATAAGGGCTGTATATTAAGGTCTTTAAGATCATCACCATCATCAGCCTACGGCAGTCCACTGCTGGACATAAGTCTCTCCCAAAGCGGGCCATCTTTCCCGATTTACGTCTGTTTGCATCCAGTTTCTGCCAGCCGCTCGATGTAAATCGTCGCTTCATTGAGCAGTGAGGCGTCCCACTTTACATTTCCCTGTACGCGTCTTTACTCCAGAACCTTTCGGCTCCAGCGATTGTCGGATCTGCGACAAATATGACCAACCTATGACCTAAGACCTTATAACTAGCAACTAAATCGTTGACCTCACGTCGAATATCCTTTTTGTCAATAATATTTTGCGAGAATGCGTTTGCCAAAAGTTACTATACTTATATGTACATTGCAAAACTTTAGGGCGTGACCCATATAAATTTGTGGATGTTCTAAATGTAAAATAAACTGGAAAAACTGGAGAAACGGGATAGTGGAAAACGTGAAATCTGAGTTGTCAAGCGGTTATAAAGCTGTCTATTTTACATAGAAAGTATATTTTTACAACTATCATTATCGTAGACCCATGCGGTTATTTCAACCGTTTTCCCTTGGCACGTATGTACGAGAAATGAACCGCTGAAGTTTCCTCTAACGATGTCGATTTATTTGATGCACAATGTTTTTGTAGTGGAAAGTCCCTATGGAGTTAAATGTTAAACGTTCTCTTATAATAGGGTTAATATTGACTTTACACTGTTTCTGTTTTTCTATAATTTTTTTCTGTATATAAAGTATGATTGATCTTGCAACGCTCGGTGCGGTATTGTTTTTCTATTAACTTACCTACTTGAAAGTAAGCAATACCTGTAAGTACCTGTGAAATAATGCACTGTTAGAAACATTCGAGATAATACGCGTGTATTCATTATTACAAACAAAGTACAACAATAAACATCACGATACCCAAATTGCTTGTTACATGTACCGGCACCCTAGATAGAAAGTTTCTTGATATCAAGTGTAAATGACATGGTAGGGCAAACAGTGCATAGAGAGCTAATTCTAAGTCAGGAATTAGAAACACTCTGCAGTTCTCGTTTCATCAATATTTAAAATTGTTTATAAATCAAGTTTAAGTGCCAATTCTCACAGCCAGTCCGTTTTATAGGCTCGTTTTATCGTATACATTCATCGTTTACAGCGCGTATGTGTTTGTTTGAGCAAGTTCACACACAATACTGTATTCCAGATCCAGTAAAAATACTGATCCAACAAAAACAAAAGCGGTCTGTTTTTATATTCAGTAAAAACAATCCTGTAAATGTGGTGTGAAGATTTTTGGCAATAGCTAAGTATTCGTTAAAACTAATCTGGTAAATACGGACGTTCTGTGTGATTGCGCACTTAGATTGTCTCGTAAATCTATATTTAGGATAGAGGCAACTATGTGTATATTACATGAATTATTGCAATTTTTATAATAACTTATGACGCTGTCACATTCAAAGATTACCTTTGGTTATCACTATCAGTACCAACGACGTAACAGAAAGCATTTTATTATTACATGTTCTGTATTTTTCGTAGTGTGTATATAATGTTACAAATGTTTAAAAAAATAGGTCTCTAAGGGGTCCTCAGAGAGTCTAATATTGCATTCAAAAGCGATACCATCTAGCTGTAGATAACTTTATGACTTGGCGGCATTGCCTAAAGAATAGATGTTAGTACTTTGACACAGGCGTTGAACGGAGTCTCCGAGGAAATCGATCCTCTTTTCTTAAATTACTCTTGAAGCGACTCCCAAAGGTATGGGATGGGTATAGTCATTTGTTGTTCTAAGATGAACTGTAGATATTCCAACATATTTCACATAAGAGAGCGTAAATAAAGAATGATATTAGTAAACTATGTTTTAGACGTAACAGTTTATATAACAAAACATAATTACATAATATTACAGTAAAGTCACTTCTTTTCCTTGAACTACAAAAGTATAAGTATAAGTAAATCATGTGAAGGGTATCTATTAGTATTAATTATATCGAGTAGTTGCCAGATTTGGAGCAAATTTTATGGCTTTCAGCCGTATTTGACTACAATCGTGGAAGTTCGGAAACCTAAGCTCTAGTTTGATATCCAGTTACTAGCACAGGTAACATAATATCCTGGCCATGTTGTGAACTGCTCTATGGAGCAGTTCACAACATCTTACTTTACTTTGGCAATCAAGTTACTTAATGTTTTCTCTATATAAGATGTATATAAGATGTCAAACAAGCATACGCAGACCGCAAAGCTCGCAAACTTTAGATAGTTACCGTGGTGTAGCATTTTATTTTTAGCGTTGCTAGAACGCTGACACATAATAGTTGCCTTCTTGTTAAATCATTTTAATTTCATTCTTGAATAACCCTATTCTATTGTCGGTTAAATTTCAACATGGAGTTGTTTCACAACTAACCGCATCGTATGTACTTAGTTACATTTAAATAGTTATTCCTTTTATGTACAAACTTAAATATAAATAAGAGATAGAAAAATGGTCATAAATCAATCAATCAATATACTAGATATAACAAAATGATGAGATGAGTGATTTTCAATTAATCAATTCGCTTCTGAGGCTTGTTGCTGAATGAGTCGCGTTCCCAATTCGAATGCTTTATAGTTTATATTGTCATGTCATGTATTATATGACTAAGAGTAACAAATGAAACATCAATATTTGGTTGAATATAACCTGAGGGCCTAGACAAGTGGCATAGATTTCTATTCTATTTATAGAATAGATTAAAAAATGTATGGGATTGACAAGCTAACGACAATGTTGACGTTAGCTTGTCAATCCCTTACATTTTTATAAAGGTTAACAGAAAACTCCTAATCTAAGGAAATTCTCCTTTTGTCAGTACATACAAAAACTAAAGCGATTGAGAGCAAATTAAAATAACTCTTACAGCGCTAGCACGAAACGGCAACGTCGCGCTTAGCCACTTCCGAGACATTATTTATAAAAATTTTGGCGGGAAAACAGTTTTTGGCTTATAATTTTGAAATTAAGAGCCTAGAGATTTGAAATTATGCTTCGTGTGTGCTGCAATAATACCGTATTATTTGATCTCAAAACTATAACTTATACAGTTCCAGTAATTCACCATGTGTGTTAGCCCGTGTTACGTGTCCCCAGCTTACACATACATTTTGGTTCGTAGCTCAAAAACTATTCAAGCTAAAGTTTTGAACAATTTGGAGCCTAATGCTGCAATTTTGCTGAGAATTATGAGGTATAGGGCATAATCGTAACTTAAATAATTACGTAGATACAGCTGTGCGAGCCGGAGACACGGGTCTCCATCTCGCACATAGTTTTATGATCGTAGCTTCAACAGTATTCCAGTGTGATGGTTAGTTTTTTAGTTCTCATTGCTGCAATTATGCTTTATTTTTTTACTATAGTCTAAAACCCCAACACCACTGGTCTCCTTTAACGTCATGTGCCAGCTAGAGACACGTTTCTCCGGCTTGCACACAAAAACAACTCATAGTAACGAAGTTGTGGTTGCTACAATTTTATGACAGAAACTTTTGATTGACCCAATTATGCTCTAAAATATGGTATGCTTAAAAATTCGATTGTACCAATGAGGAAGCTGGGGACACACATACCTAATTTTATTCAAGAAAGAAAGAAATAATGTATAAGGAACTACAGTTAATTAAGAACAGTTATAATTAGGACAGTGTTCGGTGGGGTTAATGATATTCGCAACAGTTTAGCTAGCAAATTACGAGTATATGCAAATCATAAGCTCAAACGTTATGCTACTATACAGAGTAAATTAATCCAATGCAACTTTCCACCCCAAGTTGTGAAGGATATCTTTAATTTACTCTTTTTTTTCGTGGAAAATGCATTACGCATACGCATCCGCCCGGGCCAGGCGGGGGTTATGTCGGACTCTCCGACCGCACTCAAAGCACGGCCGACATACCGACTAAAACCCACGGTGTTCCTCCAGACGGCCAGTTGGGGTCACGGGAGACGCTCGCGCATTCATCTGCGACCACGACAGGCCACGACCCGCTCACCACACGCGAGCGGGTCCCGTCCGATTTGGGGGACCTAGCCCCCTTTCCCTCGAGAGGCGCGTGCGGAATTTTATCTTTTGTAAAAACTAAATGTTCTCGTGTAAGTGTAAGGTAAGAAGAACAGAGCAAATCTGGGGTGTGAACTTAGAAAACGTTATGTGAGTCTAACTAAATAAATCGAGCGTGATAATGTGTTTTCTCAGCAAAGTGATCGTTCGGGCTTTCTCGTGTGACGTTCCTTTGTAGGTCTTTTATGATACCATTCTTTGACTTTACATAGTATTTTCAACCTATTTGACAGTCATATTTGCAGATATATATAACCTCGTATAGCGTGTTCAGTTGTTCTAACTAACACTGGCACAGCTGTTTCGGCTTAATTCCATTCGAAATAAGCGGCCTGCTGCTACACGTTCAATTACAGTGAGCTGGTGACTCGATTGAAACCCGAGGATTATTTTAACGTAAAAGTGCCGTTAGTTAAAGCTATGAACACTACTATATCAAAAAGTAACTGACAATGAATAAAAAGTTGAGCGCTTAAACCCTCAATATTTTGTCGAAAATTCTAATTTCTTTTACTTCAATTTGACATGGGTCTTGTAAAGTCTCGGGAATAACCAGTCTATTAAGATTATTACTTCGCGCAAAAATAGGATTTCGATTCGTCTTCAGACATGAGAATGTGGCTGAGTGAGTCGAAGCTAGTACTTACACACCGATATTTAATTAGATAAAAGCCAAAAGAGCTTTGAAATACTTTGGTGAAATTATATAAAACGTATAATACAATCTCGATATGTGTAAGCGTGTTTAAACTTTCATTGTATTAATTTAGGTTATAAGTACTTTAGTGTACTTACGTATATTATAAAAAAAATGGACAACATAGGTAACCATGCAAAAATATATTATGAAAACAGTTGGTTTTTGATTTCCTTAGCCTTGCTTTGTTTTCTAACCCTCTAATTTTAAAAAAGTGGTCTGGAGCCTTTGCAGCTATTTTTATTATTTTTAACGTAATAACGTCTTATGAATCGATGAACGCCGCCTGGCTGCACGCACGAAAAAATGTCACGTTCCGCGAAAGCGCGAGCGCTGAACAAGCGATAGAAGGCACAATCGGCTTAAGCGTTTCATAAAAGTATGCAATTGCCCAATGTTTTCATATGACGCTATCACGTAAAATTATCGTCCGTAAACCGACTTTACAGACAACAAACAGTTTTTTTCTGATTTAATGTCACGTTCCTATGTGACCTAGATGATTACATGAGTTTAAGCAAACTTTGTGGTATTCAAAATAAAATAGTATGAATACGATCTTATCACCATTAGTTTAGTTTCTATTATCAAACTAGCGGTGCATATAGCAATCTAGTCTTTCAAGTCTGTAGAATGCAAAAGCAACGGAACCCAGCGTCCATTTAGAAACATATGGTAGGCAATTTTTCAATCAATCAAACTTCTGTCTGAAAACGTAGTCATAACGTAAGAGTTGAAACATCTACACGAAGAATAATATTTCATTGTAAATAAGTACGAGTGTTTCTTCGTTGAAAAATTTTCAAAGTTTGTTGTCTGTGCAACAGAAACTAGGTAAATTCATCAGTCCCGAGATATTGAAGAAGTTATGAGGTTTACACAGTTGGAGACATTTATTCGCTCAAACGTTTACATGACCACTCAGGAATAATACAGTGAACACATTTTATAAATCACGATTAGCGTCATATTGTTAATAATTAATTAAATGTTAATAATTAATTAAAAGAAGTAGAATAGTTTTTAACATTTTATTTACGATTGTCGTGAACGTTTACAGATCTAGGTAAACCTTATATAATATGTAAAGTGAACTTGTCACGTTGATTAGTTGTATAACTTTTTAAAGTAACCACTGCAAATACAGAGTAAGAGTGAGATTGAGAAGAACTTTTATTTAAATTTTGTAAAAAGCGATAAATAATATGTTACAAACTTATAAAAAGCTATAAAACTAAGATGTTCTTCTACAATTCGTTCTGTGCAATTAATTTCACAGAGATTTTTACATTTACAATATGTAGAACGTATATAAATTAGTAGGCTTACGTTTTAATATTAGCGTATAAGTTATTTTGTTAAATTGTCTTACATAAATAATTCCATGCATATTTTTAGTTATGTATAATTATAGGTTTGTTTTTGTTTGTTTTGTTTTGTTGAAGTTTGTTGCAAATACCTGTAAGTTGTTTACTTTTTCTTACAGTCCAGTGTTCATTGTATTATTGTCAGGTGCGGTACGAAACTTTTGCCTACCTACAACTAAACTCTGTCTTTGTTCACTTACTAACTCCGTATACTTGTAATTGTACTAGTTCGGTTAAACTTATTTGCAATCGATTAGTCTCGGCTTAAACTTTGTCAAATTGATCGAAGTTGGCGGTATCATAATGCGAATGCGAGAAATTAAGCGTTAATTGTAGTCGGATTTATATTGAACATGGATTGGGTACAATTAAGTCAATGTCCACGTCAAAGGAAAATATTCGGTTCGAATAATTAATAAAATCTTTTTTAAAATGTAAAAGCAACGGAAGACTTATTTAGCTTGTGACAACGGCCGGTGTAACCTGGTCTAAATATGAAGTAAAAAAAGGTATGTAAATACCTAGTGCATGATCGGACAACTACGGTATGTTTATAAATTATATGATGCAAAATCTATGTATGTATTTTAAGAAGGCATTCGATAAAGTAGAACATTCTCATTCATTTATCTTAGTACAGAAGCTAAATCGTGTTGGTATAGCGGGCGATCTTCTCGAGTGGTGTTCATCATACCTAAAAGATCGTGTATCGAGCGTTTTATGCGATGGTTACATTTCAAGTTCTTTTACAACACTTACCGGCGTCCCTCAAGGTTCACATCTTGGCCCTGTGTATTTAGTTTTTATTTTTCTGTTTTGTATAATTTTAGTTAACGTCTAACTTTTTTCTCCTAACATAATTGTCGCGAAAGCCTATAATTGAGGTAGTACCACACAATTGCCATATATTGTGTAATTGCTATTTAGTTTATAAGTTAAAATATAAAGGTTTACCTATACTTTGTTGGTTGTCCAAATTAAATAAATAAATAAATAAAAATGTGTGTGTGTGTGTTTGTTTGTTTGTAACAACTCAGCGCCTAAACGGATGAACCAATTTCGATTAAAATTGGTATGAAGATAGATTCGGTGCCGGAGACGGACAGTAGACGGATTTTTATCCCGCGTAAGAAGAAATCAGAAACGGTCTGGTTTCCGAGGAATACAAAACATAATATATTTATTATACACCCGTCAAAGTTGTGGGGTGCAGCTAGTGGGATATAAATGGCAAATAATAATGCACTCTTGCACAGAGATGCTTTTGGATATTAACTACTGACTTACGATGAACGATACTATCTTGGAAAACCATGCACTTAATCCTAAACAAAAGAAATCGCTAATTCGAATTGTGCAAGCACGATAATCAAACTTTCTCACTCTATATGAAAACAGGCCTCCAGCCTGCAGTCGGAATATAAGTGGATAGATTGAGATGCTTTTAATCAGAGATTCTGACGTAATAAATTCCTATATTTAAAAATATACACTAATGAATTTAACTTTTTAAATTATATTCGATACTTTATATTATACGTGATATTTTAATTTCAGTAAGTAACTTTACAGACACCGATGTGACGAGGGTACATTGCAAATTCAAATTATATCTCTAATGAGTTTCAACTACTTATCTGATTATATTACCGAGGCCTTCACTATTAACTTTTCGAGTACTAACGAGAAGCACTAGATGGAATAAAATATAACATTGTTTAATATTATACCTACGTAACAAGTAAAATTTGTTGAGAATTAAACTATATATATATAATAATACTGCTTCAAGTTTATAATTAAACTTGAAGCAGTATTATTCGGGGCTCAAACAGTTCTGATCTTGTATCTTAAATAATATTCAACCAAACCTTTGAGTTATACCTATGCTATAAAGCACTATTGAGAAATACAGACATTCGGTGTTGGCGAAAAAGAAATATTAAACAAATTAAGAAAGCAAAAACAAAACCATATTTAAATAAAAAAAAGCAAATAAAAAGGCAAACCTTAATTACAATAAAGAAAGACAGCCATGATTAGACATTAAATTCATGACTACTTAATAGCAATATACGAAGAAAAGAACAAAGTTAAAGCAAAAAGAAAACAAAAGAGACATTTTTAAATAGATTAATTAAAACAAGAACGACGTAATTGACGGTAGTAGATCCACGCTGGTTTCAGCATGAATGGGCCGGATCGTCCGGGGAAGTACTACCCTCTCATAGAAGATCGACTTAAGAGTAGTAGTATCCTTACTACTGCGTTTCGTTCGGTGAGTGAGAGTGCCGGAGGCCCAATTTCCCCCCTTTCCTCTTTCCTCACCTCCCTCATTCCCTTCCTCTAACCCCATTCCCAGCCGCCATAGTGGAGGCCACCATACCAGCAGTTTAAAACGATAGCTTTTGGTATGGTGGCCACCTCTTCTGGATTCCACTGACTGCTTACCATCAGGCGAGGTGGAGTCACTTTGGTAGGCTAATATATAAAAAAAAAAAAAAAAAATAACAAAAAGAAAAATAGAGGATTGTAAGAAAAGACACAAAATGTGTGAACATTTTGCATCCACAAATAACTAGCACTCAAATTGTGTGGATATATTAAAATAAAATGATATTATTTTATTTATTGAGGTCTAATATCCATAACGTTTAAAGTGTTGGAAATATAAAGACTTATTATAATATATAATAGTAAAAAATAAAGTATATTAAAGTACCTTATACACATAATGAGTATGCACTAAGCGTGAGTTATCAAATTACAAAGCCAAGTATCTCAGAGGTTTTCTTCCGTATCACTAAGTATATACAAAACAATTAATGAGCAGTGTTAACTGAACACGCTTTTTCGTGAAAATAAATAGGTTGTGTCGCGACAAATGCCTCGCAACTTCATGAGGACGGAGGCTAAATTAAGCCTGCCGTTTGGGACGATCCGACAAAAAATGCAGGTTATATAAGTAAATTAACGGACACTGTAAACAAAATTTATCTTACATTTAGTTAAGCAGCTTAACTGTGAGTGCAGTGGGTTGTGTAGTTAGTAATCTACTTAAAATAAGTGCAAATAAAATTTAACCTATTGTTTTAAGATCAAATTAAAATTCAAATATCACAACACAATGTTAAAATTACAGCTCAACTTAACTACTTAACTATAAATTCTGCTCTAACATTGTGAGAGACTGGTAACCTGATGTAGATTTAAAAAGACATATTGCACAGGTCACCAGTGCCCTCCCATAATTAGTGTGCATTATTTACAGTAGTAACGATGCAAAAGTAAATTTACAGTTAAAAAATATTGAAATAAAAAACACAAGAATAAGAACAAAAATAACAAGGTACTTGTAAGCATTATATGTGTGTGGGTGTGCGTGCATGCGTGCGTGCGTGCGTGCCTGCGTGCGTGCTTGCGTGCGCGTGTGTGTGGCAATAGATTTTCGGTTTCATCATAATTTAACGTTTTTATCTGGTAATAGTTTTTTTTTTTATATTAAGCTGTGGCTAGGGAATATATATTCAAAGACGAGTGTAATTTATTGTATATATGTAATCAAGAAAATTAATGTGCAGTGCAGACTTAAAAGTTGATAATTCGCATACTTCACCCTTAAGTCTCTTTTCCTTCCGTAAAAGATAGGATGTGAGGAAATGCTGTCTTAATATAGAGTGTAGTACTAAAAACTTGTGGACTGTTAGTACGTCCCATTCCTTGTAGAGATCTACTGTTGGGTATAGGGCACCATAAGTATCTCTCAACCGGCACTCACTGTATAGCACGTTGTGCTCTTTCGACCTCTATCATCTGTGTTTTTGCTGCTCCTCCCCAAGATGTAACAGTATCCAGTCAGAGATTAACAAACTGCATAGTAAATTAATTTTATGATCCGTCGGTCTGCTATGTGTTTAATGTTTTAAAGATAATATAGATCAGGTGATCTATGGATATATCTTTTTAATCGGTTTACTAGAATATTAATATTTGTTTTGAAGGTTAAAGTTTGATCTACAACAATGCCAAGGTATCTCAATCAGTCTATCTTTTCCAGCAAATCACAGAAACAAGTAGAGCTTTTCATCCCGCAGGTATATTATAGTATTTTAAGCGTTAACGAGGGCAACCGGTTGAGTTTATGAGCGAACGCTATGTATTAATTTTTGTGGGTATTCATTGTCAGGAAATTCAGCTGCAACCAATTACTGACTTGATACTTGATTTATACCTTTTTGGGCTAACGCAAACACTTCCTCTCAGCTATCTCCGATGAAGGAAAGAGCAGTGTCATCAGTGAAAGTAATGATTTTACCGCTATGTAATTTGATTTAGTTTGGATTTGATTTTGAGCTCGTTTATATGAATCAGAAACAACGTTGGTCTTATAATACTTCCCTGTGGGACACCAAACTCAATCGGAAGCTCATTATTTGTTCTCTGGTCTATCTTAAAACTTTGTCACCTGTCAGTAAGGTTATTTTCTAGTAATCTCAACAGTACACCTCTCACTCCATTCAGCTCGAATTTCTTTTTAAACCTAAATTAAAGATAATTCAAAATAAAACATGTAATATGTTTTATTTTGAATTTTGTTTAACAACAGCCATTCAAACAGTAATAAGTAGAATTCTTAGTGGTTTTTATCATCACAGATCTAGGAAATATTAGTATTATAAACAAAAACATTTTAACGTTATGTTGTTTTGCATTGCGCGGACCGCGGTTTATAGACACAGCAATAATATTATGCCATTCCTAATGAGCACATACAGCCTAGCAACAAAGTCCACTTACATCAAGTGCAGCATGAATGGATACTGTCCGAATACTCTATTTTATTCAGAGAAAGCAAAAAAGAAAAAATATCCAAATGAATGAGCAGACAGTGGGGAATATAATTATATACTTTTATTCGATGTCAGCGTGCGGCCAGGGGCGAAATCATTCACCAATGTTAATTGTTGGTTAAGCGAAGCTATATTGTTATTTTAAAAATATTTGTGAAAATATTATCATATTAATAGATGACCTCATTTTGTTACAGATTCGTGATTTAATGCGCCGAGGAAGAATTACGAAACGGAATAAAGTATAAATAATTAATAATTTCTGCTGTCCACAATATTAGTGAAAAATATATTAAACGCTTTCTTTGTTTTTGAAACAATTTGATATTCTGTGAATTACTAAAGAAGTGACGGAACTAGTGAAAAGTGAACAACTAAATGTTGAGGCGGGTGAATCTTCGGGCAAGCTGAGCCGTTAAGCGTGGATGGTGTTAGTCGGGGGTAGGGTATGGAGTGGCGGGTCGGGGGGAGGGCGGGGCGCGGGCGGCGGTGAGAGCGGTGCGGAGGGCCGTGATGCGCGGACGCACGTGGCCAGTGTGCTTGGCGTGGCTCGCGTGCGTGGCGTGGCTCGTGTGCACGACGGGCGCCGGCCGCGAGTTGCGCGTGCTGCAAGCAGACGCGCGCACCGCCTTCTACGTGGGCATCGCCGCACCGCCCTCGGCCGCCGACGTCGTGCGGGTCTTCAACCGCTCGCTTGCCGACATCTCTCACACGTACCTTGCCGGCGACTACCCGCTCTATCTGCGCAACATCACTCTGCTGCCGCTTTATATCGAGCTACCAGAAGATGAAAGGTAGGTACTGCAGTTGTTTTAGTTAAATATTATATGGTAAAATTAGAAATTTCAAATATTACGGCTACAATCTCAGACGTCTGGTATACAGAGTGTATACGACGTGAAGCTTTATAATGTCAATTACGTATAGTATGTGACATTATAAAGCAAGACAAAAAATACAACTAAATATCTTTTATAGTTTAGACACAGTACTACTTTTTAATTTCTTAATTCTAAACACTCTGTAAGTACGTCAAAACAGTCACTGACTTAAAGATAAACGTTGCCGCTCATTACAGGTCAGTGAACTTTTCATAATAAATGGTGTATTACTTTGTTACTACTAAAACATTATTTATTTTGTTAGAAAATTTTTTTTTTTTTGTTTTTCCTTAAATCAATTTTGTGATTAATTTGAAATCATTATACGGACTAGTAACAGCTGCCTTTTCATTTAATATCAAATCGTCGTATACACTTTGTATATGGCAAGTCGACCACAGACCATGGAGCTGACGAGCGAAATGATCTTTTCGCGTAATGACAATTTAGTGGTGGCTATGCTGTATTTCATTAGTTATGCGACTAAATGCACGACTGTAGAATGGTCGCTGATCATTGACCTCTCAAGGCATGTGTTTAGTTATTACCAGAACTAACTAACTAGGAATAAACGTAAATCTCTATATTCTCAACTCTACTAGGTTTCGTGTTCTCTGTTCCTTCGCACATGTACAAAATGCCATTTTTAGGTTGAAATTGCACCTATGCTCGATGACAAAAAGGTAAAATAAATTTACCGATGAGGGAATAGATTTCTATGCACAACCTCTATTTCTTGTTTTATTACAACGGATCACGTAGCATTGATAATAAATTGATGAAAAACAACAATTTTCTACGGGTAGTTCAATAAAACCTGTGGAGGTCATCTGCAGTAGACGTCGATTTATCTCCGCTATATAAACCAGCATGAGCCGTCAAACAGAACTACATATTCACAAGTTCGATTTCAAACAAACCCGATACACGTCTTGTTCAGGGTGGAACACTTTATGGATATTGTTAGAGTTGTTTCGATTTGATCGGGTCGTGTTGAAACGCTAGACCGCAATAGTTTCGTAGTTGAAATCCCTCTGCCAGCGATGCATTTTATACTATTATACGAATTTGTTACAATGTCCAATTGAAAATCATGGGTTGGCTCAAAATTTATGTTGCGAATTATCGTTATATTGTAAATTTGTCAAATCTAGATCTAGTATAAACCGCTAGATATCCCAAAGCTACATAAATCCCTGATCGTTTACTGTCATAATGTTGTATTAAAATGCAGTCCATTATAATTAGGTACCTACTTAGTGAAAAAAAATTTTGTAGTTTTATCAAGTATACGTTACTCTGACAGTCCATTGAATTGTTCTTAAATCACTCTGATATTTTTACTTTAGTCGCAAAATTTTCAGCAGTCTTTTTAAGATAGACTGAGCTTTCCGAGACAGGCGGCCGTGTTTATACTAGAGTACATTGTAAAAACACTCTAGTTAGACTTCAATAATGACTACCAGAACAAATAAAACCAGAAAAGTTTTTGAATAATAGTAATGCCTTATGTTAATAAATGCAACATCTTTTTATTATTGTTGTTTGATAATTCCTGTTTTATCCTTTAATTGAATATGATTTCCTACTAACAGCATTCTCTCAGGGCTGAACGTAGATCATCAGCCATATCCTATGAAACTGACAAGAATGTATCATCATATCGGCCTATTAATATCCCACAGCAGGGAAAGGCCTCTTCTAATACAGAGAGGAAAGAAACAACAAGAAAAGCATTGACCGCCACGCTTACTCAAGGCGGATTGGCGATTTCAGACTTTGTTGACGTCCAGGTTTCCTCACGATGTTTTCCTTCACCCTCAGTCAGTAATGTCCTGACAGACTTAAAAAGTACATATGATTTGAAAATCACATTGGTACTTCCTGGATTCGAATCCCCGACCTCGTGTTTACGAAGCGGATGCCTTCACCACTGGGAAATTACGACAGGCCTGTATAAAATAACGGTATAGATTGTACTGCCTACAAACTTACGTATAATAATACCAGTCTGTTACTGATCCAATGCAAGACAATGGCCTTTTCACATACAGAGAAAACATAAACATTGATCACCACGCTCGGTTAAGGTGGATTGGCTATTTCAGACTTTTGAAAGTTTTCTCACAATAATTTTCTTGACCTTAATTTATTTACGAAAACCTTAATTCACTACACACAATAATATCTTAATCTGCTTGCCATTGCCGTAAAGAAACTTGGAAATTATAATAGTTAACAGTTTATATACATAATATAGAATACGGCACAATTCTAAAAAAAAATTTAATGGGCACTAATGATTATTAAGAAAGTAATAGTACTGTAATCTCTCAGTTGAATTCAGCAAAGGGTTTGCCGAGTATTATCAAAACTTTACCAAGAAAACAACGCCTTTCGGCTACCGAAAAGAAAAGTAACTTTTGAGCCCAAAGCTTATTAACTCTTTTTGAAATGCAAACAAAATATTCAAAGGGACATTATTTATGACTAGATTTCAAAAGCTAATCGAGTAGAGTGGGTACTCAAGTTAATTTCGTTACAAACTTTTAAGTTCACTTCTACAGAATTCTTAACAATAAATTCTAGAGTAGAAAATGCGACATAGGATTGGTAAAGCATTTTAACACTTGCGGATTGGAATATTAAATCCTCCTGCCACTTTGATACGATTATTATATACTCTGTTGTCATAAGTAAATTGATCAAAGTGTAATGTTTCTGACTCTTAATTAATTATATTGATAGTGCTATAAGGGTCAGAGTCTATTATTCAGTTTGCATTATGTTGTACGTTTGGCAAAGGCTTTAATGTGTTGATAAATGCGTCGCTTAAATACAAATCCACCAATTTGTTATATTTAACCTTCCATGCGGAAGTAGGGTGTATTCTATTTAAAACTCGTCCCGTATACATTTGGAGTCCTTTTTTTTATTTGTGATATGAAAATAGGTTTTACAAATGCTTTCAAATATAAATATATATCTATTTTAATTTTAAGGACCCTTACTAATTTACATTGCGGATTTGTAGTCACACCAGGTTGTCACACCAGTGTGACTAAGGCCGGTATTACATTATCATATAAATATGATTTCATATCTGTCAAATTCTATGATCATAGTTCTACGGCTCTCAAAATATGATCATAGATAATCACATGTAGTTATTAAACCGTCATATTTTCTTCATTTCAAAAAGGACATACACATCTTTGAACATATTTCTATGATAGTCTAATAGCGGCCTAACATAACACCTATAAACAGATATTTGAATGTTTGTTATTTAATCAAGCGTAAACAGTAGAACCGATTTGAATGCATTTTGGCAAACTATCGAAACGATTAAAGCAGATATCGCACTCAAATTCGTTTATTTGTAAATCTAAATCTTCTGTTCATCAGCCAACGAAAAAAGAGGTGCAAAATTCCACTTCACTTTTATGTGAGTTTCCACTGATGGTAAGATAATAGAAATGAGTATTATTGTTATACTTTTATCTCGGCTTATTGGATGAAGGTCCACTTCATTGACAAACAACTCAATTTTTTTAATTTTAGTTTTGAATTTATACACATCATATTTATATTCATGCCGCTGTGGTTTTTTGGGAGTGTATAAGCACGCCACGCAGCCGTTCGGTTTCGATCCCCGGGTTGGATAGAGTTATATTGGGTTTTCCGTTGAAAAATTATCAATATTTGTCAGGAGTCGGAAATTGTGCCCGGCAATACGCCGGTAATATATATAATCTAACATAGCTGACGAAGCATGGGTATTATAAATCTCTGCTTATGCTCTCGGGGAAAAGGTGTGATGCTATGTTTAGCTAATAGACAATGGTTTTCACGTAATTAAGCCACATGCTGAAAGGTTAGGATAAACTTTAATGCTATTGAAGTGGGTTGTTTAATTATTAATACTCATAACATTAGTTGTCAAGCTGAGGCCTTTGACTAGACTACGTTTATTTGTTATAATATTTTTATCGTCTCATATCGACTCTAAGTGGTAAACATTACTCAAGTACCTCAAAAGCTCACAAGCACATTTGTCTTTTTTTAAAGTGTCTATCACAGTCACTTTAAAAAATAAAATATATAAATCATTGTATTTATAGTTAATAACATAATCTCATTGGCTGCTGATACGCTGCTTTGCTGATTTTTACCACCGAAAAAGTGTTTCCTTTCGTAGGAATTTTCCCCTGTCATAGAATATCGAAAGTAAGTAGTAGTATCTCGATTTTGCGTTTCGTTTGTGAGAGCGCAGAAGGCTTCAATTACTGTCGGTCTCCATCGTTTCCTGTCTCCGTACGCACAGCACAGAGCCGTATACGTTTATTACAATAACAACATACATACCATCACATGGGTTATAAGTATGTTTATTTGCTACCGAAAACTGGAAAATAAAAATTTTGGTGCAAGTCATGCCGCTACAAATTGAAACTCGTTCACTATCTGGCGATTAAAAAGAGTGCCCCGTTTGTCGGTAGTTTTATGGCTTGTTCCTTATCAGAAATTGGCAGTAAATAATTACAAGTATTCGGTTTAAAGAATTTATTTATTTCTCAAAGAACATTACATTTCACTTAAATGAGAAACTTAAACTAAGTTTACGATTTTATTAGAAACATGCTGTCGATCTACTTTATATAATTCTATTTTTAATTAAATATGTTAGGTACTAAATAAGTGTGACATCAATCTTTTTAAAAATATTAAGTGATACGCTATCTTTTATATTTGAAGGCAATTTGTTATATAGTTGGGCTTCCTCATACTCAATAGATTTCTTACCGTATTGGGTTCTGTTTAGTGTTAGTTCTATATTACTTCTATTTCTGGTATATTAATGATGTGTTTTATGTTTAAGAATAATTTGTGAGTGAATGTTATTTGTAAGTATTTTCCTTATTAGTATGCATGTATGGTATGTATATAGTTTATTAATATTGAGAAGTTTAGTTTTGCAGTAGATTTCTTTAGTAGGTATTAGGTATTTGTAATTAAATAGTACTTTAATGAGTTTATTTTGTGTTACTTGTAATTCACGTAAGTTAGTAGGAGCAGCCTGTCCCCATACCTGTATTAAATATTCTAATTGTGGTTTCACTAAAGTGTTGTACACTGAATACCGCAGTTTAGACGGTACGAGTTTAGAAATAGTTCTCAGAGCTCCAGTTAATGAAATTAATTTCGATTTTAAATTATCAATATGCGGTTTGAATGTTAATCTGCTGTCTAAGATTAAACCCAGGTATTATGTTTTCTATTACAGTGATTGGTATGTAGGTAGCAGTCAAGTTATATTCGCACTATGTGATTTCAACTATCTAAAACATCTATTACATAAATGCTACATTTTGATGTAAGTTCAGGAAATTTAAAAATATTTGAAAGCTTTTACGCAATCAAAGGATTTTCTATTATACGAGGTTGGGTAAAACCAAGTTGTAAAATGTTCTAGTTACATTTTATTCGAGCAATGTTAAAGTTAATTATACACGACTGAGTTTTATCTTATGTATAGTAGGTATGATCAGTAGCATCTATTGCGTTGTCTTTTAAAACTGTGGTAAATGACTTCTATTCCCTGATTACCTAGGTACGTCAGGTAACAGGTTACACAGATCTTATTGCTACATCTGATCATCAGACGCTTTCTCCCGTTGGAAAACTTTTACTATGCAATTCTGAGCTTCAGTTAGTGACCAAGTTGGGGACTGTAGCTTAGGATGAGTTATGTAGGTAGTTTTCTTTCAGTAGTTTCAAGATCAGTAAAAATAATTTTAGTATTTGTTATTAAATAACTATTTCATATGCAACACTAATTAGAACCTGTAGTAATTGTGTGTGGGTAGATAAAATATGTTGCATTAATATTTTCAATTTCACACGGCGGTTTTCTTGGTCTTTATGTCGCGTTTATTAAACTCATATGTTACAAGTTATAAGGTGTGACCACATTTGGAATCAAAGGAAGAAAATATTTTCTATGATAATAAAGTTTAAGAATAAAAAAAAGAAAATACTTACCTAGTAATATTAATCTTAAGTATTAACCTTGTTTGCAGTCTTAACAATTCAGCCTTTGTTCGAATTATGAAAGAGAAATAACAAAAAGAAAACAAACAATAAGGACTAATTACGGTTAGCTACACTACAGTCTTTTATAATAACATGGCCTGGAAATGGGGCAATGAAGGATGTTCAAGGTACAAAATATTCTATCATACGATTTGCTTCGCTATAATTTGCTGGTTTTAGATGAGTTGTTAATTCTTCTACTCTATCATTAGCGTTGAGGTATTGCACTCATTTTGAATTGCACCAAAATTTCATATATGTACGTTTATTTTTTTTTGACCCGCTCTGCCCGAGACTAATATTTATTTCGCTGGTCTGAAAGTCGTATGTATACGTTAATTGTATGTTTGTAAATCTCTTTACTTAGTAGTTCTCTAGCGTGAATTTTTAACAAAAATAAGGTGCTCAATACTAATAAGAAATTAGGAACCTTTATTAAATTCTTGCGTAACTTCTTGTAGGTAGTATCTTTTCGTAGCTCGGTAAATAAGTTACGAAAATGCATATGTATCTCATACTCAATAACAAACAAATACAGATTAAGCAAAGATCACATATCAGAATATTATATTTGATGTTAAGTAATACTGAGTTTGTATTGCAAAGTTCACAACTTGGGAAATTAGCATTCGAAGTACAAATTATAGGGAAGTACCGCAGCATAAATTAGAAGTAATATTTAACGTATCTATATCGATATTACGACTTTGGTGGTCTGTGGTGGTTTTACCTTAATAACTTCGTTAAGTTCAAACACTGATAGCGTTTACTTGTTGGATAGCTAAGTTATAAATATATCATTGCACTTTTTGACCTGACAAATGACAAACTAATGCTGAGCAAATATATTCTTTGGTTGGTTCGTCAATTAAAGAACATTATAAGTCAACCATGATTAAAATTGGTTATTAGAATAAAATTCAATAAATGTAATTTATCTCTTAATCTTTTTTAAAGTTAAAATTTATCCACTCTTGAAAGGCAACTCGCACCCCGGTCCGACCCGGTCCGGTAGCGGTCCCAGTTCTAGTCGAAATACAGTCTAAAATGAAAGAAGTGAATTATAAAAATATGTCATTTGTTTACAAGCGTCAACTATATCGCATAATATACGAGTAGGTACACATAATACATGAGAAAATACAATCGAGTTACAAATAATTTTTTTGGAAGTTAGTAGAAAATTTGTTTCATCTGCTATTAAATCTCTCCATTAGTGTCCATTGTACTTGTTTACGAGGATTTAAAAACAAGTATTTACTGGTCCAACTATCAATTAACCCTTTTGTTGCTACGGATTCGCCTCGTGAGTTCAGTAGAATGCCTTACGAGCGGCACGCGAGTACAAAATGTATTCAATTCAATTCAATTTATTTCATAAATATAAATTACATTTTATTACAAATAAGTATGGAAAGTTATAGCGCTGGCACCTCGCATGACGCTAGAGAATGACAGTTGGCAACGAAAGTGTGTTATCCAGTGCAGCACTCGCTTTATGTAGGTTCAACTGACGATTATCCACTCGTTAAGAAGGAGAACTGGACTAGGTACTTCAATACTAGGAATGGATGGATTGTAACAGAGGATGATATTTTATAGTGAGACAATAAACTCGTTGAGTACCTACCAACTAATATCAGTTTTTATGCACATTGTGGCAGCTTACCAAAAATATATTTAATTTTCTTCCTCACACGTAACAGACGTAAAACGGACTTTATGATGTGCTGATTTATGTCGTGAACATCGCATTAATTACCAGTCCGAGCAATAAATTCAAATTTTCAGTCGTCGGCAACTTATAATTGAATCATTTAAAACAAGGAAAGAAGTAATAAGAATATTTGTGAACCAATTTACTCTTAATGTTCTTTCAGAAGCAATATTAAGCAATATTTCTGCATAATTGAGTTTAATGCAATAGGGAGAACGAAATGCTATCATCATAATGTTAGTGGATATCCACTGAGAAGGGAAACCTTGTCTGCGTCTTGAATAATCTATATCAATAATTATATTTATTGTCTGTTACTTGTGAATGAAGTAAATGATAGCGAATGACTAATTGACTAGCATTTAAGGTATGTACACATGTTACATCTTACGTCTTAGTGAGCAAATACGTCCTAAAAGAAACCTCCATGCAAAATTTGAGATTCCTAGCACTTGTAGTTTCTGAGATTTCGTGATGAGTCAGTGACCTTTCGCTTTTATCTATAAAGATTAAAATTAAAAATTACAATAATAATAGTGATTAAAACTAATTATTAATTTATATTCAATCAAAATTTATGATCACGTATTTAGTTATTAATAATATTAAACAAAAGTTTAAAACGCTATAAATTCTCACCAAAATTTTTTCCTTCGTAGTTATTGGTAGCTACATACCAAATTCACGTTTGGAGAATGTAAAGATAAAATTTGGTCGATTGCACTTAACCTTACAGATTTATATATCCCGATTCGAGGGTCATTGATTTGGATTGTTATTTAGCTACGGAGCTGGGTTACCCTATACAATAGATACCGGATTAAAGGGGAATATACGGTTATTTAATAACAGGAATAGAACGGCAATGTTATTTCTCTACTGAATAAATTGTCAAAGATAATATGATCAAGGAATGCTATAATATCTAAGAAATATTATCATGTTAGTAAGATGTTAGATACAGTATTTAGTTGATGATATTTGTTCACATAACATTAGACATTTTAGCGATATTATTGTTCATTACTTCTCATAATAACAGCAATAATCCTTCTATAGTATTATGGACACCATAATGAAATTACTCATTTATTTACCTGATGTGTACCTAAATTGCCATAGTTATAATTTGAGACATTGAAATGTATTTGAAAGAGAATTTCAATTTCAGTAAATACAAAACTTCCCAAAATTATAAATTGTATAATCTTATTGAAGCGATAACCTACGAATCATGGCAATACCTGCCAATACACCAAATTGAAATATTACTTTTTATCTTACTTACCTACCTACTTATCTAACCTATTGTTATATCAGAGCCGTCGGTAACCAGTCCGCCGATAAGTAGGCAATATTAAGAATGAAGTTTTATCTTGATAAAACTATGTTATGTACCTACCTTATTGTCAGTCAGCATGAACTTTCAACAAATAACAAACCTAACATGACCCAAGTTTAGGTCTACGTACCTACGTACCTAATAACAGCTTCGCTGCCAACATGGAAAGTAGGACTTGCCCCCAGTGCCCCCCGGGCCAAATGTGTTTTTTATTTAATTCACAGAAAAAAAACCGTTCAAAATTTCAAAAAAATTTAAAAAATGAAGTTTGGTATTGCAAGCGCAGTGCCACTATAAAAACAAAGACTCTCCCGCGATGCCGACATCGCACTGAGTGTAGGAAATATATAGGCAATAGCCCGCACCTGTGCGTGGCCGGAGCCCAGGCCACACCCCCTTCCCCATTCCGGTGCGTGATCGGCAGCGATGCTGTTAACCGTTTGTTATTTCAGGTTTAGTATCCGCTATCTGTATTACCATTAATGTTAAAATACCCTGAAAATAATAATAAAAATCATTATTTTGTGTTTAACACTTTATTAGAATCTTATACATTTGTAATTTAGTAAACAGTAACAGAATCTCAAATACTATACAAAAACTTTAATTTATAATATAAAATATACTTCTATAAAGTTTATGATATTGCTTTTTAATTGGCTTGTGTAGTTGAAATGTACCATCTGGTATATTTAAAAACATTGAACTAGTTATACGGATTGAGTTCTAACTTATTAATGGTATGTAGGTAACGTCTATTCCGTTCTAATACCAAATATTTTCAAATCTTCTGCATCCGAATCGAATTTCACACTACACTGCTTTCCAAACTTCTTGTAAGACACACGGTACAAACATTCCATGTCAGCTTTTTCCGCTACCCTTTGTCCTCTAGCGCTGGTAAAAATCCCGCCTGTTGCGCGAAAACCCAACGCCTTAGAAAGATGTATTCTGAAAATTAAAATAATGTGATAATTTTGCTACCAACACGAAATTTGTAATGAAAATTGTAGGGTTCGCTTTGTCAAAGACTTTATTGAAATTTGAGTATTTTCAGCAGTGATTTTGCAACACTTTAATTAATAAACAGATAACGAATTTTGCGAGGCATTTGGTAAAAATTAAGTAATGGAGACTGATACGACGATTTTATGGAGTATGAGGCGTGATATATTGACAATGGAATGCATTTGAGGCATGTCAGTTGCGAGTTTAGAAGAATAAATGCTAATAACAGTTTATGAACATCCTCATAATCCTTAAACTGTTAAAAAAAAGAAATTTTTACTATTTCAAGTTTTGTCAACTATTTAATGTATTCCTTTTTAAAATAGAACTTTAATAAAAAAAATCTATAATAAACACTTAACTGAAGTTATGTAACGAAGTTATTAGTTGTGTAACGACATAGATATTCACCTTAATGGTCGCAATAGAGATATTAGTCATCAATAACGTTCGTCTGACCGCTACGCATCTTATATATGGATGGTCGCCAATTACTACACGATAGGTAGTTTTACAAGAACAAGTTACATCATACATTTACCTGGCTTTGAGCAATTCCACTGCGATCCCGAGTCCTCTGTACTCTGGCGCTACTGAAAGACCCGCTCCCATGAGATACGCGTTTACGTTGTATTTATCATAAATCGCTGTCACTTTCATGGCCTCACTAAACATTCGCAAGGATAATAAACCAGCTTTAGACTTGGGCTGTAAAGTAATGGGATTGTACATTATCTATGATGCTCTTTGCTTCAACACTTAAACGGTTACGAGTTGAAGCCATTAGTATTAAAAATGATTCTAAAGGGAAGTTAGGCCTGCTAAATAATATGGTGTTTTTATAAGTAAGAACTAGACTAACGTAGAATAAACAAAAGGTAGGTACAAAGTAAAAGCAGCAATAAAAGTTTTGCAGTTCTAGTATAGTATTATATAATTGGATATAAATTTTGAGTTTCCACATTACCTGGTACAAAAATAATATAAAAGTGGATATATTTTAAAGCGGGTTGGCATCAAAGACGTTAGACAACCGTTGTTACCGGCGTGTGTTCAACGAAGCGTCCCTTTTCTTGTGGCAAACACATGTTAACAGCAACGAGCGTGCGTCCTGAACCGTCTCCCTCAGCGAGGAAGCAAGCTATGCTCATTTTCTGCCTAATGATCGATGTCAGCAGCAGACGATACTCTTGTACTGCCTCCAAATCCTGCGCTGTGCCTGTCAGCGCACCAAAAGATTAATTACATTGAGGAGTAACCTCATTCCATTAATTATTTATATTATGTAAGTACCAAATTTTACTTGCAGAATCTTGTGTACAGGGAATATTAGTATGTAAACTTTCACAAAATATATGCAAATTTGCGAACTAATATTTTGAATAGAAAATATCCAACAATATTTGTTGTGCAAACTTTCTAGCGGCGAGTATACTGAATTCAATAGTTAATTAAAACGTGATTATATTTTTTTTATTTACACACCACATTTTGATGGACTTTGCTCAACTTAGCCATAATTAATTCGGTTGTTTTCGTGAAGTAAACAAAGTTTAAAATTCAGAAGTCACTCGATGATAAAACCAGCGAGTAGGGTCTAATGACAACACATTTAAGGTTTTTCCTCGGTTTCGAGATAATTGGGCAGCCGGCGTCGACTCGTACTGCTAATGAATTACGTATCTTCTTGCGTGAGAATGTGCTACACGAAGTGAGATTGGTAATTACAAAAACAAAACGTATAGTTTAGTCATATTATAACAAAGACTGTAGATAATGACTAACAAAAGTATAAAAAATATGCAGATTACCTTTGAAATAAAAGTTAAAGATTTTGTTCAAAGGAACTTACCAGCAGATCTCCACCAAACATCATCCCTAATATAATGTCCAAGCATGAACTCAACTGCTGTGCTCCACATACTTTTTGGAATATCTTCTATTTCGAATTTCAACATTCTACCATCTTCAACAATACGTTCAAATCGGCTCCATACTTTAGGGTACTCTCGGCCAGACATTGCTTTATACCTTTAGGACAAACTGGAGTTCAAGACGCTTTTAAAAGTATAAATTGAAAACGACTTCTAAACCAATGAACGACTGAATTGAGACTGAAGTGTAATTACGATGCGGTCTTTTTCGTAGCTATATTATATTGTAGTGCGAGGCCTTTTGTGTTATTCGATCACAATAAACAGGGTGAATAAAGATATTATTTTCTTTTTTCAAATGACAAAATTTACAACGACCTGTCTGAACTGCTTAACAGGAATGAATAGAGTGGATAGATAGGTACTTGTGCAATCAATGAAATTTATGGAAATAATCAAGAGATATTTGTTCTTGATTCTCGTGTATCTAGTGCACATGAGAATTTAGAAATATTTAAGTGACTCATTATTAGCGTCCCGTACCCAAAAGGTAAAACGGGACTCTATTACTAAAACTTCGCTGTCTGTATGCCTGTCTGTCTGTTTGTCACCAGGCTGTATCTCATGAAACGTGATAGTTTGACAGTTCAAATATTCATAGATGATGTATTTCTGTTGCCACTGTAATAAAAATACTCAAAAAACAGAAAAAAATATAATATTTAAGGGGCCCCCATAGAACAAACGTGATTTTGTCTGCGTTCATGCTCGTTATTGCTACACCAGGCTGTATCTCATAAACAGTGATAGTTAGACAGTTGGAATTTTCACAGATGATGTATTTCTGTTGCTGCTATAACAAAATTAAATAAAATAAACATTTAAGACGGGCTCCCATACAACAAACATAATTTTTTTGCTGTTTTTATAGATAATGGTAGGGTACTCTTAGTGCACGTGTCCGACTCGCACTTGGCCAGTTTTTTAATATTAATCGGCAGAATATTATATTGCGTAGCTTCTTGACTAAATAAAACATTAGAACCGGTAAATTTAAATAATATAAGTTGTAATGTTTTAATTTTTTTCTTATCTTCGTGTCGACAAGAAAGCTTTTTATGTTTTCTTTGATATATTAATATCGAAATCGTTTAAATATAATAATGTTATTTATTAATTACTTAGTATTAGCATTATTTATTTCCATTTGAAACCAACTGTATGTATAGCCAGTGATTCAAATGGGTCAATGTGGTGCGTTCTGATCCATGTTAGTGATACTCAGACTAATTGTGGTTAAAATCGAGATGGCTGATTTAGGTATTAATATTGGTAGCAAAAAACCTTCCTAAATACGTTTCATATTTAGGAAGGTATTTTGCTTTTGCGATACGTAGAATATACTGGTTCTGTGGAACCGTGTGCGATTTGTCACGCAGAGGTCTCGACTTCGATCCTATGGTCGGGTAAAGTGTTAACTACCAGGTTTTCTGACGTGAAACAGTTAGTACCTATTAGTCTAGAGTCTTTGTGTTCTGTAGACAATAACATGATCGCACCCTGTTATAATCGTATCTGCCTACCCTTTCGCATAAAAAATGCTATAATGTTTTTTTTTTTATATTTTCTATGCCACAGTATGTAGCGAAGCGAATGATGAGAAATATAAAGTTGCTGCAAATTCGGTAAAGTTGTTGGTGTTATAAAATGGTTGCGCTTTGTACCGACTAGAAGTTCGTGGTTATGGAAAATTTGCTCAAATCAAATAGTAGGGGATCGGACCAATTTTCAGAAAGTGTTTTAAATTAATCTTTATGGATACTTATTCCTATAAAAAATAAAATTTTATTTATTTACAGCCTTTTAGGTACTCAAAATCATGATTTAGTATTGTTTGTTTAAAAATCCCGCCAAACGCCACGATATGTCGTCTGACAGCGCGTGACGTCATTCGTGGTCATAACAAAATAGCCGATGGAACAATATGTTCGCGAGAAGTTTTGTTTTGTAGAGTAGATTCTAGATTTGTTGTTATAGAATAAAAAAAATATCGATAGTGTGCAGTACCTCAATGTACAAACACATCAAAAACTACTCCAAATAAAATATTTATTGATGTTCCAAGAAAAGCAAATAGGGACATACATAAACTAAAAAAATGTCCGAGAAGAAGGTGCGACGGAATGTCTGTAACTTCACCAATTTACTTTTGTGAAGATCATTTTGACGGTAATTACTTACCTACCTACTACAAATAAATATAATGAAATATGGTTATATTAAATTGTGTAGGAAATGTTAGAGGTTATATTTACGAGGGTATACATACTTCTTTCAGCTTTCTAATGATATGAAAAATTACATGCGAATAATATATTATTATAAAGGTAGTTATAAAACCTACACAGAAATTTTTACATTTCGAAGTTTAGCATAACAAAAATCTGAATTAATTGCAATGACATTGCAAATCATATCATAATGTTTGCTTTCGTAAATCTTGTTTCATTATGAAAAACTGGAGAAACATCACGTGACAGTTAAATCGATTACTGTATCCTAATTTATCAGTAATCTTTCAGCAGATTTTAGAATTTCAAAAAAATATGAGTGAACTAACTAGGTAGTAACCGTGCAGTCAATGATTGCCCACAAATGACGTCAAACAATGTGATGGGTGTTTCAGTACAGATTAAAAATATTGTAAATAACAACATTTTATTTCCTCATTTAAAAATATTTAAATGAATTATATTAAATTATTATGCGATAAATAATCATAAAATACTATATTTATTGTATCTAGGTACATTTTATATTTTAATCTGATTACTGTCCGATCCCCTGTTCTGTAAAGTTAAAACTCACTTACTGTGGTCTGTCTAGGTAAGGGATGGCTGGCTGTTTAATACCGGAATAAAACCGTGCCTCAGAAGATTAGGTATTAGTATCTAAGTAGTAAGTACATGCATATTAAAGCTGAAAAAAGCCGACATTGTCACCAATTTGAATCGTAGACGGAGAATTGTATAGACTGCTGGTAAGAGTGTTACAGAACGGGATAGTTAATGTAGGCATTGGATTCGAAATATCAGGGTTACCCTCCCGTAAAATTATTTTATATAAAATAATTTTACCTTGATATGTAATAAATTTGCCGTTTGTACCTCTATTATTCATAATGTAGATACTTATATATGCGCTAGCGTAATAAATGCCAAATGCATTCTCTATCAGTCGACATATAGGAAGATTCAGAGATGAGAGATGAATGATGAAATATATTTGCAAGTTAAGTATAAATGAAAGAAATGTGTATATGCAGTAGGTATTTCTAAATTACATAGTTGTATTCCAATTTACTCGACCAGTCGTATTAATCCACTTTTTCCGCAGGTCTAAATATTAGTGAGTAGGTATTCAATATTACCCAAAAATGTTTGTTACTAAACATAAAGTTTTTATTTATATAAAAAATATTTTTAGAAAAAAAAAACCGACTTTAAGAAAGTACCTGCCTGTTCAATTCTTGACTAAAAATATTTAAATTTATTTATACATCTTCACTCCTTGCATACGTTTTTATTACAAATTGTAAAATTAAAGCCAAACCACTGAACCATTTTTTTATAAATATGGGATCCGATTTTAGAGTATACCCTTACAAATAATTAAAAAGAATTTTCCAAATTGGTTCATAAATGACCAAGTTCTGTTGTAACAAACAGAGAACTACTGAACCATTTTTTATAATAATAATTACTATTACAGAGTATACCCTTTTAGATAAAAAAAAATCTTACAAATCGGTTTATAAATGACCGAGGTATGAGATAACAAACATACAAAAAAAAAACATATGACCCAAATAATTGATAACCTCCTCCTTTTTGAAGTCGGTTAAAAATGAAAGTTATCTTAATTTAAACGGGTTATTCCCAGAGGTCCATGGTTCCATTGTTTCCAAAAAACGCATCATATTACAAAAAACACAGTATACTTACGAATGAAAGGACGACTCCGATTGTTTCTTTTCATTGTCACATTTGCATACCAAAACACTACAACAGTCCATGATTTGTCACCTCTTTCTAATAACAACTTTATATGTTTGTATATTTATAGAATACTTCCAAAATCCGTACACAATACACAAATTCAAAGGAGAATCACACTTCGTAACACAAACTCTACGATTTAAGTACAATAAGCTGTCAAATTCTGTTTAGCGAACTGAGGTCAGCCATCTAGAAGAACCGGCACGCGATAAGGGACAAGAAACACTATCCCCGTGTCTTTTTTTATATGTTGTTGCCATAATTTGTCTCTTTTTTGTATCATTGCAGTGAAAACTATCACGTTGTCTGTATCATTCTCTGTCTACGATTTGAATCATGTTAAAAAGCAATGTAGGTAAAAGCGTGCGGTGCACAAACTTTTGAACTTTTTACATTCTCTGAAATTTATTTGTATTATTTTACATTCTGTTATATATTACCACAGGTACGAACGTGCACCCACAAGTCAGGCAGTTGCACTACTCAACTCTCTGGTTGCTTAGTATCCAGATGCTGATATATTTTTTACTAAAATGAATATGTTTTTAAAAGTTTGTGTCATTTATTTATCATATAATATGTGTATATAAATTTGTAATAAATAAATCTGTAAATGTATCTATGTGTAATTCAAATGTAATGTATATAATGCAATACAACATTTCGTAGTAGCTCACTACACGTTTTGGGAAATTGTTAGTGTAGTGAGCAGTTTATTATAATAAATAAATAAATAAATATTATTATTAAATGCAATATTTCAATAAACATCAATTTTGTGAATATAAAATAGGTAAGTATTACGAGTATCAATATAATACTACAATTCAATAACCGGGTTCTAAAAAAAAATATAAAATAAATGACGGTTCTCCAGGGTATCAGTTTCAGGGGATCAGATCGGAATAACTCGGATTTATTCGTAATATCAAACACATACTCTTTTTTAAATAAACGGTATTGGAAAATACCAGACATACATATAACTTTGAAAAATTTCGTGAAGATCAAAAATGATTTTAATCTACTTGCAATTTATAAAGTTATCTATTGACAAATAAGAGTTTACGTACTCCTAAAATCGGCTGATGTGGTAGACGGCTTGAAAAAGTTCAAAATATTTCTTTATGAGTCTAAAGATCTAAAGTAAAGGTGACCTCTATACAAAGTTATCTTATTATGCATTAAATCGCTGCCAATTTAACGATTCATTTTCTTCAAAAGTAAGAGAGCTTTCAAGATTTTAAGGGACGAAATCTTTGGAGTACCCACATCAAAAGTTATTTAAGCCTTTAGATAACATTTACAGTTTAGATCCATATTAAGATAAAACGTAAAACATACGATACGATTTCTAAGCAAATATTCCATTTTATGAGGGTAAAATTTGCTATACGGGTAGCACATATTTTTATTCTTTTCACTGAAATCTGTACTGAAATATTTTTATTTGAATTGAAATTTATTGAATTGCGTCGATAGAAAAAAAACTAATTCAAAGGGATATATATATTATTCTCCAGACTACGAGCGTTTACAGCATATTACGAGCATATTAATAAAACATATTTTTAAAATATAGCTCCAGTTAAAGATAATAATTGAAAACCTCGAAATATGACACTAAATTGCGACGTTGTCACTCATGACGCGTAAGCCCTTTTAATATTATTTATAATATCCGATAGCCTAATTTTCCCCTTTTCCTTTTTCCACACCACTCTCGATCTTTAAACCTACCCCACTCCCTTCACGGTAGGCAGAGTCCCTGGCATTGTAGGAGCAATGCTAGGTACTCTGAGGTGTCCGTGAGCGACAGTTACCACTTACCATCACGTGGGCTGTTTGCTCGTCAGCCACTCTTTAAAGAAAAGGTAAATGGATTCGAATGTGTGCTTGTGAATATTATTTTTTAAATTTGAATTTGTATGAAATTTTTTAATAGACCTTTTTAGACAGTAGCGTGATGTTACATAGCCTGTAACCTTCCTCGAGAACTGAGCTATCACACGCAAAAAGAATTTTCAAATCCAACTGGTAGTTCCAGAGAGTAGTGCGTTTAAACAAACAAACAGACAAATAAACTTTTCCGCGTTATATAATAGTATAGATATAGGTTTGATCGAGATAGTCTATTGTTTCAAAATTATGTAACTATAGATGTTGAGAAGCCGCGGCGTTGCTTATCTAAAATATATTCTTTTTTCTCATAGATGTCGTAGGAGACATGGAATATCAGGTGACGAGCGGTATCGTTACCAGCGTACTTAAACAATAACTCACTGTGGTCACCAATCCCTCTGCCAAGTTTATATCCAGTATTTAGCGTTTTCATGCAGCAAACTAATTTCTCATGATGATAATTACCAGTAATTTTTTTTAAAGTCATCTCTTATTATTAAAGATTCGTTGCTCGGGTGCTGGAGAGCACATGCTCGGCGCTGGACGGGCGTCGTGTTGCAGCGCTGTTCGTCTGCGGCGGAGGCACCGCAGCGGCCGCCGTGGTGACCGCGGCGACGCAAGCTGGTGTCCCCGTACTCCGTGCATCGCCTTCACACCTACATCTTTCGTATACCATCGCTAATGTGAGTACCTCTATATATATGAATAATGGCTAAGACCTTAGTGCCAGTTATAATCAAGGTTATGAAGACGTATTCGATCAATGTAGTAATAATATTTAGATAGGTATTGTTGTATCCAAATATGGTAAAAAGTGAACCATACTGTTATAGTGTACCATATTTGGATACAACAAATATTATTAAATCTAAATATTATTACTACATTTAAAAAAAAACATGTATTTCAGATTTTAAATTAAGTAGTCGGTAAACTGACGGTTTTGTTAGGCGCATGTTAGGATCATGACGAATGTACTATTTTTGTTTACTGCATTGCACATTGTTTACTACATTCGCCTAGATTTCACTAAGCTATGTGTCAGTCGGTTTCCAATCTAACCACTTACTGAATCACTCTTTTGTATGTTTTGTCTGTCACCTGTCCTTCAGTACCCAATTACCGGATATCACTAAGGTTTGGTCATTGAACTTTACAGTCTTGGTATTGGTATGAACAGACTGTTTTGCGCAACTCCACGACTGTGCGCGTATTTTGCGTGAACTATGAATGCTCTTACCGGGATTTTTAAATATTCGTTTAACACCCGCAACTCTGAGGCAAAACGGATTATCACTGTAATTTTATAAAAGATCACCTATTTACGGAAATGGTGAGTTTTACCCAACAGATCTCTCTATGTGCGAAATGTTTGTTTTTTGCATTTTTCATTAGTCTGATCTGAACCGGGGTATATAATATTAAATACAACAAAAAAATGGTTAACAAAACAAATCTAAAATACGATTTCAAGTACTGGCATCATAAATAATGATATGTAGGTAGTATACACCCATATTAAAAATTTACGTCCATGTTAAAGCATGGCGTTATATTATTTTGTTTATGATAAATAATAATATGCAGAGCAAATAATAAACAGACACCTGGATTTACAACATTTCTTATTTATGACATTATTACCCGATACCATAAAAATTCGTGAACCTTCACTGAAAGTGACATAAGTAAATTCAAGATAAATGTTAGCGATAACACAAAGATTATGCCTTTCTGTAATAAAAACGCGGATCGTCGGTAGTGTCGGCGGTTAGTAGATTGCCAACAATTCTATTTATGCGTAGCTATTAATCGTGCTTGCTATGATAAGGTCGGGAATTGCCAACCAGCCAGTGAAATAATGCGTCTACGTGACGACCGCGCGACCAAGTGATCTGTCGACTAACGGTGTACATGACACGTTCCAACTTTATTTATAGACTAGCTTCCCGCGACGCGGTTTCACCAGCGTCTTTACTTACTGCTCAGCTCCCGTCGGCAGTAGCATGCTATTACATTTATTACTATTACAATTATTTAAATCCGACTGATAGTTCCAGAGATTAGCACTTTCAAACAAACAAACTCTTCCACTTTTTAAAACAGTATAGATTATACTGATGAGATTATTTGATATCTCTAACTACCTTCGTTGAACTCCAAGAGATCTGTAGACGACCAGACCCCGTAAATGAACCTCAGCGACATACATAAATCTCTTTGTACCTAATATCATCGGGACCAGCCATTACGTGTTGGTGGGATAGCCTATCTTTTTACTCACGGAAAATAAAATCTCATCCGGAAAAGTGATTAACTTTTATGAAGTTTAACAATTTTCTTTTTCATATGTAATCAGCGTTAGCATATACTTAAACACCTTTAGTAACAATAAAAATATTCACAACTATACTAATATATTTCCAAATGCACACGAATGTTTTCAGAAAATATTGCGCATCCACAAATGTAAGGCAATGTGACTTGCAAGTTTGGTGGTTAAAACGCTTTGACAGCGTACGCAAATTAGTTCGCCACCGCCGTATAAGCTCCATGTGGACGTGAGTTTATGCAGTTTCCTGAAGTTGACACTTTGAACTCACGGAACTCTGTTATTCTGCATAAACGAGGTCGGGAATGTATCATCTCAGTGACAAGCGTACCTACTACGTAATACAGTAATACACTATGATGCGTCTCGAATATGTTTTTAATTAGGAGCAATAGTAAATGGTTTGTTTCGAATTGACTACTAGTTGTTTGTGATTATCTGTCTAAAGTTTATAATGTTACTAGCTGACCCAGCAAACTTTGTACTGCCTAACAGTCTATACTTAATTTTTTTCTAGGCAATTTTTTAAATTTTCTCTCTGTTAGAACCATCCTCGTACTTCAAGGAATATTATAAAAAAATAATTAGCGAAATCGGTTCAACTACTCTCGAGATTTAGGCTTAGCTACTGGTTACGTTCAGCGATTCATTTTTATATTATAGATTACATAATTATGTATCTAACCAGTTAAAGGATTAAGACGTGATCAAAAAAATATCGATTACTTACAAATTAATTATTATAAATATTTTTTTTTAGCAAAATACCTTACTACATTAGCTTAGAAAACCGTTATCGATTTAATTAGCTGATTATAGATAAAGGTTTGACATGTGAAGAGGATGGATGTAGGATAACAAAAGAGATTTATGGTGCGGAAATGTCTGGAAAAGTGGTTAGGTGTAGTTGGTAGGGGTCGCCCTAGACGGACATTTGCGGCCCCCCCAAAGGGGTTCTCGCCTTGTCGCGGCGGGGGGGGGCTTAGTAGCCGTGGTTACCAAGGACCACGGTGAACCAAGAGGAACCCCAAGGAGGCGCCGCTCCTCTGGGCTTTGCCGGTAAGCCCACGATGGAGCGGCTCTGGTGGGTTGCGGTGCTGTTGGGCGGCACCGCAACTGGGTCGGGCTGCAGTGTTGCTTCGGCGACACTGCGGCTGAGGAGTGGCGGGGCCGCGGCGGGAGAGGAGTGCCGGTATAACGGTGCGCCGCTCTCCCTACCTTCCGCGGCCTCGGCGGGGCCGCAACCGCCAGATTGCGGACGCGGTGGGGCCGCAGGGGAAGAGGAGTGTCGGTATTGCGATGCGCCGTTCTCCCTATCCTATGCGGCCGAGTTGGCCTGCGGGCGGCGATCGGGCAGTCGCCGCCCGAACAGCACGGGCCCGAGACGGCAGTGCGCATGTTCCGCACGCGCCTCTCGAAGGAGGGGGGGCTAGGCCCCTAAATCGGACGGGGCCCGCTCGCGGTGAGCGGGCCATGGCCCGTCGGGGTCGCGGATGAATGCGCAAGCGACTCCCGTGACCCCAACACTCTGGCCGTCTGGAGGAGCACCGTGGGTTTTAGTCGGTATGCTGGCCGCGCTTTGAGTGTGGTCGGAGAGTCCATAGACATAACCCCCTTGCCTTGCTTGCCTTGCCCGGGCGGGTGCGTATGCGTAATGCATTTCCCAGGTATAGAAAAAAAAAAAAAGACGGACATTTGCGGAGTCTGCCCGCGTGACACGTCGCTCCACACGCTCGTGGAGTGTCCGGCGTGGGCGGACCAGCGCCGCGACCTAGTTGCGGCCCAGCTCTCGCTGCCGGCCGTGGTTCTGTCCATGGTCCGCAGCGAGAGGGCTTGGGAAGGAGTCGCCTCTTTTTGCGAGCAGGTAATGCTCGCCAAGGAGGCGGCCGAGCGGGAGAGGGAGCTGACCACCTTGCTCCCCGCCCGTCGCGCCCGCCCCGGACGTCGCCGTGGGGCGCTCCGGGATCTCCAGCCACCATAGGAGGATGCCTGCGGGCGGCGATTGGGCAATCGCCGCTCGAACAGCACAGGCCCGAGAAGGCGGCGTACGTGTTCCACGAACGCCTCTCGATGGAGGAAGGGGGGTTAGGCCTCCCAAATCAGACGGGGCCCGCTCACGTTGAGCGGGCCGTGGCCTGTCGGGGTCGCGGATAATGCGCGAGCGCCTCCCGTGACCCCGACACTCTGGCCGTCTGGAGGAACACCGTGGGTTTTAGTCGGTATGCCGGTCGCTGTCTCATTGTGACCGGAGAGTTCGACATAACCCCCGCCTCGCCCAGGCGGGTGCGTACACTTAATGCGTTTCCCACGAAAAAAAAAAAGACGGACATAAAGGGACCAAATAAGAGATGTGTTCACAAAGGGCTCAATTACGAGCACCCGTTACAGACATGTGTGTATGAAAATGCAAAGGAGTCATGTTTGGTTCGCAGCAAGTGGCGTTCTATAGTCTCTGCTTACCCTATTAATAGGAGACAGGCGTGAAGTTATGTATGTACTATAAATTTGAAGAGCAACTGTGCCTCTAACACGTTCATCTACTGGTTACGTTTTAACTTGCTGATCTATCTGCAAGTTTAACCATTCTATGGATGGGTGACCATTTGTAAAATATTGATATCTTTAGAAAAAAAGCCTACTGGGCAGCACAGATATTCGATGGCTAGACCATGTCTAGTTGCCCGTTAATCGAATTATGGAGTCAGGTGCCAGTCATTATAATACTGATATTTAGTGGCATCCGATTGAACTGGAAGCCGACTCTAATATAGACGAAAAATTCGCAAAGGATGATGATACAAAACCAAGTCATTTTTAAGCATTGAATACCCAGAATTGTGTGACAAACAATAAAAAAGTTGTTTCACGGCAATTCTGAACAGTGACGTTGCATAAATTTAATTTGCTTTTTAACGACTTATGCCATTTCGGAAGATGATTGCATTTATTTTCTTTCATGATCTATTACTTTTTTTTGTTTATGTCAGAAGAATACATGGAATACATACAGTTAATAATATGAAGTATAACATTTTTTTTATTATTCCGAGGCATTGGATACATATTCATCATAAAGTAAAGTTAAGAGTTAGATAGACTCTTGTCGGTAGAACTGATAAAATTCTCTCCACTTCTCTCAGTCTAAAGCGGAGGTGGTTTTAACCACGACATGACATCAGCACTTTTCTCGATATGGCTCTTATAGCTTATCCGTGGTCTTTCCCTACCTCATCTTTATTCTTTAAGATATATAAAATGTTGTCTAATATTTTTTTAGAGATTCCTCGGTAAAATTAGGGCTGTGCTAAAAGAGCATATATGAAAGTTCAAGTTTTCTTTCTTTCTAATATGTTATGTGATATTTCACAATCGCCATTTCTAATAACAAATACAGAAGATAAACTTCAAAAAGTGTAAAACAACGTCTGATACACAAATAAAGATTGCGGGTCTATCACACGCGACCTAAATAAGATTTTTATGATATGCATAATATTGTTGATAACCGACAATATTTCTTTTTATGGTTTGTAGGAGAACTTTTTGTTAGAGGTGAGATTTTCCTCACAATACGTGAGGTCGTGAACGTGGGACGCGTCTCTGTAAATTATAGTCATTTATTTCTTACTTCTGCGCCGATTACGTCTCGACGTGGACTAATAACGGCTTCAAAAACCATAATGATTGGGATAATGTGTAAACAAAATAATGAACTTAATATGAATAAGTTGCAAATTATTTACAAACTAATTTCTATCATAAAAAATCTCAGTCAAAATTAAAACATCAATTACATTACGAATATTCGTCTCTTTTAATATTTAGGTAACTTGACTTTTAGATTTCAACTCATGCAAGCTTCTTGTTCCCACAGGAAATGCTTCCTCTAGAAATTCGAGTTGAGATCACCGCAAGAGAAACTCTGCACGCACTCAGGTACTAAAAACTATAAAACGCTAAAGTATTACTTAAATTATATTACAACTTTAGAGACATATTTTTTGTTTCAGAGCAACACTTCTTCACACTCATTGGCATTCATTCACTTTGTTAGCAGAAGAAGATATATACATTACACTATCTCTACGGAAAGATCTATCTTCAATACTAACTACACAACCACTTAATCCAAAATGGCTATCCCTTCCTACAAAATTCTCGCGACATGTACTTTTCAGGTATATATTTCTAGTTTTCAAAATATTCAAACTTCACGTCTTAGTCCAGAAGTTTAAACTTAATGTACTTTAAACTTAATTATTCATTTCGCAAGTATAAATATCTGTGCATCAAATAGCGTTCAACATTTTTAATTTGTTATTGATATTGCATGCTTACTGTACTGCAATCTTATGTATTGTATCTCTACAACAGTACTCCAATTATTTGTGTACAGGCGGCTAGCTGAAATATCAAGACTGACTCGAGGCGTCGTTGTCTTGATATGTGATGTCAATTACGCAAAACTCGTTATGGATGAGGCTAAACGTTTAAATATGCTTGATGGTAATTTTTTTTGGCTGTGGATTGATGCATCAAGCGACGCACATATTTTTCATAACATCACTAACAAAACGCAATTTCCTGAAGATAGCTATAGAGATTTTGAAAACGCATGGGATGATGAAGCAACCATACCTGAACGCTTTGACCGTACTAAACGAGACGACGCTGACAATAATACGATAGAAGATCAGAAAAATCCAGAAATTCCCATTGAAGATAATAAAATTGAGAAAAATTCTACCGAAAGCACAATTGATGTAAAAAATATTTCAACAAGTCCAATTTATCTGCCCAATACTCAAAATATTTCGGAAGCAGAAAATATTAATGACAATTTATTAAGTATAGATTTTAGTCAATCGTATTATAGTAATCGCAATATTAGTTCGGAAAATGTAAAAAAATATAATGTAAATAACAAAGGCGTTGAAACTTCTAAAATCAAAAACAATTCAATTGCGAAGGGAGTGTCCTTTCACGATAGAAATAATAGTAGACGTAATAGTTATAGAAAAATGAAAAATGAATCTTTTAATAAATATGTAAATAGCATACATGTAGAAGATGTGAGTGTAGCTAAAAATGTATCGTTGGGACGTGATTATATAAATAGCGAAGAGGATACTAGAGAAATAAATGATAGTATAGATATATCAAGTGATATTAGTGATTTCTTAATGAATCCAAAGGTGCAAGCGTCTACTGTGCATTATATTAGATACAAAATAGAAAAGAGAAGTGACAAGACTATTAAAAAAGAGCACAAAATGGATAGAGAAGTAACTAAGCATAATATGACCGAAATATTTAATAGTCTCCCTGTGGGACTATTGGCGTTACATCCGGAGCCGGCAAACATTGGTAAGCGCTAAATATAGTAAATACCTATATTATTATATATACCTATATATTACTACAACTTTAATTTAAATAGTGCAATAGTGATTTTTGTTACTAGGACTAGCATTCAAAAGTTAAGCTGCCAAATCTCATAAAACTTTAGAACTAAATATCAATTGGAGTTATCATAAACATACGTTAAAAGTTTTATATTCATGTTCTATTGTAGATTTGTATAATGTTAGAAGTTTTCGAATATTACGTATGAACGCGCAGAAAACAATGACATTAATTTTATTGAATTGAAGTGTTTTGAATCAAAACATTTCAATACGATTTCGATAACTCCATTTCATTAGTTCTAAAGTTTTATGAGATTTGGCAGCTTAAAAATCTATATTATTGTGCTTACTTCAGTTTCTATAGCGGCTATAGGAAAATGAATGTTTTTTATATCATATAAATGAATTAATACGTTTTTCATTCAGATCGGGCTTTTGTTCGTGCGACTGTGAGGATAATAGTAGGCGCTCTAAGACGTGTGTTGCGCGCTTGTGACGCATGGTCAGCTCAGGCTCAGTTCTTGAGTGATGCCACCGCGTCATGTTGGGACGAACCAAGTGATGCCGCAGCTGATTTCTCTACGGAATTTGTGAGGTGGGTATTTTAAGAAAGTTTTGTATATATCTCCTATCTTTAATAGTATGCGACGAAATATCTATTTACCTGCAAATTGTGGTTAACTGTAATAATGTAAATATCATACAGTTTTGTCTAACCTTTCAGGATATACATTCGTTTACATGTAACTATACTCTTAATTATTATAATTAGTGAATCATTAATTTCATATTTTTGACAATATACTATCGAGAGTTCAATTTAAAATAATGATTACTTTAAACTTATAATCTCTATTGTGTAAAATTACATCGTCGCGCAATAAAACGGACAATAGCGTCGAAATTATTCAGCAAAATATACTTTGTCAAGTGCTAAAGTTTACGACAAGTTAGAAAGCTGCTAATGACCTCGATTTAAGTTCAGAAAGAACCTTGGAGATATCGAGAGCAACAGCGGCGGCGAAGCGTGATTGCAATCAGACCTTGATAGATCTTTCTTATTACTCGACCTTCTTATTATAATACTAATTCAGCCAAAGTTTTACGTCATGTTTCTTAAATGAAAATTAATGAATTTCATGTCAGTTCTTTCATCTTGTTAAAATATTTTACCCAGAGGTTAAATAAAATACATTGTTTTCTTACTATTTCCTTAAATCAGGAAGATTCATCCTTGATAATTTCTTAATCAAAACACTTAACAAGTAATACAACTGTTAACAACCTTGTCAAAATGTTGATTGCTATCGTTTCGAACTTGAATTTTGACTGACTGGAATGATTACATCAAAGCAGCTGTCCCATTCATGTTGTTGGTACAATCAAATTGTATAGAATAAATACTGACAATATTTTGTCACTCAAAGGAATAATCCCTAGATACCAGTTATCTCGGATCGTTTACTATTCAATTGACATTAACCTTATTGACCACTTGACTTTTATCCTTCCAGGATATTAGATATGAAATGGTCGCGCAGTTAAATTAGAGTAGTATTCGATTTTATTGCGTTCAAATTAAGTTTGTTATCAAAAAGACGATTAAGCCAATTCACAATTTTAAGTATTAAGACATTTTTGAACTACTAACAGTAATAGAATGGTAACAAGCACAGAGCATCACCATAAAAGCAAATTGACTGGCGGGTCCGAGAACGGCTCAAGATTACTTTTATGTTCCTCTATCTTAAAGAGCGCAGCTTGGTGGGTTTATATCGGTGGCCGCATTACGCTACATAAAATCTTATCTAGTAGACATCGTTGGTCACCCACACCATCAAAAAGCCACGTCTTTTCGTGTAGGTACCTCGTAATTCTATTCTTACTCTCGTTACATAAATGTTACTTAAACATATTTTTATATTAATCTTGGTTCTTTTAACTTTTAAATTCTCATTTTGGCTTCAAACAAAATAAAATAATATTTTTGTTTTGTTTAGTTCTGAGGCATTTGTGTCTATTATTTTTGCTCGACTGCCGCAGTCAAGGAGGGTAATATTTTTCAAGCGTATTTATGTATGTAAGTTTGTATGTTTATTTCTTTGACACGTTCTACAGCTTAAAGTCTTAATGGATTTTTGCATATAAAGTGTAATTAGATTCGTATTAATTGTGGGAGTGGCACAGGGTACATAATATTTAAATGTAGCGTCAGCACGAGAAAAATTTGGGCTTTTTGTTTTTTAACAATATAATAATATATTGTTTGATTCAATAGGACGGAATTGGCCGCATTTTACTTCATGCCAAACGGAAGCATTAGTCAGATTGCATTTAAAATTTATCAGTGAATCTTGGTAAATAAAGGACATTTAATTTCAAGAACGTTAACTTGTTCTTTTCAAGGAAAGAGACAAGGAGTTTTAGTAATTTTTTATGGTCAATTTACTTGACGATTACGTACTATTTATGAGATAAGGACCAAAGTATCGTTAGATAATTAAATGAGAGGCTGATAGTAAACGGTTTAACTTTATTTATTGCTTCGAGCTGCGGGCCGTCGCGCTGTGCCGCACTCGCGTGACAGTGACGAGGGTATTACGACCACCAAACTGTGTAGACACCTTATGTATTTTATACTATCTTTTAAATAGAAGATTCGTGTATGTTTGAACTACTTGGGACCGGCACATTTTTGTATTCGTTTCAATTAACGTATCGGTAACGCACCCAACTCATGTTTGACCCTTAGACCCAACCTTTATGGCAAGGAACACACATTCATGGTGGACGCGGTAGATGAGAACACACTTCATTTTCATTTGAGGTTTTACGGAGGGATTATAATAAAGTGGCCTTGCCTTGCCTTTAAATACAGGAGTTTTTATTTTTAAAAGAAAACCTCTAATTTCGTGAAATATTATTTCTGAATTGTAGTTTTTATTGTTTACATTGCAAATTATAAATAGTACACAAATGTTTGGGTCGATTTATAGTACACACACACACACACACACACACACACACACACACACACACACACACACACACACACACACAAACACACAAACACACAAACACACAAACACACAAACACCAAAACACACAAACACACAAACACACACACATACACTTGCACGCATGTTACCATTAATCTTTATTTCTTGTAATAATATGTTTGTTGTTCTCAAACAATAAAAAAAATATAATGGCTGACCTAGAGGAACATTTAATCCTTCTTCGCGCCCGCTCAACATCTCAGGGAGCCAAGGGTAACTGAAAATCAGCGCTGCCTGATATATATATTTTATTGCATGGCAGCATCGACTGAGTTATCACCTTTTGCTATACTTACTGTTAACCTTATTTTAAGTATTTTATTTAAGTTATATTTACTGTAATTTAGGCAATAAAAAGATTTTAATTTTATTTTATTTTTTATTTTATTGTATGCGAAAAATATAAACTCGTTTCACGTTATTTTGACAAAAAATAAGAACGAATATGTGTCGCATCACGTACAGGCGTCATATCGGCCTACGTAATTCAATTCAAAAGAAAAACTTCAGAGAAACAAAAAATGCAAATACTTTTGAGTATCTTTTGAATTCAATATGGCTGTGTGTTGTGACTTTGTGAGATCAGAGAGTAACAGCAATTTCGCAAACGTGTCAAGACTGTGTCTGGGTACGACCGCTCGTTCTTAGAACATGGTTTGCTATTTTATTTGGGAATTCGTCAATTGGTTTGGGAATTTATCCATGTTACGTATTATTACATATTAGCTATAATATGTATATTATATTCCAGCCTTCACTACATAGTATAAAACAAAGTCGCTTCTCGCTGTCTGTCACTACGTATGCTTAGATCTTTTGAAACTACGCAACGGATTTTAATGCGGTTTTTTTTAATAGATAGAGTGATTCAAGCGGAAGGTTTATATGTATAATACGTGCAAAATATAGTAGAGAAACACTGGTAATTTTAGAGGTTTCTAATGTAATGCAGGGACATAGCGGTTGCGGCAGTACCGGCCGGATGCCGCCGGCCTCTAAAGAAAACAATGACCATGTCTTATGACGAAAAAGCTGTGAACGTTGTTTAAAAAAACATTCTGTAGTATATTTAGTATCAGCATAATACCTGTACGAAACCAGGGCGGGCCGCTAGTAAATAATAAAGTACGCATAGTGTTAAAAGTATCTGTTAGATTTTGTTCATGTTTTTATACCTTTTCTAATTTATTTAAAAAAGGTAAAAAGCAGGGTCAGCAACACCCTAGTGATACTCCCAGTGTTGCAAGCGTCCATAGGCTACGGTAACTACTTACTATCAGACGAGCCGTATGCTTGATTATATATTAATAATAATAAGGTATTTATTTTGAGTGAGTTATCTTGCAATTAAGCGGATGTTAAAATTCTATTACACAATTTATTTTTTGAATTTTTTGAAATGGTTAGTTTTTAGCCATGTGTTAACCTAGAGTTGAATACTTAGTTGTCTAAAAATAGTAGATATATTTTAGACCTTAACCTTTTCATATAACACAAAAGGACACTGGAACCACAGAGAGTTTCCTAAGTGCAATTTCATCAAACTGCTGTTCCCTTTGATCCCTACATGGCTAAATCCATCCTACCTCAGATCTCTTACTTTGAATCGTCAGCGTATCCTTTCAGAATGTCTTGTTTTCAAGTAAGTCGACTGTTACCCAGTTTTTTATTGTTAGTATCTCCAAACATTATTATATTGTCGTGAGCTGTGGAGCCCTTATGTCAGATGGCTACAACAACATTACGAGTATTATGTACATCACGTATTTTAAATTCATTTAATTATGGTAGAGACATGTGGTTATCCTCTTTTCATTGCCCTACGCAAACTGAAGTTCATTTCGCAAAGGAATGTAAAACAGTCGTAAGTGAAGATATGTTTCAGTAATCTCTTATTTAATCAACATTGATTAACATAAATCTCTTGATGAGCCGTGAAAATTATACTTCCTGAAAACCATAGGTATAATCTCTATTGTATTAAATTTTATATGAGGTGGGTATATAAAACGCAAATAAACACTAAAAATACACAATACCAACGTTGTTCAACTTTCAAATTCTACAAAAACATTGTTTCAATGCACCTAACAATTACGACCTAGTCGCGGTGCAGGTATTATTAATTCAGTGAAATGCAAGACAAATCACAACACCATTCCTAGATGACATCTCTGTTAACAGTCAGGCGTTAGTTCGAATATACACTATTCAATTTCCTTCTTGTAATATATAGATACCTATGCCGTTAATACCGTTTATTATTGAATACCGTTGAGTAACAAAAGAGGTATAGTAATACTGTCTTATCATCTTGAAACCGACTTACAATGTTAATTGTACCTACCTAATCCAAACAGGCAAATAAATAAATTTAATGATAATGACCTAATTACACCATCGAACGACAAAGAGAAATATTTTATCATTTTTCTTTCATCGTGGCTCGAAAGTTGCTATATATGAAATAAAAACGAATTAATTATAATGATTAAGATTAAAAAATAAGCATCGTCGTATAGTTTAATGTTTTGTAACATTGACCTACCCAAATAAACGTCTAGTTGAACCCTTAGCAGACAGTTCAGCTTCAGTACCTATTATGAAAAATTCAGTTTTAACTTTATTATTAATTATTAACTAGTTTAAGGACCACACGAACATTAGCAGCGGGTGTTAGTCTATTGTCGTATGTATTGGACTGCCTGAAGCAGGCAAAATTTGATCTATTTTCATTGTTCATGGGACTCTCGCTGCTGCGGGTTTAGCGCGTCATTGCTTGTTGTTGTTTTCCGAACAAGCACTAATGATCTAAACTCTGTGATTCTAAACTTGTTACCCAGTTTCAAATGGCCATTAGTGTGCTTTTGAGCCGCAATTGCTATACGGAATTAATAGCGGTTACCATTCATAGTAATTGCCAATATACCTGAGTCCTAAAGTAAAAAACTAATTCATTATTGTCTCTCTGTAGGTAAAGATCTCTTAACATTATGGTTAATGCATAAACTTCTTCAAACAGGTTGGTAATAACAGATTTTTACTTCATAAATTCAGGTTTTCTTGTGCAATATCACATATTCACCGCCTGTCAGTTATGTTTAAAGTAAGCTTAGAGAGTACGAAAGTACATATGAGTTTCAAAAAGTTATGTTGATCCTTGCTCAATTACGTAACGCCAATCTCGCGTTTTCGAGACTTTGACCTTTAGGCTATTACTAAAAGTGCTGCTTGAAGTTTTAACTTAATGTTATAACAAAGTGAAGTATCTATCCTTATAACATATAGGTATTTTGTCCAAAACTTCCATAATATTTATTTAAAATAACAGACATTTATAAAAGACAGATCTACAAAATATAGGTAAACATGAGTTAAAATCAAGAACAGGCTAAACGTAAAACAGGTACAGGTGAAACATTGAAGGACCTTTCGTTCTTGACCTCCCCAATAGCGGTGTTGGAGGCAGACGCTCGAAAGAACGTTATTCAATAAAATACGTGATCGGCATACGATCTTAACCCTGTTCTGAGATTGTCGTAATATATCCAGAAAAGCCCGTAAATGCTTCGGTTTCGCCAAATGATAAATGAAGCTTGTATCAAATCAATTCTCTTTGTATATCATGGGGTCGCTATGGACTTTTGAAACATTTTGTTAGAAAATACAAAGCCGAGGTATTTTATTTAGCTTTAGTGTCGTTCGCTTTCAGTATATTATATTCGATTCATAATGTCTGGAAGGATGAAATAAATGAACCCATTGTTAACTTGTCTTCATATAAAGAAAAAGTTGACCTATTTAAGTCAAGGGTAGACAAGGATAAAATAGTTATAAGGGTTTACGGTTTAACTTCACGTACTTTATCCAATGAGGGCTTGGTCGTTAGGGTATGTAAACAAACATAATAAAGATATTTTTTTTTAAATAACATTAATTATAAAAGATTAATATTATTTTGTATCGCGACTAGAACTATTTTTTTTTCGTTGTTTGGACGTACTTGTTACTTTTTTACCAACAACACACACACTGTAACTAGAAATTTCTCTTTTACTGCAACAAATCATTGTTATCCTTTTCAACACCAAAATCAATAGTACTACAACCGGAATCGTTAGGTTATTTTAAAGCACGAACGTGTCTCAACGTATTTGACCGTCACTTATCCACGAACTGTCTACGATAAAATTGCACATAAACTTACAGACCTACGAATTCGCGTAGCTGCTACGTAGCGACGTAGCCACTCCAAAGATTTGAGAATTGCAACCATAATAAAATGAGTCACCAACCCCAATTCTCGGCAGAACAACATGCTTTTCTATTACACATTGTAGTTTCATCTACTGTTATAACTCACTAAGTTACATAATATGCTTCGAAAATTAACTAAGGGCTATAAAACAGTTGGTACGACAAGTGACAAATAGAGATGTGCTTAGTCAAAGGCTCGCTGAAATTAGTTTGTAGTTCTTACATTTTGAGTAAATACTGTAAATTCTTTGGTAATTTAACTTAACGTTTGTTTTCTCGTACATTTGTTTGAAAATATTTTTAGTGTCGTATATACTAAATAATGTACTTTAAATTCATACGAACCGCCATAATATGCTTATTGTTTGGGGGTCACTAATTAATGTAGTTAGAGGTTTGTAATTAGTGACTTTAATTTCTATAATTATTACATAATGCTATCTAATGTCTATTGAACAACAAATATTCAGGCATATAATAATCCTATTAATATTATAAATTCGAAAGTTCGTATGTGTGTGTTTGTTACCACACAGCGCCTAAACGGCTGAACCAATTTTGATATGAATTGGTATGTACATAGATTCGATGCCGGAGACGGACATAGGATACTTTTTATTCCTAAAATGGATCCGGTTCCCGAGTTATCACCATTTTTCGCGCCGGCGAAGCCGCTGAGCGCAGCTAGTAATATATAAGTATTTCGTAAGCTTTTATAATGCTACATTTATTTATTCTTAGTTCGTTAGAAGAAATTGTCGGTAGCTAAAAGGCCGACTGTATTTTATGTTACTGTTTATTATTTTTAAGGTTAATTTCTTTTTTCTGATGATTACTGTCATGCTTTAGTAAAAAGCCTTACGATAGCGTATATAAATAGTAGTACTGTATCTTTAGTAATAATTAATATAAACGTGTTAGAACGTTTATCAGAAAATGTTCAGTTTTCTTTTATACCATTTTCGTAAATAATATTTCACGAGTATTAGCAATTGATCAATTCTCGACACGATATTTCAGCAATCAATCAATCCGGGCTTTATTTTTAAATATGACGCACTTACTTTTTCTATAAATCCGTACACTTAACGATGAAATACGGTTAGGTGAACGAATGATGGATTGAAAAGTAGATTGGGTCGCAATTATGATTGGGTCGATTATTTAAAGGTACCTACGTTTTATTAAGATCATTATGTTGGTTGCAATGGGGTGTATTTATGTGAGTAGAATAACATAGGGAATATTTAAAAAAAAAATCTCCTCGCAAAAGAAAATTAATTTGTTAATCCTATTTCCGAAAGACAGACAGAGATGTATCTCAGTCTGTCTTTATTACTATTGTATCTTTTACAAATAATCGAATATTTCGTAATAAAAAAGAAGAAATTTTTCTAAGTAAAATAAAACTTGAACTTAATTTTATGGCCGGACCCTAGAGTCGAACGTGAGAGCAGACTACGATATTCAAAGTGCTCCCAGCTATGAGGGCAACCTTAAGCTTAAAACTGCTAGACCAAAGCAGACCGTATACAATAAAGTTACGGAACGAGCAACTACATAACCTACCCGTATGATTTTTTTTTTATTTTGGGTTCAATCAAACATTGTTATAAAAGCAATTTTGCATTGTTAGGAAGCTTCACAATTATCAAAACATTGCTTGCGAACCTAATAGAAAATTGGGAACTTTTGTGATGATAGGTAGGTACTTAATTTATTATTGGTTACAAAAAAAACAGTTAAATACATTGTTTGTAGTATTTTTATTGTTGTTCATAAAATTAACACAATTGAATTAGACATAGCGAATGTCGTATCACATATTTTTGGGTAAAATCCAACTTGTTCACATTATCATAAATCGGTCGGAACTGCACGGTGGCAAATTTTGGCAGACGGCCAGACTGTGCAGGCTGACTCGACGAAATGATCGCCATCTATTGAGATGACTTGACGCAGATAGTTCCCTTTTTAGTTCATATAGAAATTAGGACGGTGAAATAGGTCAGGTCAGTGACTACAGTTTTACGCACTCTCGACTTAACTAACATTAGAATTGCTTCACCGCAATCATCTCTCTTTGTACGTGTATAATAATATACTATAGTAAATAAAAATAAACTTGAGACTGTTCACCCTGTGCCCATTATCAAAAAGTTACAATGACTAAAAAGGACACCTGTACAGTAATATTTAGATAGTGTAACTTTAAACACAAACTATTCTTCAGCCTTTGTAATAACCAAACATGATATTCACCGGTGGTCATTCGTTCAATGTAATTTATTAGCATTCAAACAGGGTTGAGCGAAAAGCTGAACCGCGCTCGTCGATTAGCCTCTCAATACTTTGAGATCGTAAGCAAACCAAACAATGTAAATAAATAAATGCCTTTAATTTGAACTTTGCAACATTTCTCGGCATGTTAGTTGGGGCAAATCCCTTTGGTTTACGCACAAGGAATAACAATGCGGAGTAAAGAGCAGTTGCTCAGAGTTTGTTTTGAGCCAGCTGGCGAGACGTCGCGTAGCAGAACGTTTGGCCTCTGTCTTCAAATCCCGGATTAGTGACGAGTGAAACTTTCAGCACCCTTTAGTCGTTACAGTTTGTCGTTTTCCTTGTTATATGTTAGTCAAGTGCTTAGTGTCGTGGACGTGGCTGAATTAACAATACTTCGTTTATCGATTTGTTTATCTGTGTTCTTTTCTTTTGCTAAGAAGTTTTTACTTGTCGATAATGTAATAAATATCTATTCAAGTTCTTTTCTCCGTAAATGTAACAACAGATACATTATTTATCAATGTATAAGATATAACGTTAAACATTGAAAATAATTTGGTACACGTATGTAGTGTTATTATATCATTTTCGGTTAACCGGGTTGGGTTCTGAGTAGGTATAGTCGGAAAGGTACGGATATTGCAGGTTTATACCCATTTCCTTCCCAAAGAGGACAGAGCCATCCAATATTGTACATTACAGTCTTTCGACGTATATTTTATACTAACATTTTCCTATGGTTACTTGTTGCGTAGTCAATTTTATTGATCATGGTTTTAATATATATATTTTTTATTTATTTTAAAGATGTTTTTTTGGCATAACCACCGCTGAGTAAAAACTTTTTAGAAGACATACAGTGAGGGCATCTAAATTTGTTAAAAACTCGCGCTATATAACCGTCTCGGCTGAAAGTAAAAGTTAAATTCACACACGTTTTTATATGTATTACATGATTTCATCCAAAAAATGTTTTAACACGCCTATTTGTTTTATTATCACATATATTCTTAATGTCAGCTAATGTTCTTCGATAAAAATATAAGTAAGAAGTGTACGTACATACAGACAGAACAAACATTTGTAATTTGGATATAAAAGGCGCGTAGCGGTAGCGGCGGGTATCTTTATGATACCCTCCGTCAGACACGTGCAATTGAATGCACAGAGGCCCTAGACAAGTGTCAAAGATTTCTATTCTATTCATAGAATAGATTAAAAAATGTATTGGATTGACATAAGCTAACGCCAGCGCTTATGTCAATCTCATACATTTTTATATCTATTCTATGAATAGAATAGAAATCTTTGACACTTGTCTAGGGCCTCAGGATACTGTTATGCCTAGTTATACCTTTGTTTTTAATAAACTACTATTCATAAAGAAGAACAATGTCAAAATACAGAAAGTAGCGTTCATTTATCTTTGCACGTGGTAGAGAAAAAAGCAACAGCCTCGTTCTAAACATATGAAGAAACTAAATTAAGAAAAAGGAAAAAATAGGCACGCTAGAAATACATTCGCTTGAAACTTGTATCCAATTGCCACATGTAGGTACACTCGTACATGAAGTATACGTAGTATGAAATACACACGAAAGCTCAAAGTCCCTGCTTGTGGAGAAAGTCTAAATAAAAGGCGTTTCTTAGAAATGTTTACAAACGCGAGTATGGTTACTACCCATATTTATAGCCGAAGCTATTTTTATTAGGTTGTCTAGGGTACAATTCTCTTCAAGTCAGACGTGCAATGCAACAAATTGCTATCGCCTGTCTCCCTACCCTACATGGTAAAACAGATGCAGTTGATCTGCATAACGAAATAAAATACATATTTGCTCCAGCTACCTACTTTCGCAATCGTAAACACTATTTGTTCTCAACTACATCTTGCAGAACAGTAACTGAAGAAAATTCTATACTGCTTCGTACTCCTCGCACATGGAACCGCTTCCTGGATTCTTATCCTGAAAGTGATATGTTTGCGAGTGGTAAAGGGAATTTTTTGACAGAATGTATGAGGTTCTGCGAGGGAGATTTATGACTGGTTTGTACTTTAGTGAAAATTATAAAATCTCTGACATTAATGTACATTATTCTAGTAGCCCTTTCATTTGATAACCATATTAAGGAAATGGTGTAAAAATATGAAAGCCGACATAATTGTGGCCCATTTTGGCACGATTTTCATCAAAACATAGCTAAAACACTCCCGACTAATTCACATTTTAAAGAAAAAAAAAACGAAATCCAAATCGGTTCATCCATTCAGAAGCTACGATGACACAGAGAGACACACACACAGATACGTCAAACTTATAATACTCCATCGTTTTTGCGTCGGGGGCTAATTAAGAATAAGATAAAAACAAATGTTATAAATAGTGTAAGTAGCCACTATACCGTTCTATTCAAATAGATTATAAATACTGTAAATCGTCTGGCTCTATGTATATGAAAGTAAATGAAGATAGAGCATTCCATTTTTGAGTATATTTACGTTATTTATTACTGTCACTAACAGTTCAGTCACACGACAGTCGTAAAATCAGTCACGTAAATAGCTCATATAAAATTTTATAGATATCTCAGTATACTCTTAAAATTAAGATCCAAATGTATTTGAAATTTCAAATGCCACACCTATAACATATATAAATACAAACTTTTATCGTCCTGATAATGGTTATAATGCTGTATAAGCTGTGAATTTTTCGTTTTATAGTTGATAATATGTTTTAATTAATTTTCGTTGTTTACAGAGAAACTCGGCTATCCTCAGCAGCAGCACTTGCAGGTGGTACAGAAAGACCTGAACGTTCACTCACAGCTTCTTTCGCTCTTTTAAATCTAGTACCGGGCCCCGATGGAGAAAATATGTGGAGGCAAGTTGGGCGTGTGTTAGGCCGTAGTGTCAGACTACATACTATAGTATGGCCTGGAGGTCGACTAGTAGCACATGGTCAATCTGACGGCGCTCGTACTATATTCCGTATTGTCACAGCTTTAGCACCACCATTCGTTATGGAAGGTGAACTTGATGAAGACGGACAATGTCTACGTGGTCTTGCTTGTCACCGTCCTCAAACATCCGATAGAGACAACCTAACACTTGCCTTCAATGTATTAGACAAAGAAACTGACCAAGAAGCTGAAGACTTTTTTTTTCCAACACCCAAACCAATATTTTCGAAAATGGATACACATTGTTGTTACGGGTTGGCTATGGATCTATTAGAAAATATTGCCCAAGAATTAGAATTTGATTTTCATCTGTACATTGTAGAAGACGGATTATACGGTGCCAGAAAACTATTAAAACCATTTCCTAAAATGTTTGACTACAAAAGATTATTTTTTGAAAATAAACCTATAGATAATAAGAATCCTAATAATCACAAAAGCACACGTTCTCCATACCGTAGCAGTTATAATTCATTGGATGAAGAACAAGAAGAATATTCAGAAATGTTTGATAATTACCAAGACGAAAACTGTGAAAAATGGAATGGGGTTGTTGGAGATTTGGTATCTGGAGCCGCTCATATGTCATTTGCAGCTCTGAGTGTGTCTTCAGCGAGAGCGGAAGTAATAGACTATAGCCAACCATATTTTTTCAGCGCTGTATCTGCATTGTCTGCACCAAACCGAAAGCCAGATATACCACTACTTGCATTTTTACTACCATTTTCACCTGAGTTGTGGATTGCAATATTTACATCTTTAAATGTAACTGCTATTGCTGTGGCTATATACGAATGGTTGTCACCTTTCGGATTAAATCCTTGGGGACGACAAAGATCGAAGAATTTTAGTATTTCCAGTGCCCTGTGGGTTATGTGGGGACTTTTATGTGGACACTTGGTTGCGTTCAAAGCTCCTAAAAGCTGGCCTAATAAATTTCTTATAAACGTCTGGGGCGGTTTCTCTGTGATATTTGTAGCCAGTTATACTGCCAATATTGCTGCTCTGATAGCCGGATTGTTTTTTCATAACGCTGTTGATGATTACCAAGGTCGAGATAACGTATGTATATTTTCCTACATATTATTATAACTAAGGTACATTCTGTTCTCGGCTGAAAAGTGTATGTCAATTTGTTTCATTTTAGTGGTTGTCTCTTAAAGTGGGAACAGCAAAATCATCAGTGGCTGAGTACTACATACAACGAAATTACCCAGCATTAGCGCAACATATGCGTCGTTACGCCCTTCAAGACATCGAAGAAGGTATTCAGCGACTAAGGTAAGATACAAATTTTAAATTTTGTGCACGTGTGTTCACGAAATTAATTTTGTGTTGAACTAATATTAAATTTGTATAATCGCTAACTCGTAAATTAATTTGAATTGGCGCTGATGAAATTTAATGACTCATTTGATCATTTGCCTGGTGTTATTTACATTGATACTACTAAATAATATAGGTTCTAACTAAAATATTTTATATCCAAGCACGTACAAGCAAGTACTCTTGAATATCTCTGTAATTGATTAAGATTTTAAAGAGAGACAAACACGAATTAAAATTGTAAGAATAAATACTTTTTTATTGTTAACTTCTTCAGAAAAAAGAAGTTTTGAATTGTATCTTTTAAATCAAATCGAAACATTATTTTAAATGAAAGAGACTCAGAATATCGATAAAACAACCGCGGTAATTTCATTCAACAACCGCTTAAAATTTTATGTACTCGTAAAATTTTCTAGCTTGAGACACTTAGATTGCCACCTAATACCTTTTAGTATATTGGGTTTATAGTCAGATTTAGTACTCGCTTTGCCTTTTTCAACAATTAAGCAATAAATTGTCACCAGTCAAAACAAAGGAATATCATGTTATGATGTTTATATAAGTCCAGGCAAATCTGCTAATTTATATATTTATCAGCAATAGGCTTAGGTTTCTTAATGTTACGTGAGCCTATTTTTTATCTAAGTACAGTGAATTACCTATGGCAATAAAACTCTGTGTAAGATGTGTTGTTATACTGTTGTTACGCAAGCCTTGTATTCATTATACTGCTCTGTGTTTGGAGTTCCGTTCGCTCACAGGTTAACGCGCTATATTTATGAGACGGAACGTGACCGCTGTTTATTTGATAAATATTTGTATTGCTTCTGAATAATATACAAGGAATGCCATTTTGAAAATTATGTTTTCATATACAACGCATTTTGCTTTGTTACAGAAATGGCACATTAGATCTTTTAGTAGCCGACACTCCAGTTTTGGATTATTATCGAGCCACTGACCACGGATGCAAACTACAGCGAATTAATGACCATCCCCTCACTGACGCTTATGCTATCGGGATGGCGAAAGGTTTCCCTTTGAAGGTATAAAAGCTAAAATATAATGTAAAATACTCAACTCTACTTTACAGAAAGTATAAGTCTAATATAATTTATAAATCGGGACGAGTACTTACGTACTAAATTACAACGATAATGTGACCTAAATCCACAAAGAGTGACTAAGCAGCGTTCTCGAAGAAATGTAGCGAAGATTTACATGAAACGGAGGACTTACAGTAGGCCTGAGTGGTGGGGTAGACTCCGGATATTCGCACGGAAAGATTGATTGATGGATGACGTACACGAACCTTCTAATGGTGTGATCGATAGCCGAGTGTCATGTAGTTTCAGCTCTACCGATTATACATCATTTTATCTTGACGTTGTTCAATATTATACCCCAGAGGTTTACGCGAATCAGTGACATAAATCAACGGATTTGAAAGAGAGTTTTTGTTTCGAGCTGTGACACGCTTTCAGATTTTCTTTTATTTTTGACGCTTTATAATACTGACAAATCGACACCGATGTGACGCTGTTGTTTTTTTTTTTTTTGATAACAGTGGTGAATATACGTATGTTCAGACTTTTTATGCACGTGTAAATGTAATGTCACCAACAGTAATTTGCAACGTTAAAATGTTTTTTTTATTGTTTTAGGAAAGCATATCAGCAGTTATTGCGAAGTACTCATCAAACGGTTATATGGATATTTTAACAGAAAAATGGTATGGTGGTTTACCTTGTTTCAAACTGAGCCCTGATTATGGAATTCAGCCAAAGCCACTAGGTAAGTTCTAGTTTCAAATATTAGTTTTTAGCGTTCAAGAACTTTCTATATTTGCAACAATTAAGTTGAAAGAAATAATCTTTAACAAATTCATAAAAATTTACATGTTGCTTCAGTTCTCCATTTAAAGAACTATGTTGTCTGTACCGCGAAACTTGATTGTGTATTACTATTTTAATGCTACATCTGCGGAGTGAGATGGCTCGACTCTGGCGGAAATTTCATTAGAATTTATCGCCACCCCCGCGTTAATCCAACCCCTCAACGTCGCGTTGTGCAGGGAGAGGTATTACCACCAGTCGACCTAAAAGATTAAACATGGGATTTATCGTTCAAAAAAAAAGCGAGCTGACGCCAAGAGTATGTTTATCTCTTATTTAGGATAAACTCACGAAGGCGCGATTAAAAATAAAATGACACGAGGGAATTGGGTTATGGCATTTCATAATGTGCTTTTCCTTATTTCGCGTCCGCCTCTGGTAGCTGTTTCATTACGAATCCACGTGGTCTTCTGAATTATGTCTAATTATTTAATTTTTCAAACATAATTCCGCTTTTATTTTCTCATCCAGGTTTTCTGCGAGCATTGTAACGAAATGTATTTATTTAATGTCGGTATTTACATAGGCCTTTAATTAAACACTTTTCTTTTGTCAGATGTTACGTAATTAGGATATTAGCAATATATTATAGCATTGTGACTACTTGTGACAGACTTCTCCCTTTGGAATAGTTATCAAGATGTCTTTACGCTGATATATAGTGAGTAAAAGATTATAATAGTATTGTAAGATTAGATAATTTTATTAATAAGATTATATAGTAGGTATTATTATTAGGAGCAGATTGAGACACGATGAAACGATATTATAATATTCGTAGGTGTAAGGTAACATGCGTTTGTTTTACCTAGACACATATTGTACTAAAATAAGTTTAAGATTGTAATGATTAATCGAATAGAAAAAACTTACATTCAATTGGCGCGCCGAAAATATTAACCATGTCCTGTATAACGCATAACAGAAAGAACAGTAAGTTTCCCTGAGGTAATGAGAACTTGATGTTATTTTAACTACATAGTTTTTTACTCTAGTTCTAAATTTATAACATATGCTCTCTAAGCTAGCAGTGTAGTTAGTTCTCGGTTATATTTTGAAACATCTGAATATCAATACATATTGAAAATTATCTCAACGTTGCTTTAGTTAACTCGTAGATGATGCCTAGGCGTCCCGTTTGTACAGACCTGTGTAAAAAAAAGATTAATTAAATAAGCTTCTTCTCATGAATTGCTTTTGCAAGTTTTGCACTTTTTCAAAACAGCTTTTTAAACAGCACTAACTTTACGATAGTCAGCAGCTTTACTAAACCCTGGGTAATGCAAAAGTCCCTTTTCTTACTACAAAATTAAACCTCTCTAGTAAAACTGTCGTCAAAATAAATTTAACAGCATTAATAGGTACACGAAAAACTTCCATAAGAATATTAATGACATAAATATAAAGACTATCAATCTTAAATACCGATTGTTATTATGTATATTACCTATACCTCTTTCTCAAATGTAAGGATGCTAGGTTACAAGCACATTAGTCAAACAAACTCGTACATAAGCTATAAAAGTAATAATAAATGAATGTCATGAATTAAATTTATAGACATTCTAAAAGTTTGTTAATAAACAATCGAAGATCGCTAAGAGATAACATGATCTTTTACCACTACTAGAACAAAATGGGATCAATTATCATGAGACAATTAATATTTAGTTAAGCACTTCTAAAATAAGCGTAGGTACACGTTAAACTTAGGTGGGGCAGAACTGCTGTCGGAAACAAAAACTGGTGGTGGTATTAGTGATTCCAGATGCAATGTACAGCTAAAGTCAGAAATCCAAGTGCATTTGAACAAAGTTATAGAGTACAATTAACACACACATACGAGTTATTTCGTTTACTATATTAGTGTTTCTTCATTATTGTTGATTATTGATATATTTTTATTAGCAATGTATTCAAAAACGTAATAGGCTAGGTAGGTACTAGCAGTAGACTATTGAACTTGTGCAGGTGATTAGAATTTTAGTCTTAAAGTCTAACTCATAGGACATCCCATATTAAAGGACGCTGTTGTCTGTTTTTTTTTGTCTAAAGAATTAACATGCAAAATTACTAGAAAAGAATGTTTTTTTCAATAATTTCAGAAACGTATAACTTAAAAATTTACGCACTATTATTAGTACGTACTGTACTTGCACTTAGTCTGTGTCCTGTAAACACCCGCTCAAAAGTACTTTCACATGTTGAGGCTCAAGGTACAGATAACAAGTTGGGACTGTAATAATTATTTTATTTACAGAGGTAACAAACGTTTGTGTGGATAGATGGATGTGTGGATGTTGCTACTTATTCTCGTAAAAACTACTGAATGGATTTAAACAAAATTTTACGATAATATAGCTCATATCTACATCAGAATAATAATAATAATAATATCACACCTACTACACACAACGCCATCTAGACCCAAAGTAAGCATATACAGGCTTGTGTTATGGGTTCTAGAAATGCGGATATACATACTTAAATACTTTTTTTTTGTAAATAGGTACATACATATTATACATAGAAACACCTAGACCAATGCAAATATTCATTGTTAATGCACACAAATATTTGCACTGAGCGAGATTCGAACCCACGACCTCTGCGTGGCAGTCCGTATACAGTACCACCGAACCACAGAGGCAGTCGAAAGAATAGTATTAAGGATATATAATTTATAAAGATATTGTGTGTTTATAATACTATATTTATAATATTAGTTGGAATCATAAATCCGCGTGAGCGAAGTCGCGGGCAACAGATAGTAATACATAAATGCGTTACCTATACAAAGGCAGTTTTCTCAAACACATACAGGATAAGAATTATGAAAATATTAACGATAATCCAACTTAGTAGGTGGGTATGCAAAGAAAGCATTGTATTGATATTAAAAAAGTTTGTGCGATTACAAGAACAGGGTTTTCTTTATTATATTATAGCTAAGGCGAATCAGGTGACACAGCAGACACAGCAGGAGACGCAGTTTATTGTGCTTCTGGAACTTTTGAGATCGCTATGAAATGCAGAAAATATTGAAAAGCTCATAGAGTTTCGTTGTTCTGGCAAAGCATTGTCCTGGGATATAATAGTTCTGTTCTGTAGTATATGTCCTGGACTCAATATATCTGGACTAAAGGTCAAATGTCATTTCAAAAATACTTTAGTTTTAAACACAAGATAAAATACTGACAACATCCAGTTTTGTATAGAATTATTGAATCACAAGATCCTGAAACTCTTTACCCGTTACGCCAAACGCTTGTTCATATACCTTTAGCCAAAAAGATTGGATAATTTCATAAATAATGGTGTACTATATGTATGGTGTATATGCTATTGTTAGGTTTGTACTCGTCATACAAAACGTATGAACAGTTTGAACATCAATTTTCAATACCCTCATTACAAATGATCAATCAATTTAACAAGCTCCCTTGGACATAATACAAATTGCCAATCTGATAGATTACTTAATGGAGTCCATATATCGTGCCGGGAGCAGTCGAGTCAATAGCAAAAAAAAATATTATTAATAGCCCAATTTACTGATACGATTCTATCAAATACGAAGACAATACCTTCAACGAGTATAATTATAAAAAAATGTTCAGTGTTCAGTAAATATACTTGCAAAATGCTACTTATTACCTAATTTTTTTTTACTTTAAAGAAACTGTAAGAAAAACATTTTAATAAATAAATATACTTATTTCTGGTAATAAGTTATTATTTTTCTATTACAATTAATAAAATTACATTACTAACGCCCCAAGGCTTCCCCCTGCCTATATAAAATGTGTTTTGTCTCCATCCAGACCGATTTTCTGGATAAAAAGTAGCCTTTAACCCTTTAACACACACACACACACACACACACACATATACACGCAAACTTTCGCATTTACAATATTAATAGAATTTCAAAGTGAATCAAATTTTTAAATTCTAGATATTTCTTTCTTTTTGTGTTAACTTTAAAAATCTATTTTTTTGAGTACCTATTAATTTTATATTTATAAAATGATAATTTTTATTTCATGTTAATGAAGTATATAAAATATTTAAAAAAGGTTTTCCTAAAAGATTACTTTATTTTCAACCTTGGCGAAATTAATATGAAAATAAAACAGAGTAATTTAGTAGCCCGAAGCATAGGACTAATAAAATGCCTGGTTTAAATTATTAATTCATAGGGAACTTTTGCTGTTTTCGTCTTTAATTAAATAAGAAGCAGTTTTAAGATTTTGGAAACCTTGTTGATTAGATGTGTTAACCTGGTAAAGAGCCTTTATGCGCTCGTAAAATTATAAACGAATAAATAAAAATATAAATAATTAAAAACGAATAAAAGACTGCGGGCACACAATACACACTATTTCATGTGATAGGTTTGAACCTAATGGCGCGTACAGTCTTACGAAATGTATCACGCAATGTAACATAAAACAAGCATTTCATAAGTGTGGACACAGGGCGCTTACAAACCGAACATGTACGTATTCGCATTTGTTTGCGGCATGTGCGCGAACATGAAACGAACATCAAGAGTAGCCTCTACCATAGCTGTGTTCTCTTCCATGGCTATGGTTCGCGCTCGATTCGTGCGCGTTCTGCCGTATAGACACAAACAACCCGTCCTCACGCGCGGCGCTACGCGTACACTGCGCCCCTCTTTGTGTTCGGCGAAAAAACGGAGAACGAGCACGAGTTTTTGAGTTTTTTTTTTACTGTTCGTGCGCGTAGTGTGCACACTGCACGGTTCGTGCGTGCAAGGCGTCTACAATATTGGAATTCTGTTATATTGCATGAAACATTGAGACAATGTGGACGGCAAATTCTTTCATTGCGTGTTACATTGCATGCTGCATTTCGTAAGTCTGTAAGCGTCATAAGAGTTGTTAAAAGTTCAATAGTTTTTGTATTATTAATTTTGTTGGCATTAATAAACAATAATAGCTCAACAACTTTTAACGAATGAAATTTCAATTACATCAAAATGCTCGCAAATGACAATGATGACTTTCAGGCGGTAAATTTATTTCTCACGATCAAGTTTTAATAATTAAACATTTAATTTTATTGGAATTCATAAAATATGGTAATACAAGCACAACTATTCATATCTTAATACACTGGACTGGCCTGTTGGTCTAGTGGTTAGTGACCCTGACTGCTAAGCCGGAGGTCGTGGGTTCGATTCCCACCCAGGACAAATCTTTGTGTGATGAGCATGATTGTTTGTTCTGTGTCTGGGTGTAATTTATCTATAATATGTATGTATTTACAAAAAAAAAATGTATATAAGTAGTATATCAGTTGTTTAGTACCCATAACACAAGCAAATATAATTGCTTAATTTGGGGCTAGATAGCGTTGTGTGAATGGTAGAATATTATTATTATTATTATTATTATTATATTTTTATAAAGACACAAAATTATTACATTTACGATCGTGTAGTCGTATATAATTATAATATGGTATTTATTGTGAATGTCTGTGTTTACATCAATAAATTAATGATTATTTATTGAATTCAGCACGTGTCAGACGGATTCAAGCTGTTCAAAATGTTAAATTCAATACCTACAATATACAATACCTTCAATATCAGAAGTCAAAGAACAATAATTCTTAGAACTGAACTTCAATAGGGAGAGAAACTAATCGCTAAAGTAAATAATTAAGTTTTATATATTACAATTTATAATTGTCGGATGTAATATACTAAAGTTCTATAATTACAGTTTTATAATCTGAAATGGTTTGAGTTTTATCATTGAGAAATGTTCCGTGACAGCAAAGTTTTGAATTGTGCCCAAGTAATGGATGGCAATAGGTTTTACCGCTTTTCGCTATAACGTACCTACATACACATAGGATCTAATTGGGGTTGTTAGATATTTTATACTAGTTATCTGGGAAATTTTGAATTCAATTATAATTTTGCGTTATCTTTCGTAAAATGAAACGGCGCCGACGCGGCGTGGTGTTGTTTTTTAACATCTCTATCTATAAATAGTATAGCAAAGTCCCTGTTTTCTTCTGCCTATTTCCTCCCTAACTTCTTCTTATTCATGCAATGGATTTTTACACAGTTTGTATCGGATCTTTAAGTTCCCTCGTGTAGTACCCTAGTACTTGTCATCTTATTTCATAAATAGCTTCCCGCGGCGCGGTTTCACCCGCGTATTTGCTTACTGGTCTGCTCCCGTCGCCAGTAGCGTGATGTTGCATAGCCTTTAACCTTCCTCTAGAACTAGGCTATCATACTTAAAAATAAGTTTTCAAATCCGACTGGTAGTTTCAAAGATTGGCGTGTTTAAACAAACAAGTTCTTCCGGTTTATATAATAGTATAGATTTTCTTCTTAGGTATTGCTGCAGTAGCCGGAGTGTTCATCCTGCTTCTGGTTGGTGTTGTTGTGGGCTGCCTCATATTGATCCTGGAGCATTTATTTTACAAATACACACTGCCAGTGCTACGTCATCAACCTAAGGGAACCATTTGGAGAAGCAGAAATATTATGTTTTTCAGTCAGGTCAGTACAATTTCATGTGTATATATTTAAGGATATAAATTTAAGATATCTATTTACCCGACTACGGCAAAGCCAAACGGAGGGTTATATATTCGACAGACTATGTATGTATGTATATATGTATTTGTGTATGGATGTATGTTTATCTGTTCCCTCGTATCTTCTATTCCAGCCATCATAATTTGACAAATGTGGTATCGTTAGAAACGCCTTGACTGCCCGCTGATTATAGGCTGTGTTTTGTGATCCCAAATTCTCTATGGGACCTTATAGAGGGCAGAAAGTACTTGATTAAAAAAAAATTTCAAATACATCGTGATGGGTATCCAATAAACATTATTATCTGTTACCCACTACTTTGACTGCATTTTCTCGATAAATGTGTATATAATTTGTTTACGTGATTTTTATTGGAAATAATGTATTGGGTTTATATAACTAATAAAAAACCCGTGCAAATGCGAACATGACTCAAGCACCAAAGTTTCCGTACCAACTTATACACATATAGTTGCTCGAATAAGCGAAAAATCTCTACTCTCCACTAATAATTTATTACGAAAAAGGGATTTGACAGAATTAAAATTTAAAATAATAAGTATAGCCATAAATACATTATGTAGATACTTATAAAATCGAGAAATATTTTTAAAACTTTTCTCTTTTCCGTACATAAGTCTACGTCTGCTATGTCTTTTCCTCTCTTTGCTTGAATAGGATAAATACTGATATATATTTTTTTAATACAATTAGATGCATCAAGGGAATCAGGAAAAATTCAACGGAAAATGTTATCATTAATCCTTACTTGGGCAGTTACTGTGCACAAATTACAAGGGTGTACTTTAGATGCAGCAGTAATTGATTTAAGAAAGTCATAGTTTGCGAAGGGACAGGCCTATGTAGCCCTCAGCAGAGTCAGGACTATAGATGGACTATTTATTTGTTCTTTAGATCATCATAAATTACTGATCCTTATGACTTCCGATCTCTCGATGACTTAGAGAGATTAAGGAACCTTTTAAATTCAGAAATATGATATTCCATCTTGGATATAAACATCATATCGGGCAGGGAAAAGGGTTCTTTTCATAATTATAGAGAGAGCTTGAGCAGAGCGTTGATCGCTAAGCTTGCACAATTTGTAGTGCAGCGGAGAACATTTTTGAGGACTTGGGACTTTCTATTGGTAAAATTACGCAGCTATGTTCTTTGACCTGAGAAGAATGACCTAGTTTTGTATACACCATTGCATAACTCTCACTACTTATTAAAAACCGGTTCCAAAATTTATTCTACCGAGCTACAAGATATCTTTTCTTTCTTATCTTCTTAGTGAACTCTACTGCACTCCAAAGTTATTGAAATAAAAATAGTTTAAAAAACTAAAACCCAACTCCGGCATAAAATATGCTCTAAAAAGTACAAAACAAGAAAATAATGTAGTAATGGTTTAAAGTAAGCCGTCATTGCTTGCCACCTTGCATAGCACAATTCTTGTGGTATGCAAAGTAGTAAAGGACGAGGTAATGCAAGGTGCCAAGCAACGACGGCTTCCTTATAACCATCACTACATTATTTTCTTGTATTGTACTGTTAGAGCATATTTTATGCCAGAGTTGGGTTTTAGGTTTTTAAACTATTTTTTTTTATACAAAATATACTTTGTACAATGATAATATACGATGCAGTATAAAATTTAACGGATACACCTTTGTGACAAGAGTTTCATTGCAAACGTAAACAAATTGTTACGACAAATCTACATAAATTTACACAATTAATAAACAATCCTCATATCATAAGTCATAAAATCTACGTATGTGTATTAACAATTTTTCACGATGATACATCACTTATTGCTTAATAGTGCGAACGATTTACTTATTTATAAAAATATATAAAATAAAGTTCTAAGTTAAGATGTATAATGTTAAGAACGACGATAAAATAAAACAAATGACATCCATAATCGCGTGTCATTTGTTTCATTTCAAACAAATGCTCAGCTTGTTTGGTGGCTATTATATACGTATCACGAATATTTCTGTTAAAGTGTTGGATCGTTTGATGTTAAATTTACCATAAACGTGCAAACATGGCTGACACGAATAAAGTTTTGGAGAAAAGCGAGAAAAGGATTTGAACGCAAGTTAAATAGCTTTAACAGATAATGTTTAAGTATACTTAATGCACTCGTTGAAGTTAAATACACAGGAATTACGTTGTATTGTAGAGAAGCAGAAATTGTTTTTATAATGTACAAATATTGCAAGTTTGCTACAGCATTAGGCTAATAATAAAAGAAAACCGGTAAACAATAATTATATTTAATGGTATTAATGAAAATTAAAAGAAAAAAATATTTATATAATAAGAAAATTTAAATTAAATTGAAATTCTAAGGTGAGATTGCTGGGTTAATCAATTTAGTAAGAATCCGAAACAATTTTTCAAAATATTTGAATCATTCCATCACTATTAGCATATTCATAACCAGAGGTTACTGAAAAGTAAATGGTAATATTTATAAATCTGTATTATGTAAAGTAAAAATTTTACTAATTATTACCTATTCGTTAATTAACGTAATCGTCAGACTTCGACTCCTCTCAATAATAAACAGTAAAATATTCATATAGTAATTGTGATTAACGAGCATAATCTAGTAGCATGTGACTAAATTAATTAGGTACCTAATACGTACAAAATCTTTCAACATAAGTTAAGTATCACAAGAACGTCCTTAAAGTGTTTTAAATATATCATTTAATGGGATAGTGAGTAAAAAGCCCATCCACTTTATGACGTTGTTAATGTTATGAACTTAAAATAATCCTCTTAGCTAAATTGTAATGTGTACTAAGATGTTAGGTGAGTAAGTCAAAGGCTATTGCATGATTGTAAGTTAGCCGGCGGCGGGCTCTAGTTCGAGGGTGCTTTGTTTGCCCTACTCAACCGAGGAGCCGAAACGCTTTCGGGTAGGGTTATGTCAACTGCGCTCTGATCAAGACCGGCTTTTAACACTGAACGAGCGCTTCTCGTTGTACATTGTCTTACTGAGTCTCGTTTCTTACACCTATTGTTGTCAGTCGCATTGTCTTTTTTCAAACTCATTCAAAATACTGTGAACCTTTTGTTACAGAAACTATACAGATTTATAAACTGCGTCGAGCTCGTTTCACCGCATCATGCGGCGAGAGAACTAGTAAATACAATACGCCAGGGACATTTTACATCGCTTTTTCAAAAAAGTGTTAAAAGGGTAATTTTAGTTTACTTATTGTTAAATACTATTTGATTGTGTATTATCAGATTACAATAGGAATGTGAGTTTGTTTCAGAAGGAACACGAACAGCGGCGACGTCGCAAAAGTAAAGCTCAACTGTACGAAATGATTCAAGCGATAAGAAGGTAAGACTTTTTTATTGTTACTAGCATAATGTCACTTCCTGAAAGTCATCACATTCATCTTGATGAGTTGGATTACAGTTATATTTTTATTTGTCATTCATTCCTATGATTTTGTAATGTTTAAATATTAAATAAGACTTAAACAAAGCATTTATTACATATAGATATTTTGTTTCCTCTAATAGGGTGCAGCAACGTGATCACTCTCTGGGCTCTATAAAAGAACAAGAACCGGTAGAAACAACTGAAGTGACAGAAGAGGTCACAGAGTCAAAATTTTTGTCTCCTTCGCCTGATGTTTCCAATCGCTCTCCGCGGCAAGGGCGATCTCCTAGACAACTGCGCTCACCAAGAGGACGAAGAAAAAGATGCAGTCTTGCTGGACTCAATGTAAGACGTTTCAGTACAGATTCTGTACTCGGTTCGGACTCCGTGTCCAATATATACGAACGCACAAGTCTTAACATAGGAAGGAGGCTGAGCCGAGATGTGAGCTGCTTAACTAGTTCTCCTCCAGACATTAACAGTCGACTCCGAACACCCTCGCCTATGGTACGAAGAGCTGAGGGATCTTCCACGCGATCTTATCAAGATGTTTCTGACAGATCAGAAAACTACTTAAGCACAGATTGTCCAACTTCACGTGCCAGTGTGGAAATTTTAGTTTCAAGTGATGATCAAGATTTGCCACCGGCTCCTCCGTACCCTCGAATACCTCCAATAGGAGCGAGATCAGAACTGTCACAGTTATCTGAAGAGGAATTAATAAGATTGTGGCGCAGCTCGGAACGTGAAGTGAGAGAGGCGCTGTTGGCAGCGCTTCAGGAGAGAAGAGCTGATTTCGATCCCAAACAAGATCCGGGATGAACGGCAAGCTAAAACTTACATTTGGAAAGGAATAGGTCTGTGCAGAATCACTTTTTATCTCTCATCGCCGCTCGGCGAGGGAACGGTAAGGAGTATCGACCAGAATACGCCCGTAGTGGTTGAATTAGTGCCTTTTTTACATTGTTTGATGCAGATACGTCTCACAGGCGTTAGTTAGTGAATCGGTGTTCATTTTAGTGTCTTGATATTATTATTACATTTGGAAGGCTGCCTTACTTTACATTTAATTGCTTCTTCAATATTGGATCTGCGTCAAACAATTTAAACAATGGTACTCCGTAAGTAAGTTAAGTTCGGAGCTGTTAACGTCCATAAATTGATATAAGCTTTTATTAGACATATTGTGTACGAATAACACCTTAGATTTGATATTGATGATCATAAATGTTATAATACTATATCAAAGAGTATTAAATAGCTATGACCATTATTTGAAGTGCTTTAACCTATAGTTTAGATGACGATAGATGTTTTCATTCTATGAACATTATTCTTAGCAACAAATAAATAAAAAGGTATACATGTACTTAATAAAGTTTGCATATATTATAAAAAAATGTTGGAGTATAGTAAAATTGTGTTTAGTAATTGAAAAATATGACAGCGTTCCAAATATCCATTTTAATATAACTTTCAATCTTTTGTAGAAAAGAAAATCGTAACAAACTTAATTGACATTATAGTAGAAGAAAGACTATGACTATCATACTTATGTGTATGTATATTAAAAGAAGACTATTGTGTGTTCGTGGTTTGTCTAGAAAACGAGCACATCAACGTGTCTGTGAAAGAAAAATAAATTAATTTGGGCGGAGAAAACTAATATAATAAACACAATAGTAAAGTCTAAACGTAGGTAGTAAACAAATAAAGTTTAAGCACCGTCAGAAAATTTGTTCGTTTGATTATGGTATTTAGAAAAATGAAGGTTTTATTAACCAACAGCGTAATGTCCGAATGTCATAACATTTATTCTTATCCCATAATATATTTCGTGGACATAATTCCCAATCTATTTTTAGCTCTCATGCATAGCCGTAGTTCGATTTTTTGAATATCAAAGCTTCCACTCAACGAGCAAGTTTTATCAAACGATTTAGGAAATAAGCAAAGTGAAAGGTATGGTTAGCCATGACCGTGGCCGTAGATCTTTGAACGTTTCTTCTAACCTCTCTAAATTCAAATTAAACATTTTTTTAAAATCATGGCTCTTAGCATTAATTTGTTGACAATCGCTTATCGATAAAATCATGTAAAATTATCGATAAAAATATTTTATGGTTAGAAATATATTCGTAATTATAAATAAAAACTGCCAGGCATTTCTGCCTAGATTATAAATTTAGAATTAAAAAACACTTCTTCCTAGAGTTGCACCCCAGTAGTCTTTAGTTTAGATTTTTCTCTCTTTATCCTTCATATTATATTAAATATTTATATCTTTAAGCAATTATTAATCCTGTCCTTGAACTGATGGTTCATTAAATTTAACATTTTTAATGAAAAAGCAATATTTTCCGATTAGACTTTTATACAAATACTAGAATTATTTTCATAATAAAACGTTGGCTTTGATATTTTGAAACATTTTCTGGCCTTCATGTTCATTTAGGTACGTTGTGTTAAGTTATTCAACTGCTTTGTTGCGAATTACTTGAAAATAAAAATACTACAGTCTGCAAATACGACTACAAGCTTAGCGCTATCATTCGCTCTAATAGTAATTTAGACTAATATCACATACATACATAACTTCACGAATGTCTCCCATTAATGGTGTAAGCAGAGACTATATAACGCCATTCGCTGCGATCCAAACATAACTCCTTTGCCTCTTTAACATTCATTAATCGTCTTTTACACACACGTCGAGTACTTCTTCTTCTTAGTGTGTCGTCTTCTTGCGAAGGTTGGCAATCATTATGGAAATTTCCACCTTGGATACCGCTGCTCTAAATAGGGAACGCGTACTTTTGCCAAACCACTGTCGAAGATTTTTGAGCCATGATGTCCTTCTACGGCCAGACCTCCTTCTACCTGCCACTTTACCCTGCATTATAAGAAGAAGGAGCGCATACTTTTTGGTGTTACGCATCACGTGACCAAAATATGCCAACTTCCTTCCTTTTATTGTTTTGAGCACTTCAAGATCCTTCCCCATTCTCTAAGGCACAGTGCTATTTCGTATGCGGTCTGTCCAAGATATCTTTAGCCTACGTCGGTACACCCACATCTCGAACGCTTAGCGGACGTAGCCTCTGTTAGCGTCCAAGCTTCGACACCGTAAAGAAGTACCGAAAATACATATATATTCTGAGAGATATAGACAGATTTCGGTCGCAAATTACTCTTTTAATTTTTGAAAAGGCATCACGTGCCTGCTCTATTCTACAGTGTATTTCGAGGCTGTGATCACCTTTGTCATCAACCATTGTGCCCAGGTATCTAAATCTGGAAAACCGTTCGAGATCCTGACCATCCAAGTATAAGGAAGTACTTAGTTCTGGTGTTCGGCTTATTACTATGAATTAAGTCTTTTTGGTATTGATGTTGATTCCCGATGAACTGACAGAAGCTACCGAGTTGATTAAATATTGAAGGCCTTTCAGACTATCTGCAATTAATATTGTGTCGTCAGCATATCTTGTTAAGAATTTTGTATTTAATACTTATATTTGCACGCTGCATCCAGTACAAGTTTCTTATAAATTGACAATCCTTATAGTCTATCTATTTTCTGCAGCACTTTCATCAGTTTTTCATGGCGTACTCTGTCAAAAGCCTTTTCATAGTCAATGAAGCAGACAAATAAATCCCTGTTCATATCCCAATATCTTTGTACCAGCACTTGATATTCAAAGAGTGCATCTCTAATACCCAGGCCGCTTCTGAAACCAAACTGGGTATCAGATAGTATTACCTCACATTTTGAGTAAATTCTGTCTAATTCTGAATGGTTTTAAAAAATAATTTTAACAAATGGCTCATGAGTGAAATAGTTCGATAGTCACTAAATTTTTTGGGATTTTTTATTTTTGGTCAGACAATAATTGTTGATTTAAGTCAGTTAGAAGGAATGATACCGTAATCGTAAATTGTATTAAAGAGGTTAACCAGATAGTCAAGGTTACATTCCTCAACCAGTCCAATAATCTCAACTAGTATTTCATCAGGACCACAAGTTTTTCCTGCTTTTATTGTTTTGATGGCATGATGAACTTCAGTTTGTGTAATAGTTGGTCTTTTATCATTACAAACGAACTTTATATTACAGGCCTTGTTTCATGAAAAAGCTCCCGTATGTATTGCTCCCAAGTTATTAACATATCATCAGTGCAGGTTGTACAGTTGCCATCATTGTCAAGAAGAGTTAGTTGTGAGCGTCCTTGGTGCTTTGGAGTTATAAGTTCTTTAATTTTCTTATGCATGTTAAAACAGTCAAACTTTATATCTAGTTCTTCTACGTCTACGTCAGTTACGGGTGCTTGTAATTATGCCCTTTATCAACACATGACCAATTCGGTTGCTGATGTTCGTCTAGGGCGACCCGTTCCAACTTTCCCAGTTGTTTCCGCTCCATAAATCTCTTTTGTTATCATAGATTAATTCTGCAATGCTTCTCAGTGCTCTCAACTCTACTGCATTTATTCTGCCTTTATGCTTTTTCTGATAAACTCAAGATTCACTACCATACATAAGCGTCGGCGCTAATACTGCTTGTACTATGGCTAGACGAGCTTTGCTTAGTATAATTCCGCTAGACATTACCGAATTTATGACGCCATTGACCCTATTACTCTCATTTACTCTTCTTTCAATATCCCCTACACATTTTCCATCTTTTGTAAACATCGCACCTAAATAAACAAACTCTTTCACTTGCTCCACTCTTTTACTCATGTCATGTCATAGTTTCATCCCTCTCTATTACCATCACTTTAGTTTTAACATCATTCACTTTTATTTCCTTTCGTTCCATTCATTATCATTAATTCATTATCATTATTAACCTATTTTAGTCCTAGGTAAATTCTTACAATTTTTTTTTATATTTTGGTGTAATAATATGCAAGCTTGCATTATTTCTTCAAAAATTGTAAAGCCGATTTAGTTTACTGCTGTACTCATGTTATTAACAGTTTACAGTAATGCTAAAATTATTTCAGTTTATTCCATAATTATAGTTTATTTAATTCAGTTCAGTTTATTTAATAATTGATCGTGTTCACTTACTTGTCAATTTAGTGTACACTAAATTGACAAGTAAGTGAACACGATCAATTGCATGTTTTCAATCAGCCGCTTTTCATGCTCTTAATTAATAGTTAATTAAACATTTTCCAATACAATTAAGTAGGTATTTACAGTTGCTATTATAACAATAATTTACTTGGCTATTATATAAATATTTAAATTAAATATCCCATTACCTTTTCTGAGCTTCTTAATAGCTGATTTATATTAAACTAGCTTCCCGCGGCGCGGTCGCGTCTTTGCTTACTGCTCTGCTCCCGTTGCCAGTGGCGTGATGTTACATAACCTATAACCTTCCTTTAGAACTGGGCTATCATACGCAAAAAAAATTATTCAAATCCGACTGGTAGTTCCAGAGATAAAACACAAACAAACTGCCGCTTTATATATAGTATAGATGTCTATTAAGTATTTCTTATTCTGCAAAACAACGAATATTAAGTTGCAAAATTATGTCTTTCACTTTTTTCACATTTCGGACCAACATACTTTTTTTGATATAAAATAATGGATTAAAATCTATTGGATGTGAGTCATCTAGTGATATTTAAAGTCTTATGGATTTCTCTTTCTAAAAGTAGGTATATGTAACGTAAACTTACAATATAAAAGTGTTTTAAATTAGTATTAATATTTTATAAGAGAACTTGAGAGGTATGTTCAACAAAAAATTACATGTAGATACGCGAATATGAACTTTATAATAATGTAAGTATGTTTTTAGCAGTTACCAAACAACTTATACATTTCATGTTTTTTGTGGTATTCGATGCCTTTTGTTTTTTCCTGTTTGACTGTTGTTCTAATGTATTGTATTCTCGTGATTCGATATCGTTGTTGGTAAAATATTGAAATATCACATTATTATTAGATACTCAAGTCATTATTAGTATTCCTTGGGCATGTTTATAACATACATATTTTGTATTTAGCCATCATTAAATATAATTAGATAGATAGAAATCAAATGTGTTTTACGCTTATTTTTGTAAATCAGGTGATTAAAACATACCTATTTAAAATTAATAATTAGGTGATGATTGACTAGGAGTGTACATGTAAAAAGCTTTTTCTCACATGTTGGAAGTCGGTTGGCATTTATGCTTTAAACTAAATATCTTTCAGGTATGATTACCACGTGTATGTTTTAGTAAGTATAATTAATACTAACCAATAATAACGAATGAATAAATAAAAACTAATGCGCACTGTGTATTGAAATTGGCTACATAACTAAAACAAATTTTATATTTATTATTTTTTAATATGACGTAATAGGCTCATTTTTGTAATCTTTTAACAAAATGTCATTTTTAGCATCCTCAAGTATGATTCCAATTAAAATCATTAAAATGCCTAATATTTAATTATTTTATTTTATTATTTTTATATTTTATTCAATTTTTCAGATAAATTGTCTCTTAAGAACTTGAGGCAGCTTCCTACCGAGGCTTTCTGGCCAAGCAAGAACGATTTATTCGCAAAAATCTTATTTTTAAAGTATATTTAGCGTTTCGCCCGTCATTTATTAGGTGCCAAGTGATTAGGTGATCGATCATAAGTATCACGTCAACAACAACGTCGCATTGCTCATTAGACATGTCCATTTAATATCTCCTTTAAACGTAAAGAATACTTGGTTTTTGTTTAGCTAATAAGAAATAAACTTTATTTACTGTTTATTAAAATTCAATTATGCTTCTAGCCCTGATTTAGAATGACAACTTCAATAATCCTACTAATATTACAAACGAAAAAGTTTGTTTGTGTGTGTGTGTGTGTGTGTGTTTGTTACCACTCAGCGCCTAAACGGCTGAGCTGATTTCGATGAAAATTGGTATGTAGATAGATTCGGTGCTTGCTTGCTACCAAAGTTGTATTTAAAAAAGGAATCATGACATGTCCAACAGTAGTCCAATAGTAGTAAGAATAATAAAATTTAAACTAGTCAATCATTACCTTTATTTTAGTTATCGTAAATAAAAAGATGGAACGCCAATTTAATATTAGAAAATAAATTGAATAGTTAGTATCCAATATTTTATCTGTATAATATTGTAAATAGATAAATGAAATAACAGGTACTACAATCAAAAGTATTATGTGAAAATGATTAAATGATGGGTTAAATATAGAATAATATATATTATTATTATACATTTACTTGAATGTCTTTTTCAGTAATCATTAATAATATTTAGTAAATGTGAATACAAAGGAATTATAATAACGGGTTTGCAATCGTATGACATTTTCGTAAGTATGTTGTTAGTATAAAGAAACGATTGCTGTCCTATAACAAAATGAGAATTATATACTTAGTTGAGAAAAATAAAATATTTGTGCCAACATTGTTTGTTTTATTGCAGTCAAATAAACATGCCAAAAGAAGCTGAACTTTATCCTAGTTCAGCTTAGGCGTGTGTGGTGCTGCCTAGTTCATATTGATCCCCTTACGAGACAAATATTGTATGACCCTCCGGGGTGTACGCTGATCTGTTTGTATTTGTTTGCAACACATGGCTCTATTTTATTTTTCTTATATATTGCAGTAATCGCCTTTATAGAGTAGGTAAGTATTCAAAGTAAGCCCTGTTTTCAAAGATATGCAATTTACCTAAGTGGTAAACGAGGTCAAAGGCAAGTTAGGTAATAAGATATTATAAGTAACTACATGTGACAAAGCTGGGTCAATTTCATGGCTCGCATACTGAAAAACATTTCAACATGTTAGTTTACATTAGAACTTACTACATATTCAAATTATAAAAAAGGAGGTCACATTTTAAGTTTTTTACTTTAGGTATTTTGAACAATTCACCGGCAGTAGCTTTATACTACTACGGTACCTACCGCACCTGCACCGTTCCTATATATTTTTAGTAAAATAAAGATTTGAGCCGTGTATCGTTTGGCTTAAAATAACAGACCAAAAATTCAATATTGGCAAACTACTAGCCGTAAGCCATTTTCAGGAAATTACGCTATAGTTTTGGAATGACTTCCTCTATGATATCGATGGCTCGTCTCTTTTTATATTCTATTCGTACAAAAATTGCGTTAAGGAAACTTTCATGGGGCACCCGTCGTAAAAAGGGGTATAAGCCGAAAATATGCCTCTTGGAAAGTCTATACAAACCTGTAACTTATGTTAATGGGCACAACATTTTAAATTGCATAATCACAGTACTCATTTCATTTCACCGAGAGTGCGATGAGGTCCTTTGAATTACAAGGGTCTATGCATAGGTCGGAATATTAGTTATAATTAAAATAAAGTCCTAAAACTCTCTGTTAGTTTAGTTAGCTATATTTAGAATAGTTATCTAAGGCCATAGACCGTGGTCTAGATTATAGAATAAAGAATTGTCCTGTTTCTTTCCTAGAATGTCGTATGAGACTACTAAGAAGATATCAGATAAGCCCAGCATTATTAATATAACCCACAAGCAAAGAATAATGACTATAGCAAACTTATTATCTTTCTCTGATTCTGGGGTCTGTTTTGAGTACAGATGCAGAACCGAAAAGCTGCCACAACTACAGGAGATATTGAAATGATAAATATAAAAACATACAGATATTTTACTGTCACATAGTTCTACCATTTGAATTATATTTTCTATAATATGTAAAGATCACTTGTTGACCTTAAACTTATCTATTGAATATTATTATTTATCTAAGTAAACAAGGTTTTGAGAATACATTAGCTATTTTATATTTCGGCACTCAAATATGCCTGCCTTGTAATAATGCATTGACCTCTGTTGTGGCAGAAGAAGGATCTCCAGAAGAAAAATTTATTTCACCAATATTAATGGTCCTCATTCTCGTCCCAAATACAGTAATTTTAATGTATTTATGGGCATTTATCTGTTGCTGCAGGTTTAAAAGGAGGCAATGTTTTCTACTGCTAGCAGTAAGTGCTACTGCTATTGAGTAGCTGTTCCAGTCCATCTTAGTAGCCTCTCTAGTTAACGTAGTCTTCTGCCGCGTCTCTATTCTACTTACATATTTCCAGTCTGACTGAGAAAAAGAAAGGAATGTGAAGAATCACTTTGAGGCACAAATCTCAGAGAAATCTCTACTGTGCCACTTCTTACAAAAATAAGTTGAACAAAACTAGCACACAACAAAATGCAAGCAAAATGTAGTTTAGTGACATTTTTGACAAATATATACGTGTGCATAATGTATATAAAATGAGATATATGGCCAACTTTCCTAAGTAGGACCGTGAAGGATGTTGTTGTTCGGTCGCAATTTGACTTTCGCCGGACACTGCCCCCCAATCGTAACATTTTATGCATAAACATTTATATACCTATCAAATACAGGCTATCGATCTATGCTTAGTCGCCTAATGACTTCGTAGATAGACGATTGTGATTTGGCAAGAAATTAAAATGCAATTTAAAACAAAATGCCTGTTGTTAATGTTGTGTTATATAGAATCAGTGTCGTCACTATTTTGTTATTGGAATACAGGATGTCCATACCGATTTTTCTCTAGTAAGACTCCCTACAATATGTTAAGAGGTGATATAAGGGATTCTCTGGTAAAACTCACTGGTAAGATAGTCGCTATTTATTTTTATTTTCATTAAAAAAATTATTATATACTTTTATAAATTTCCGAGAATGTCGTAAGAGTCTACTAAGACCTTTGTCCAGCAGTGGACGTCTTTCGATTGATATTATGATGGTGATGACCTTTTTATGTCATTCTAAATTAAAATAAATCAAACAAAACTATACCATAGAGTCGTGGGCATGTAGAAAACTTTGTTATATCTATACTATTATATAAAGAGTTTATTAGTTAATTTGTTTGTTTGTTTGCTAATCTCTGGAAATATCAGTCGAGTTTAAGAAAATATTTTTGCGTATGATAGCTCAGTTCTTGAGGAATGTTATAGGCTATGTAACATCACGCTATTGGCGACGGGAGCAGAGCAGTAAGCAAATGCGCGAGTGAAACCGCGCCGCGGAAAGCTAGTAATTGATAAAGTGCAATTAGCCATTTGGTTTAGCATAGAATTTAATAACTAAATCAATGCTGTGGTGGCCTAGGTGAAAGATGATGATCGCTTTAATTAGAACACTTAGATCTCACAATAAAAAAAAATCATTATAATTTAAACTAGACATAGAACCACAGTAAAAATAAAATATAAACGCTAACCTATTTAACAGATTGTGAACCAGTTAGTATATGGGGCCTTATGAGACATGGTAAAAATTACCCCGACGCAGTTCACGCAAAGCAGATGAAAACGGCGATGTTCATTAAAGATTACATCGTATCTAGTTACGAAAATGGTAACAGTTCACTTTGTGCTCAAGATGTAGAAAATTTACGTGACTGGGCGCCTGATAAGGATATTTTCGATAAACTCAACCAACTTTCTGGAGAAGGTTATAAAGAATTGGTGGGAATTGGTCGCAGATTGAAGCAAGCTTTTCCGGAATTATTAGCAAAACTTAACAAAGAGGATTATACATTCCGTTCAGTGGCAGAAAAGTGGGCGAGAGATAGTATAAAAGGTTTTGTTGAGGGTCTCGGTAGTAAAAATTTGAATATTGACTCACCTAAAGATGGCTACGATAATATAGCCGTAAGTTTCAAATATTTTTCTATTTATTTTATGTCATCTTTTGTGTGAATATTTAAAATTATCGTTATTATTTTCAGCCTTTTGCAACTTGCGACAAATACGATAAAGATGTTGTATCATCTAGTACATCTTATGAGGAAGCGCAGAAATATCAGAGTAACTCAGAATTTCTTGCTGTAAGTTTTACAATATGTTATTATTTTCATTATTTAAATTCAACTTCTAGTTCAAACAATTTTACTGTGATCGTATCTGTCTATGAAGTCCCTTTAAACTCGTTATGTAGCAAAATACGCTCAGTGACGTAGCGGTACTATATATCGCTATATATTGGATCGAGCTTTCGAGGCACTAAGTTCTCAACATGAGATAAGTGCTTGCTGTGGGATTTTTAATCAAGAAACACTTGAGATATGTCCAATATTCTTGTTCTCACAGAGCTGCGAATCATAAAGTGATACATCGCTCTCTACGGTTAAGACGAATAAACCGATGCTAACTTTTGTATTTATTCATTTATATGCATTGCAGTCAAAGGACAGGCTGCAAAGACGACTTGGAATCAAAAACACTTTAACAGAGGAAAATATGATAGCAATCTGGGACATCTGTCGTTACACTTCTTCTGGCATCGAAAACAAATTCAGTCCTTGGTGTGCTTTGTTTACTACCGAAGACTTGAAGGTTATGGAATACGAAGGAGATTTAATACGCTACTACAGAAGTGGGTACGGTACCCCGATGAATAAATTATTTGGTGAAATTGCTTTATCAGAACTACTTAAGAATTTTAGAGATGCCAAAGAAGGTAAAGGCAAAAAGGTTACTGGTTACGTAACTTATTCTACTACAATGGATATGGTTTACACTGCTCTAGAACTTTTTAAAGACGATAATCCTCTGACTGGTGCTGAGAGAAAAACCGATCGAAAATGGAGAACTAGTAAATTTTCGGTATTTTCTAATAACCTTATAGCTGTTCTTAACAAGTAAGTAATTTTAATCGTTTTTTATAATAAATTTAGAATCTAATTTCCATTTAGCTATACTTTGGCAATAAGTATTTGGTTATGGTATAAATACATATAAATGCAGATTTTAGATCCGATTTGTCATTAAACATTCAAAACGGGTGACAAGCTAAAAGGTGTTTCATTATCAGCTATTAAACCAGTTTTTATTTAAATAAATTTTTGAAAACTTTAATAGAAACAAGTATTTATTTGGCACTTATAAACATAATTTTTTTTAGACTTTTAACTAACATGAAGCTTTTATTTTGTAAAATGTTCTTGTTTTAATAGCAGCATAAATTTTTCAGATGTAAAGACCCAAAAGAAGACAATTTCAATGTCGTTTTTTATTTGAATGAAGAACCACTAAGAAATATATGCAAAGAAGGAGTTTGTACGTGGAAAGAATTTGAAGATAAATTGTCTCCTTTCTTGAAGACGGATACAGAATTTTGTAAATCTACGAGTATTACTCCATCGAAAAATTATTGATTATTTCATTTAAGTAGTTATTAATTAGGATAATACAGAAACGCTGAGATACGATAAGTACATAATTATAATTTTAAAATACTTTTATTTTATCATAAAATTGACAGTTTTTAATAATAATGGTATATTGTAAAATATTGTAATGTAAGATGTTTATGACGACATTGACAGTATTATCTGCGCCTTGCGGCTTCACCCGCGTGGAAATTGGCATGTGTGTAATTAATGTTACTCGGGAACCAGACCGATTTTTGGCATAAAAGTCCTCCTGTATCCGTCACCGGCACCAAATCTATGTACATACAAATTTTCATCGAGATCGGTTTAGCCGTTTAAGCACTAAGTGGTAACAAACACACACACACAAACTTTCGCATTTATAATATTATATTAGGATTGTGGCACTAGTATTTCTTTCAGTGCGTTACTTGAAAGTAGGTAGGAAATCTTATTTCTATCCCGATTTTCGATTAACCATCAACTAATATTATTGCATTGATTTAAGTGATTAGTGACGAATAAGTATATTGTTATCGTGTAATAAATTTTGATAATAAATTTTGTGACTATGAAAACAATTACCTTATTAAATATAATTAAATATGTCTAGTATAAAAACTTAAATTCTGTGTGAAAATAGTGTCTAGTACCTTTTTGTAATACAGTTCTTACTAAGTGGGGTACTGAAATGCAGTTTATTTTCCCGAGCATTTAGCGTGCTATTAAATCGTAAGTAATAGTTGAAGTTTGTTTAGGCACTTAGTGCAGACTCTCCTAATGAATCCGGGAGCGTGCTCTTCAAAATCGTCTCAGAGGATTGGACTACAGGCTCTTGAGTATCCATACGTTTGCGGTTAGTTAGAGATACCACATTTAAAACTCAACTAAAATTGAGCTGTTTATACTGCTCGCTAAAGCTTATTTTTGTTTAATTTTTATCAAAATTTTCTAAATTAATTTCAGCAATATATTTTAAAAGTTTAAGTGGAAAAATTATTTACAAATACGGGACAAGTTTTAATGACTGTGATATGGTATATTTATGGGCGTAATTACGTTTGGTAAGTTTTGTAGCCCTTTATTAGATCTGGCCGAGAGATTTCGTAATGGAAATGACTTCCTTTTATTAAAATATAACTCGGCTATTTCATTTCAATTTAAATACCTCGGTAAATTTTACTATAAAATGAGTTTTGCATCACATTATCTCTTAGATATTCTAATTAAATTCATAAGAGCTATCTTGTTATTTGACCTCGACTAAACTAATACTACTTTCTGTGACCGAACTGATGGGAAAGTATTGATGGAGGCTATATAAAACAGCCTTGAAGACGGACGAAAGGTTACTGTCCTGAATGTACTTTATAGAATAAATTTCTGAGAGTGTGTGCAGGGATTACATGAAATTATGCCAACGTCCGGATTTTACTACCTACGGAACATAAATGCAGGGTTAAGTACTAATTTAACATTTTCGATCTTCTACTGATCTACATGTTTTGTATTAGGTTCTTTATTTTATTAAAGATTAGCAAAGAAGAAACTGAAAATATTTTATATGAAAATAGCTTACTATTCTATGATAAGCCCATTAAATTATACGAAGCGGTCTATTAATCTTACTTCATAGAGTATTAAATAAAAATTCTTAAGATGAATATTCTATTCCACTTCAAATAACCTTTTTCATATTTTTCATATTTTTCACATTGCCCCTAACTGTTCATAGTTAGTTGTCTTTTTCTATTATGAAGACAGAACCTACGCTAAGGAACAAACTGTATGTCGCGGAGTAGGTACTTTAAAAAGAAAAGACATCCATGCTCCGGACAAAACATTGCTTTATGCAAAGTTTTGTCGTGCTTGAGAATCTAATCGGTGCCGGCGGCAGTGCCACCGATGCAGTTTAATGTTTGTATAACAGCCGCGACTAACGCTCTTACATTCACATCAAAGTACGAAGATTCTAAAATTATTACCCATCGATTTATTGACATGACATGCAGCGCTTAATATAGCATATATAATATATATCAATTAGTTCATAATAATACTAAAGATACGATAAGTCTATCTCTGAATAAATGATACTAAAAGTATATTTACGTGATTTTCCCTTTCGCTTAAGGCTGGTTTTGTAAATAATAGATAGACACGTCACGTAGATATCTAATAATTCAATTATTAGGGTAAGTGAGCGTCGGCGGCAGGATTTTCACTGATGTTGAACTCAACATTAGCTTTATGCTGTTCGTGAGTAATGTACAGAAGTATATTAGTCTCATCATTCTCTTAACGTTTATATATTTTATTTACCGGCTCTCTTACTTTATTTAAGACTAACCCACTTAAAGCAAGAATGAATATGCAACTTTCGGACCCCTACTCAAACAAATCAGGGACGAGTAGTCCCGACTCAGAATACCTTTGTAAGTGTAAACAAAACATGAGTAGTGACTGATTTCGTCACGTCACAACCATGTCTTGAATGTCCTACATTCAATATGAATAAATTAGAAAATATATCTTTGACGTCTAGTATTATATATAAATATATAATATACATAAAATCAGTCCAGTTTTTCTATAAACTACACCAAAATAAAATTTCGAACCACTTTCACATATAATTTACGATCCGATATTTCCCTATCTTTATTTAAGAGTGCATATTACTATATTCAAAAACCTAAGTCACCAGATAACCTTAAACTCAACACACTGTAATATATTTTAAAATTAGGTATTATATTAAAAGTGTACCAGAGTTTCGAAGAATTTAATACTCTGTTCTAGTTTTGCTCAATTATATTTTATTAAAAAAACAATTAACAATAACCTCTGTGTGATCTTGATATGTTAATATATTACTTAGGCTTACATTTTTGTTTTATTTTATCAACTAATTTATACATAAGTAGACACAATGACCTCTACATTTTGATCAAAATTGTTATTCTCATTTTGCAACACATTTTAGTAAACTGATTAAGAAGAAAAAGATGTTAATGCAAAAAGGTGGGAAAGATATGTGGCTACGTACAAGTCGTAATGGCATTACATAATACACCGAAATGCCTCCACGCTATCTAATGGTAAGCTAGTAGTGCGGTATCGGAGTGGTGGACACCATCCTATAAGATATGACCCCAAACTGCTAACCTAAACCACACGATGTTACTTACTTAAAATTCTCTGTAAACTGGGCTCTATAATTGGGGTATAAAACAACATAACATCGATAAGCAAGTGTTTAACAGTAGTGAAAATTTATATGCTTCTAATGTCTTGTAAAGAATACCAAGAGCTTAATGTGCTCTACAATAGGTATACAAAGTAGGTGTGATTTATTTAAGAAAACGTTCAGACCACGATTCACTCAGCGACACTGATCTTAAGCCTCTTATTTTATTTTTCTACAATATTAAGAATTAGAACTTAGTGCACCTATTAAATTTAATGTCTGTGTCACCCTAAGGTTCACTCGTGAAGAATGCCTCTGCTTTGTGCAATAATAATAATAATAATAATAATAATAACCATTTATTTCAGGCATTTAGAGCCCATAAAATTTCAATACATAAACAACAAAATAAAAACTATGAACTAATACATATTTTATATAATTTAAAATTAAAAACTACTGTACACGAGAAATTAATCCTTTGTGCAAAAAGTTTATAAATAGAATAATTAAATTATTTTCTATAAAGTAATTGGCTAAATAAAAGTAACGGGTAGCCGATGGATGAAGGCGATTGTGGTGCTAACAGGAGACATATATCAAGCAATATAGACAACTTAAATGATGATCATGGCAAATGATAGTAAAAGAAACAAAATAGCATGACTTATGATTGACTAGCTGTGCCCGCGACTTCGTCCGCGTGGAATAGTGATTTTGGGCAGCATTTTTTAGATATATATTTTGGTTTGTTTTGAATTATAAACATCTTCGTTTAGGTGAATAAGAAAAATCTTTAAAGTAAATGCTTCTCTATCTACGATATTAGACGTATAGCCATCGCGGATCAAAGCCATACAGGCTGCTAGGATTACTTACACGTGGCAAATCCACATAAAGCTGACCATGCGAAAAACAGTTAATATTTAGATCCACATTCATTCATTGTCATCGCGAAACATAGGCTCACTGGAAACTGAACTCGTTTAAAACTAAACGGGAAATTGTTTGGAATGAAAGGAATCCGAGGAATAAAAACGCTATAATTTTTTTTTATATTAGCCTGCCAAAGTGCCTCTACTCTGGCTGATGGTAAGCAGTCAGTGGAATTTAGAAGTAGTGGACACCATTCCAAAAGCCAAACTACTGGTATGGTGGCCTCCACTATGGCGGCTTAGTGAGATGCTTCTTCACGCCTCGCTTAAAAGTCCCAGGATGAAAGTTAGGTGGTAACAAATGCGCTGGTAAAGAGTTCCAGGCTTTAATTGAGCGACAAAAGTATAAAGTGCTGAACCGTTTGGTTCGAGACCCTTTAGATTGCACTGTGAAAGGGTAGCACTTCAGTCCCGCACGTGTCGTTCTGGATAAAAAGGGAGAGGGTAGAAATAATTTAAAGAGCTGTTGAGAAGACTCTCCGTGGTAAAGGCGATAGAAGACGGCCGTTGAGGAGGCGATGTCTCTTCGCAGCTGTAAAGGCTCAAGGGTCTTAGGCCTCCGGGCTTCCATGATACGGACTGCTCGCAAAAGGCCCCCGTACCGTCTCGAAAATGGTCGCCGGGTCCCACTATCCGGTCACCAACCTGCACGACGAACCACTCCGAGATTATGCGCAACCTGGTGGGGCAGTCTCTTTTTTTTTGGTTAGGTCTAATTGGGTGGGCCCTTGTACAATGCCGCGGGCGGCCAGCGGCACCACCGTTTATACGGGTCTCCCTGGCCGGCGGGTTGACCCACACCACCCACACAATTACTCCGCGGATACTCAGCTGGTCCCACACATGCTGCGAGGTTTGTCATCTCTGCATCAGTTGGGCCTCCGGTTCTCGCGCTTACCGAACGAAACTCAATAATATGGATACTATTACTCGTACGTCGAAAACAATGAGAGGGTAGTACATCCCTGGTCGATCCGACCCATTCATGTTGAAACCAGCGTAAATCGACTACTACTATTTCGTAATTCACTTCAATTCCACCTATTCCGTAATGAAACGTGTTAACAAACATGTTTTTATCACAAAAAATAAAAAATAAAATAAATCCAGAAAATATAAATCTAACTTGTTTAACATTTTAACTAATAAAGTATTTACATTTTAATTTACATTTTAATAAAGAAATAAGACGTGTTAACCTAACTTAAAAACAAACTAAGCTACATACCACATTTATGACGTGATTATTTAAATTAGCATAACTTTTTTATTTATAAACCGATTGACATAAAACAAACACTTAATGTTAAGTGATGCCGACTACAATGTATCAGCGAAAACCATATTTAAATCTGATAAGCCGTTTTTGAGATTAGCGTGAACAAACGCACAGACAAACAGACAAAAATTGTAACAATCATTGTTTTGGGTATTTGCGTTGATAAAGGCCCCAATAATATTTTTCTCATATATCTTCCATGTACAGACAGCGACCGGATACAGTTTTATTATATATAGCTGTTGCCCGCGACTTCGTTCGCGTGAAAATTCAGATGTGTGCCTTTATGAGAATATTTCTTATCTAATCTTACGGCAATCGTACATTGTATATTAGTAATAAATCAGTATAATCCGTCTCTAAGGCGAATCCGATTTAAATCTATTTACCCGCTACCCCTAAAACAGACGAAATTTTGCGATATTTAACGAAACTTGGCACTCCTATTTTCAAAAACTATAGAAGCTCCATACAAATTTTGTTCTCCTTTATACTCCAGGGAAATAAATTTCGCAAAATCCCGTCTTAGAGAGCACCTATTTCCAAAATTTGAAACTCCTAGCACTTGTAGTTTTTGAGATTTCGTGATGAGATGAGTGAGTGAGTGAGTGACCTTTCGTTTTTATATATGTATAGCTTTTGCCCGCGGCTTCGCTCGCATGAACATCGTTTTTCAATAGACATTTTTATATTGTTTAAATACTGTTTTGCATACTATTTTTAATCTCATCATCATCACCATTCGTACAAACCCTCTTTCACCTACCTAAAGATATCCCCCGTAAAACAACATACAATACACAAAGGCAAATTTTCACTACAATAACTTTCCCCTTCCCTCCCTTCCCCTGCCCTCCCTTTCCTTCCTCTCCCGTCTCCCTCCCATCTCCCTCACTTTCCCTCACTTCCCACTCACTCACCACCACTTCTGACTCCTCACTTTCCCTCACTTCCCTCACTTTCCCTTACGTCCCCTTCACTTGCCCTTCACTTGCCCCTCACTTGCCCTTCACTGCCTCCTCACACCCCCTAAGTTCCCTCTTCCTTTTTTATTTTTACACAACGCCATCTAGACCCAAAGTAAGCATATTATATGCTTGTATTATGGGTTCTAGAATACGGATAAACATACTTAAATACTTTTATTTTTGTAAATAGATACATATTATACATATAAACACCCAGACCAATGCAAATAGACATGTTCATGCTACAAATATTTGCACTGAGCGGGAATCAAACCCGCGACCTCACAGTCCATAGACAGTACCACCGAAATACAGAGGCAGTCGATTTCCCCCTGACTTTCCCCTCCCTTTCCCCTGACTTCTCCCTCACTACCCCCGCACTTTCCCCTCACTTCTCCCTTCCTTTCCTCTTCCTCCCCCTCCCTTCCCCCTCCCTCCAAATTTCAAGTCGCCAACTTCAAAAGCAAAGATCTTTCCATACAATATTTCATCCCTTATTTCACTCCTATAAATCCACCCCAGTAAAAAAAAAATTATGAGCGTATTTTTTATTTAAATAAAAGTATTCCAAAACAAAATTTCAAAGCTGTAACTTAAAAAATGAAGACGTTTCATACAATCGATTTCATCCCTTTTCATACACTTAAGGGTTGAATTTTTAATAACCCTTTCTTTGTACACTTCTAGACATTAAGACAAACACACCCTCCAAATTTCAAGTCGCTACGACCAGCGGTTTAGGCTTTACGTTGTCTGTCAGTCAGTCAGTCAGTCAGGACAAAGCCTTTTATAATATGTATGGATGTATGGATTAGACGTATAGCCATCAGGGATCAAAGCATACAGGCTGCTAGTAATGCTAACACGTGATAGAGCCACATAAAGCTGACCGAAAAACAGCTAATACTTAGATCCACACCCACAACTTTTAGTGTCTTACCTTTACTTTAATTACTTAATTAATTCATTACTTTAATTAGTCATCGCAAAACATAGGCTCACTGGAAACTGGACTCGTTTAAAACTAAATGAAAGACTGTTTAGAATGACAAGAATCCGAGGAATAAAAACACTATCAGCTATTCCGCAACCTGTTAAAATATCTGCTTCTTTATGATTTCGTAGTAAATTAACGAATGTTCGATGTGATTCTTTAAATTTGCATAACTTTTTTATTTATGAACCGATTGACATGAAACAAACACTAAATGTTAAGTGAAGCTTACCACAATATATTAGTGAAAACCATATTTAAATCTGATAAGCCGTTTCTGAGATTAGCGTGCACAAACGCACAGACAAACAGACAAACAGACAAAAATGTTAAAAATCATTGTTTTGGGTTCTATTTGCGTTGATATAGGTCCCAATAGTATTTTTTCTCATATATCTTCCATGTACAGACAGCGATCGGTTACATTTTTATTATATGTATAGATGATATCCTAACTTATGTGCTACTATGACCTGTATTTGCATATTTTGCATTAATTCCCAAGTTACTCCACTGAATTATTATATTGAAAATGTTTATTGTTTTGTTCCCATTCTGCTCTTGCATGGAGTAGTTTGAGCACTCTTTTAGGAGTACTTTACAAATAAACCCAATAATGTCACTCATTACAACGAAGTCATACCAAACGACTAATAGGTATTCACTAGTTAGACAATCGTTTATTCAAACTAAACAATTTGCAAATTCTTTACGAGATAAATACTCAAATAAAATGAAAATCTAGACAACTTACACAATAAGTTTCTACACAATGTTTTTATTATAAATCATATTGTAAATTCTTAGATAACCCTATATCTCTATGGTAATAAAAGGAATACAATCTCGCAGTTCAAATGAGATGTCATAAAGATTTTTAAGATTCCACGTCAAGGTAAAAATGAAAAAAAAAACGGATTTAGTTTTCTTTAAAATCAAACGTACTCATATTGTATTATCTATTTTGGAATATAAAAACTAGTAATGTCAGCCGAATCGAAATTTAATACGGGTTGACAGGCAAACTTTGGCTGACCTATACAAAAGATTGATGTATGTACTTTTTGTTTTAAAAGCTTATTTAGAGACAGTTACACAAAATAATGTATTATATATTTTTAACTTTGAACTGAAAGTAAGAAACCACTCTACGTTTCTAGGGTAGCAATATGTGACTAATTTGGGAAAATAAAAGCCCATTTTTATAAGACTTATTTAGTCCTGCGAACATCAGTCCTACGGTGGATGTGACCAGCCCATTGCCACTTTAGTCTGCTAGCTATATGCTAGTTTTAAGATTACCTTCTGAATTAATAGAACGCAATCGGTAAGTTTAACTCACAGTTCGCAGTATTTCAAATTTAGATGGAATCGATGTGGTTTGGTATGTGTGCTTCAGTTGCAATTTTATAAAACCATTTACAATACTTTTAACATGTATGTACGCAGTTATAGCCATTATCTCAGCATTTGGACGAGGCCCAAGATTATGTACGTAATAGGACACAGTGGGCGCGTACCCCACACACAAAATGCAAAGTAACATCTTTGACCTAAACCTTGAACTTGAGTCTTGGGACTCTCAAGAGCGCTTGAACACAAGAATTATGTAAAGAAAAATAATTTTTTTATTTTTAATACAAGCAAATAGCGTTAAAATTATTATCATTATAATATTTCTTTAATAAACATCAACTGCGAACTGAATTAAATTTATAAAAATATAAGCTAGGCATAGTAACGTATACATTTATTAAGTAAACCTACCAGCTGCATATTGTTACATATTCAAAAGACAATTCAAAAGCACCACAGCGAAACGTCTTGCTAAGCTACTTTTTCTTTCAGTTGTGTTTTGTTATTCTCACGCAATACACAACATTAGAGGCAAGCCTCAAATGTTGTGTATTGCGTGTGTATTAGCCCTCTTTGTATTAAGCGGGGTCAAGTTGGTAACCCTTCGCCTCTAAACACCATAGACGCCTATTTGTTCTACTAAACTTTTACTGCTTGCGAAGGAAAATAGACATTTACGTGCCTTTCTTTCAAGCAAGTAGTTATATACACGAAATTGTTTACAGCGTACGCCTAACATAACTTTTTCAGACGCAGAACAGAATTGTATCAATTGAGTTATACGGTAGCAAAGTTCATTATGTTTTCAGCGAAGTACAGTAAATAAAAACATTTCATTCTTTTTTTATATAAATTTTTATCTACAATGACAAAAATACCATCCCATAATATCTGCTAAACATTACAGTTGATAGAGGTATAGGGCAAGCAAACGTATTTATTAAAAATGAACTTTACTGCATGACTCCGTTAGTTTTCAAAACATAAATGAAGCTAAGGAACGTTTGGGACTCGACTTAGGTTCACACTTTTACCCAAGTCGATCGTTTTGCTACAACGAGCCTTTTGGTATACTAAGTTTATATTTATGTCGTCTTACTAAATACATCACCACCAACTTCATGATCATCAGCGCTATTATCAGTTGCCGTTTTTGGAAGGATTTACCTTAGCCATTATCATAATTATGGTCCGAAAGACATTTACTATTGAACTATGACCAATTAAAAACATTTCGATTTTTATTTATTTTCCTTATTAGCCATGTGGTGACAGTAATTTTCCTGCCTTCTCTTTCTTCTTGTTTGATGAGTCGGTTGCCATGATTCGCAAAGGTGGTAAAAACCAGACCATGAGAGATGTAACCATCTAATATGCTGCCTCAAAATAATTTATAAATAAAATGTAACATATTTTTTAATTTATCGATACGAAAAGAATATATTTCAGAGTACAAAAGTTAAAAGCATGGCTTTAGAACGATTGAAATAGAAATTATACCGTACTCGATATCAGATCATTCAAAAACCTTTCTTAGTATTGGATTGAACGTATCGTGCCCGGTTTGTGTGTTTAGGACGAGGCTCATAATACAAAAATAACCTGATGGCACCACATTTTATTGCTTGACAGTGTTGTCAATGTTTTGCTATCTTATTCCTACAGTGTTTTATGGGAGAATATTTGAATAAAAGAATAAATGAACGTCGTCGTAGACAAAATTTTGTTATACGTTTACGTAAAAAAAACCACTCTCATTGGATATTTGGGTAGTAAAGTGACTAAGAAGTGACTCGGGTAATTAGAAATACTAATATTGTACGTTATATTCGTAATCATCTGCTAATAATTAATTAGTTGGTGGTAAGATGAAGTTATTTAATAGCAAGGTAGTGCTACTACCCGTTTTGTATTCCCTCAGATGTTTCTTATTAAAATTACGGTAGGAGGGTCACGGCATGTAAATAGACACAGATTCTAGAGCACTCGACGTCACTGTTAATCATTATATTGCATTAGTCTCCAATTTGAAAACATTTTAAAACAGTTAGAGTAAAAGAAAGCAGAAAAATAAGAAATGAAAAAGAAAGAAATAAAGAAGAAAGAAAGAAAGAATAAAAGAAATGAAATAAAAAACAAAAAATATTTTCTTTCTTTCTTCTTTCTTTGACAGAAAAAACGACCCTCAAATGAATAATACTAGACACACACAGTTACATGAATAATATATCAGTATTCTTAAATCGTACTATTTGCTCTAATCTAGCTATTTAGGAAACACAAAAGTGATTGTCTTATCACAAGACACCTGCACACTGCATATTTAATATTTTGCTCCTGCTGATTGATAGCGGTTTATTATGTACTTAACTATGTAAGTAGTAAAACATATAACCATAGTTATAATATGTATTATGTAGGTACATATTTGTATGGTAACAGTCAGGCATTTGTAGGCGCTAAGATAAAATCCAATAGTAGACGCCACCCAACGCTGATGACGATGGCTAACAACTCAACTACACAAAGAACCATAATGAATTTGATAAAAAGATTATATACACTATCTAATGATAAGTAATTGTCACTTTCGTTCATATACAAAGTGTATATTCATCTAGCATTATCACTGCGCTTTCCTATTGAACTAAATTACAACGTATTAATGTATATAATTGCAAGTGCTAGGCTGTGATAAGCTACACCTACGCGAACTTTTGGTTGGCTTTTATAAGTTTATTCTCCCCATATCACATAGTACCTAATTTTTACAATTAACTCATATTTGGAGAGTAATAAAATTATTTTTAGAAAAAAAATGAAAATCTACTTCAAACAACACCTACATGTTCAATCCTTAACTAAAAAGTAGAAAATTATATTTTAATTACTTCATAGCAAAGAACATTAAAGGGGAATCAACGCAATCCTTGATACCTATAATACTTTACTATTTATAGTTTTTAATTAGTTATTTTGGAGTCGGTGCCAGCCAAGAAGGATCTTTAATTCTGCCTTTGCAAGCAACTTTTGTAATGCACGGGGCGGTAATGGCACGCGTGGGGGATATGCCTGAGTGCACTACCCGAACACGGTCATACTCGGGAAGGCAGACGTCATTGATTGTTGTGTTCAGGTATACATAAAAAATTTGACGCGCACTTATTAGATTCCGTTCGATTCCTGTATTAAATCTATATTTTTCATTCATATATTAATAGATTAATCAAGAAGGTTTTTTTTGCTAGTAGGTAGGTTATTTTTATGAAGGTCATTATGATCCTTCTTGGCTGGCACCGACTCCAAAATAACTGATTAAAAACTATAAATAGTAAAGTATTATAGGTATCAAGGATTGCGTTGATTCCCCTTTAATGTTCTTTGCTATGAAGTAATTAAAATATTATTTTCTACTTTTTAGTTAAGGATTGAACATGTAGGTGTTGTTTGAAGTCGGTTTTAATTTTTTTTTCTAAAAATAATTTTATTTTTAAACTTTTAGTGGGAATTAATTGTATATAAATATATTCAATATGGGTAGACCTACTAAACGTGCTGCGCAAATGAGACAGCGCCGCGCCGTTTGAAAGAAAGTAGAGACGAGAGGTAAGATTATTATTAGATATAAGGTCCTTGTCAAAACTTTCTCGATCGCTAAACCCTGAATCCCAGAAACCACAAATCAAAACAAAAAAGTGATGATCTACCAACAATAAAGAATCATCAAAAATCATAATTTAACTGACCGAGCAATCGCTTAACAGATATACAAAAAATAAACAGTGGTGCTGTAAAGGCAGGTTTAAGGCCGCCCGTTGCTGTTGTAATTTCTCACGACCATAAGACCTCCAACTTAGCTTAAGGACTACCAAATTGTAGTGAGAACCATAGTCTACTGCTTCTAAAGAATGAAGACGCTGAAAATGAAATGACACAAATGGTCACTCACCCAGGGCCACTTCGTTTCTAACAAAATGAATTTTGAAAATCACTTCGCACTTGTAGCATGGATGTCAATGTCAGAAAATTCGTCGCAAAAGACATCAACGTGTTGCTTTACACGTCTTCACTTCTTGCATACGTTTTGTTACAAAATATGAAATTGAAGCCAAACCACTAA